>JARKIP010000065.1:31435000-31761014 GCA_029990175.1 Petunia secreta | reverse complement strand
TCAATCAAGTGAATTTTGTTCTGGTGGGGATCAATTCAATAAAAGAAAAAAAGCAATTCGAGTCGGTCTTGAAACAATTCATTGCATTTTCTCCCCGACTTGCTAGGTAAATCCATTTATTATTCAATATTCAACAATGAGCCACTAGTACACTATGTATCTACTGCATGTACTTATGCATATATACTTATGTTTATAATATATGTACATATCGATATTTTATCCACATAGTGAATAATTCCGGAATTAAATAAAAAAGGCCCTTTTAACTCAGTGGTAGAGTAACGCCATGGTAAGGCGTAAGTCATCGGTTCAAAATCCGATAAGGGGCTTTGTAAAACTCCAATCTAGTATTCATATTTGATTCATATTTGAGGGGAAAATTGTATTTTTTTTGTAATAAAAAAAGTAACGAACTGGATAATACATTATCATTATACTTAATCATTATACTTAGTTATAAAGTTAAGTTGAACATTTGTTTAGTCAATTTTCATTATTCTGAATTTATGAATAATGAAAAGTCACTTCTTGAATCAACGAATATTCCTATTTTCCATTATACCAACACAAATCCATTCGAAAGTAGAAATCAACAAAAGAAAAAGTAAGTGGACCTGACCTATTGAATCATGACTATATCCGCTATTCTGATATTCAAATTCGATAGAGATGAAATTGGAGCAGTTGATTTTTTTTAATTTAATTTTTTGTTTTGGACTCCACAAGAATTTGTTGATATTTCCAATTAAATCTTCTTGTTACTAGATTTTCTATAGGAAAAATTATAGGAATAAATTGTTACTCCTTTCCTCTACAGAGAACCCTTTCTTTCAAGTCACACCATAAGAGCCATTTATTATCTTTCTTTGATTCCAGATCAAAGATTAAAAAGATTAATTTAATCTATATTAGATATTAATTTTTATCTAGATTATATATCTATATTATATTAAGTAGATTGTAGATTTCGATGTATATCTATCAGATCGTGGCTTCATGTACCAAATATTTCAATATCGTTGCATCCGGTATTTTTGTTTTGTTCCAACAGTGTGATGAAGAATAGATACGAGAAAGAGACTTTCATTTCCAGTCTCCTATATTATTTATTTTAATTTTTATTGAATTTTTGATTTTCTAAAAGGAAAATAAAAGGAAAAGAAAAGTAGTAGATTATCTCTTTTTCTAACAGATAAAAGAATATAAAAATCAATATTCGATTGAACTGTCTTTTTTCCTTCGATCCGTGGAAAGATATACTCTGGGGTACATCTTCATAACTAGGACGTTTACAAGCCTATTTCACCACACTCGATCTATCGATGTTACCCTCGTCTTCGACAATGCCTTTATTTTGTTGCAAAATACCCACTCTGTCAAATTCCGACACACTCAAGCTGATCATCTCATGCTCCCACAAGTAATCTGCCTAATTTTCACTGCAAACTAGATGTCATTTTGCATTTCCTTCCAACTAATGCCTACTTTGCCTATTCAAGCCTATCTGCGTCAATCGTACGTGTTTTCGTGCCTAATCGTGCCCATCTATTTTGAGTCGTGCGCATTTATAAAACTCGCTCCTCAAATTCTTCCTAGCTCAGTCAAGGAAATATCGAGGGAAAGATTATTCATTTATCGAGATGAAGTGGAAACTATGTACATATAAACTCCTCTTTATGGGTTTGTAGCGTGCCACATCTTCATAACTAGGACGATTATAAGTCTCTTTTCCACGCTCGATCTTTTGAAGCTATCTCATCTTCGCTAGTGCCTTTTCTTCATTTCTTTATTTATCTCGCCAAAAGGCAAAACATACATGAGTCTAAACTTCACATACTTGGATAAGTTTAGTCTTTACATCCAAAATCGTGCGTCCTAAATATCTCACACAGGCAACACACAAGTCTAGAACTACACACGACCTGATTCTCGTGAAACCCGAGATATGTAGATAACTCAGAGACCGGGGTTTGGCCGAAAACACCCCAAAAACTCCCATTTCAATCATTTTGCATACCAGTCGTGAGGCTACTCCGTCAACTATCTTTGCCCAAAGACTCATTCATCATCCTCGGGCAAAGAGGGACAGCTATTGACACCCAATTTTTTCCCTTATTTTTCTAAAAATTGGCTATAATTCAACTTAAGGGTGCTTGTGCAAAATGTGCATTAGATATCATACATTTACGTGCGTTATTCTCTATTATATATTATATACTTAAGTGTGGCTATATTACGTAAATTTACATCATTTAGGCTATTTGTCAAATGTGGTTGTTTGCATAATTTTAGTGCATTTATAGCATTTAATAAATACTTGTGGCTATTCATATTTAATTAGTTTAATTTGCATCTCAATTTGCTTTATATGTGCATTTTACACATGTTACCTCCTATTTATACAATATATATCTAATTGTGGTTTTAATTGTCGTATGTGCATTTTGCTCGTTTCATATAATATATATATATATATATATATATATATCCATATTTTGATTTATCAGCACCCTTGAAGTTAAAATATCAGTCCGATTAAAAATCCAGCTTAATGTCCGGTCCAATTCCTATGCCATCCATTTCATCTCATCCCTATTCATTATAATTTCCCATACCTATTTAAATTTAAATTAGTTTAAATCTCACTTTTATGGTATTTTGAACCTAGCCAAATTTCTTAACCAAATACACTATTGTCATTTGAATTTTTGAAGAAACATCCCCCAAATCCTCTCCTCGATTTTATTCTCTTTTCAAAATCTCCCATTACCAAAATTCACTCTCTAATCAGAATCACCAATTCCTCCAATCACTCACATTATCCTAATATCCCGATCCTCCATTTATGGTAAAAAACCAATAGCTCTTTGGTATTTTTGGGGATATATTTTCTCATCATCAGTACAGAGGAGGACACACAAAATTACTTACGGAGACACACGCTCTTTTCCCTAAATCAGCCCGACCCCAACTCCGCCATTGCCAAAACATATATAACACAACACATACACTGAGTTACATCGATACACAAATCCCTCGTCCTCAACACAAAGCATATACATACGCGCCATTATCAAGGACTCGTCTCCTTCCTCCAATTCTTACCAGAAACATACACATATCAACGCGCACATACACCCACACACAGAGATCTAATACAGATGGAGGGAGTTAAAATCAAAGAAATCAAGGAAGATCGGGACTGGAGAGATCTGGAAAAATGAAGCCGTGGTTTTACATAGCCACCATCGTCGGCGACAGTGATGGCATCGTTTGTTTTTAGCCGGACTACCAGCTCTTTTATTTCCGCTTTTATTTGATTTCTCTTTAGTTATGATATTTTTCGCTTAGTATCATTGACAGGAACTAAAGTAGGAATCGTGGAACTGCAGTGTTGCTGCTACTTTTCCTCGCCGGAAAAGCAAGCAGGCGGTCACTCCACCACCATGCGTGACTACTGTCGCGTTCTCAGGTGGTAGTTGCTTGACTTGTTTGTTTTCCCTGGTGACCTCGCCGGCGAATTGCTGTTGTTACTGCTGTTTCCGCTCGGTATCATATCGTTGGTTTCAATTGGAAATTTTCTATTCATTCCTCTTACCTTTACTTTAATGCACTGGTTATATGTATTTCCAATCCATTATCTGTCTGTTTGAGTCGATTTTGTTGACTTTATTTGGGTTAACATTATGTTTATCGGGAAGTAGTACTGGCGTGGTTTATGTTGTTTCTTGCAGGACCTTTGGACGAATACTATACATTTCGGGACCCACTGAAATTGCATAGATACTACACAATGAGACTCTACTGATATCAAGCCTATGCTACAGTATTTGCAAGGCCTATGAAAATATTGTAATTTGAGGCCTATACGAGGATTTTACGGAAATACAATGAGTTGACGGATGCTTTATCAATTACGACCAAGGAAGATAATTATTTATTTGAGGCCTATTTGACTGAATGGAACATGATACTGCACTTGAACAACACTCCCCGACTCCCCGAAAACAAATAGGCGATGACAATGCACATTACTTTGCAAAGTAAACGATAGTGGAGTGGTGGGATTAAAGGTACCTGGCATGGCAAACCGACATCCCTAACCTCTGCTTGATGCAATACATATTCTGAGCCTACACTTTTATAAAATCCTTTCCCCTCTATTTTAAACTACTATTATTATTATTATTATTATTATTATTATTATTATTATTATTATTATTATTATTATTATTATTATTATTATTATTATTATTATTATTATTATTATTATTATTTTTACTACTAACTCATTTTCTTATATTTTTTTGCGAGGTAAAATTGGATAAAAGACGACGGCCTATTTTGAAAGAGAACAAGGCGAAGAAAAACCCTTTTATTATTATTATTATTATTATTATTATTATTATTATTATTATTATTATTATTATTATTATTATCATCATTATTTACTAAATTGACTTCATTTGTTTTTGCGAGGAACATTTGTTCAAATATCCTCAAAACAACACTCCAAAAATTCTTCTAATCTTACTTGCTATTATTTACTCTTAATATTTATTTTTATTATATACTAACTAATTTATCTTATTTTGCTAGGTGAAATTCTTTAGGATGAAGGCTATTAGTGAATTGGAGCTTTTTATCGAAGCTTAATCATTATATGCATATCATAATAGTCGTTTAATTATTTGTTTAATCCACTTGTTTAGTTACTCATTTTGAATCCCAATTATAAAGTCCGGCCGGTAACCATATTTGGTGGAGCTTGAGAGGTGCCTAACCCCTTCCTCTCGAGTTAACTCTATCCTCTTACCAAGAATATCTGGTTCATAGACTAAGTTTCGGAATTAATTGTAAAATTAGCTAGAAACAAAATAGGTGCCCTAAAATGCCTAGTTAAAAAATATGTTAGGTGGCGACCCCAACTCTTACCTGCGAGCCCTATTTCAAAATTTAACCAGTTCGGGTAAAATAAGGATGCGACATGTACTTTAAGCGAAGTCAGTCCTGACTATGCTGAACTCAATTCACTCTTTTTTTTTCTGCATATTCTCCCTTTTAGGAACTGTCCTCAATCATGTATATTTGTTAGGACCCCTGTCTGTATTTTTTTAAAATAGGGAACACAGCTACTAGGTTGTGTACATTGTCTACCCAGGGGCCTCCTCTCTTAACCTTTCTCTCCTATGTGCTTCATCTTCCATCCTAAAATCATGATCTTGGATAGTTAAAACTTGTATGACAATTTCTGAATAAAAGACTAAACCATATTTTGATATATATCTTGAGTTTACATGTTTTGGGTATAATTTCAGTACGATAATACTGCCTTGTTACAACGTAACTAACCTACGCAGGCCGTAGAACTAAAACTATAACGTTGGAAGCATGCTTTTTGAACGTGAAAATTTGAGAATTGTTATAACAGGGGCTGTATGTGCGCTTACTGCCTAAAATTGGATTGTTTTTCTGTAAAATTAAGACTGTCCCTCTGTTTACATAAATAATACAGGCCCAAAATTTTTTTTTTATAATGTGGCCATTTATGTGCTAAAATGATTTTCAATTTACTTTAATCTCCTATACACTTTAGATTAGTGTATAGGGGAATATAAGTACAAGGGGTCAACTATACACTTACATACGTAATTTTTAAAGCCTAATACATGTTATCATATATTTGCATGCCTATATATGTATATGTTATGTACGACAGCCCCTATGTGCATTTTTGTGTGTTTTTCGTAACCCATTTTCAAAGAAGCTTTATATATTTATTTTGCAAAACTGACCCCTAAAACAAAATAGCCATTATAGTTAGGGCTCGACAATTAATGAAGAGTCACACCGACCCTAAGTGGCTAATATTTTATTTCAAAAACAACCCCCATTTGATTTTTTGATAAAATCTGAAATCATTTGTTAAAACTGCCTATTTATGCCAATATAATTTAGATGCTGAAATTGCACAAATAAACTATTTCTTGATACCCTTTTGCAGATTTGACCATTTTTTTCAATTAGGCATTTACGCTAGAGGCCATAAACGCGAATGGGCGTGGAATATAGGTCGTATGTATCAAAATGCGAAGCCCAAATATATGCATGTTACCTAGACTTGCCTAAGTAGACTTTGTATATAAATTGATTATAAAATTTGGCCACATAAATCAGTAATACATGTGATAATGCGTATCTTGTGTAGACATCCCAAAATCTAGACTCGAGCGGGAACATCTTTCGTGGGACTTGAGGAAGTGCCTAATACCTTCTTCCCCTAGTCACTTGCACTTCTTACCCATTGAATCTCTGAAATTAGACCTGTTTGATAAAGACTTGACCTTAGACGCTTAGGTGACCTAATACACCTTAGAAATCTATATTAGGTGGCGACTCCAACTCTAAACTCAAACGAGTTACCCAGTCAAACCTGAAACCTGACTCGCTCCGAGTTAAGTTTAAAATCGAGTATGACATAATGGCGACTCCGCTGGGGATACTCAAATTCCTAACCATAACGAGTCTTTATTTTTGGGATTTTTATTGCTTATTATCTTGTTATTTATTATTTATTATTTATTATTTATTATTATTATTCGAGACTAACTTCTTTCTTTTGTTTCGGTTAAAATGTATATTTTTGTTGTAATATCTTTTTAAAATTTTGTATAATGCATTTTATTTGACATTTCTCCTCATCAACGTTCACTCATGCGATATATTGAAAAAAATATAGTTGCGTCGGTTTGACGGCCGTCCTCGCTCCCGTAAAGCACTCTTCGGAAAAATTTTTGGATAGGTCGAGTCCGTGGTACAGCCAACGGTCCCAAAAACTTTTTCACTTACAAATTGTCCATTTGGAAGAACCTTGTCTAACCCAATTCTTAGTGGAGATGACAGGAAATCATGCATCATGATACCATGTTAGTCGACTTGTTTCCAAGTCTAAAATAGGTTAACTTGTTCAGTGATCCAAATGGGTTTTTAATCCCAAGGAGTGTTTGGACATGATTATTTGAATTTTTCGAAAAATAAACATGTATTGACCATATTGTTCTCAAAATGGGGGTAGGTTTTTTTTTTTGGCTCAAGAATATCAAAAGTTTGGCATGGTCATGGGTGTTCCTCCTTTGCTGGCATGATGGTCAGGGCAATTTAAGAGATCATGGTTGTCTACGGGTTTATAAATACTTGGGGCATCTACCATTGCTGATGGAAGTAGAACCATGTCGTAGAGTTATCAAAGCGGTGGTGATATTTTGGGATGAGCAAAGAAATGATTTTAGGTTCAATGGCATAGAGTTGACACCTTTGTTAGAAGAAATAGGTGGTTTTATAGAAGATTCTGGAATGATTAGAGAAAAGCGTACATGGCAAGAAATGGCAATCATCATTCCAAGGTTTTTTATTTTGAGCGTCTTTCGCAAATTACTTGGCCTTGCCGGAAAAGATGCAGTGTAATTCATACAAAAGGGCGGTATACCTTTGTCTTTTTTGTATGGGAAATTTGGTCATGACGGTGCTTTTGACCAAAGGCGTGATGATTTGACTTCCTATTATGATTGGCATAAAGGAAAGATTTTCGCCTTCACAGTTAGTTTTTTTGGGTATTATGGTGTTTTCTGAAAGTTCAAAGCATTACATTGGGGTATGGTTGATGAATGGGGTTGAAAAACAAGAATACACTTTGGTACCTATGATTTTGGCTGACATCTATCGAGCTTTTAGACTTTGTAAGGAAGCGGCTAGGTATTTCGAGGGATGTAACTTGTTACTACGACTTTGGTTCAAGGAGCATTTGGAAATAGTAAGAGGAAGCGCAGAAATACTCAAGCCATCAGGCATCAATCGTATAACCACACCACTCTATGGAGTTAGAACCCTGAAACATTCAAGTAGCATTGAAGGTTGGTTGAAACTCCTTAATGGCATAACAGACGATGCAGTACAATGGATGTTTACTTGGTTCCCACGAAAGAGTTCACAATTGGAGTTAATACCACTCCCTTTTTTACTCTAATGGGGCTGCGAGGCCTTCAACCATACATCCCTAGAAGGGTCATGAGGCAAGCTGGCAGAAAATAATGCATAATACAAATGGCGTTCACGGGGCGATATCAACTTGATTACACTGAGGAGAAGATTGCTTTGGCTGGAGAAATCATTGATAGTTAGAAAAATCGTTGCATAATGGGTTCGAAATCTATAGAACGAAATCGGTATAAAGCAGGCTGTGAACCACACTATGCAAACTGGTTGCAAGCAGAGTTGAGAGGGATGATTACACCGGGGCCGAACAAGAGCGACACTATCAAAGATAAAAAGGTAGAAGCACAAATCAAATGCAAGTGGCTAATGCAAAGGGTATTAGAATCAGAAACAGAGCACCAAAAAAGGACTGACACATGGAAGAAACGTGCACTTGACTTAGAAGGAAAAGTAGAGGGCTTGATGGAAAAACTCGGTCAATGGAACGCCGAGTGCAGTGCCGCAGACATAATTCATTTGTTCGCAGCTAAAGGTCATTTGGCGGAGGCTTTGGAAGAAGCTCAAGAGATAGTGAGAGAAACAAAGAAAGCCAGACTGGAGGAGGAACACGATGTCTAGTTTCGTTTTGTCTTTTTTTATCTTGCAAAAAGTCTTTTATGTATTAAACTTCAAAGTTATATAATGAATTTTTGGGGAGATTTTGAGGACAATTGGTAATACATGTTTATTTTTCTCATATCATTTAAACATAGAAAGGCCTTACGTCCATGGCACGTTAAGGTCATTAGGAAATCTTGTCCAAACGTTGAAAGGGTTCTTAACCCAGAAAATGACAAAACTGCATCTTTGCATGGATTTGAAGATATGTTTGCACAAAATATTGATCGTCTGTCTAAGTATGATCAAGACTATAAGAATATTTTGGTCTTTATTTTTTCTTGTTTTTTTTTTAGACTATGGCTGCGAGAGGTACACTTCAATTCGAGATGGTTTCCCGAGCTCCTCACTTGATCAGACTCTGGTGGGATGATTTGGCTGTTGTTAATAAGGTTCATGTTCAAAAGATGTTGGGAGAGCTGGTGGCTCTCAAGGCTTACACTGCCATGCCTGGTTTAATGGAGGCCGCTACAAATTTATGTGACTATAAAAGAGCGGTATTTTATTTCAATAGCTCGGAGTTGGCACCGATGCTGGAAGAATTTGGAGGACTACCAGGGTTAGAACCTAGACCCGAGACTATGATTTATCCCCGAGATGTGGACCCTAAGGAGTTCATCGAACTGTTGAATGCCCCTTTGATCCATATGTCGAGGGAGTGAATGATGGAAAGGTCAGTTTGGAGTACCTGTATTCTAGATTCGTTAGATCCAACCCTTAGACATGATTGGACTGGGGCATGGGAAATTTAAGATTGGGAGTGGACTGAGTCAAATGCTTTCATCGTTGCTTTTCTAGGGAGCATGGTTTTCATTGAGAAAGAAGGAAAGATCGTCATAAGGGTGGGCAGAGTGGTCGAGGGATTGCGCAAAGGTGCTCACAAGCGTCAAGTGAGTTTGGTTCCAATGATTTTGGGGGAAGTTTATAGGTGTAGAGGAGGATGAGACTTTTTCGAGGGGTGCAATCTTTTGCTGCAAATATGGTTGATAGAACATTTGCACAGTATCCCTATCAGCCCAACAGCACCAAGGCCGTCAAAGGAAAGAGGCATTCGTTCACATAGCACCCGCATCGCTGGAATAGCAGTATAGGAGGACCCTGCGAACATGCAAGGGTGGTACACCAAGCTTGAAGAGTTGCAAGAGGTGCAATTGGTCATTAAAAGCTGTGCTAGTTTCATCGTTTCCATATAAGGTCAAGACATCACTTTCTTGACATTGATTTGATTTTGAGGAACTTACCACTATGTTCCTCTAAGAGTCCTCAGGCAAGTAGGAATGACGCAGAAAACTCCGCAATTAATAATAGGGAGAAGCTTAAACGTTGACATAAGGGACATCGAGCATCCGATGGTTGGTACTATATTGACAATGTGGGAAGGAAGGCTTACTATGCAGTTTTGTCGTGGTCGAGATAGTAGGGTGAACCCCGTTACTACTCTAGCTTATCCTCAGTGGCTCGGTGAAGATAGGGAGAGGTTCCGATCAAAGACTACGCTGAAAAGGAAAGCCAAAGCTCCAAGTGTCACCTAAAAATACAAGAAGCTGCGACACGAGTTCGACCAAAGTAAGAAAGAATTAAGGGTAACACAAGAGGGGGAGATGAGGACACAATACAAGGATAAAATCAAAGGGAATAAACTCAAGTATTGGACAAGTAAAGTCATGGCGGCGAGGCAAGCTGCTGGGAATAAGCATGATTTTCTCAAAGGAGCGGGGGATTATTTTAAGTCAGTACCATTAGAAGAAAAGAAAGCAATGGGAGTAGAAATCTATGAATTCTTCACAAAGGCTCTGGGTGACATGCAAGCTGGGAAGAATCTGATGGATATGTTCGTCGCCCCTCCACCCATGAGCCTAGTTCACAAACTTAAGGAAGAAGCCCAAGGGAAGAAGGAGAAAGAAGATGCTGGAGCTGATGCTTGATTCAAAACCTCTTTGCTTGGCACATAGTCTGGTTGTTTTATTCTAGTCAACTTTTCTTTTGTCTTTCGTTCGTTCAGTCGAGTCGTCATCCAACATTAGTGGTTGTAATAAAGCCAAGCAAAAATTTTGTTATTTTGGGTTTTATAGCTTGCGTTGATTATGCTTATGCAAATGAAATGACGTATTTGGTGCAAACATGAAACGACCTCGGTCAGTCGTTTCAGAAGTTAGGACTCCGATTGGTGTGCCGATAATTTTAAAATATTTCTAATGTCCATTAGGACCTGTCTGTAAAATTTGAGCTAAATCAGACCTCGTTTGGTAGGCATCGGAAGAAGGTTTCAGTTTTTATTGTCGATAAATATCAAACAGAGATTTCTGAGCTCGGTTTTGGCGAATGAGCTCCGATTCGAAATCCGAAAGTGCCGTTAGGTTCGTATGATTATTTGTGACCTTTATGAACTTTCGAAAGTGAATTTCGATGTTGTTCGGCTAGTTTCCGCTAAAATTCCGAAAGTTAAATAATTTGACTTCTTTTCCATTTAATTTGCATATTGAGTTTCGGGAATCCAATTTGAGATCCGCCTTTGCGAATATGTTAAATATATTTTGTATAACATGTATGCAAAAGTTGGAATTATTTCAAATATCGTACTGTACCGTTTTAATTTTCGTTAAGAAAAGAAAAGAAAATAAAGTAAAAGAAAAAAAAGGAAAAAGACAAAATTAAAGAAGATAAACAACGGACAAGAGGCAGTGGCATATATGCTCTTAGCATATATGCTAATTGCAAAACAGAAACATAACAACGAGAATAATGAAATGAAACAGAAGACGCGGAGAAGGAAAAAATGCCAGAAAATGAGAAAAAGGGGCCGGAGAAAAGATAGAATTTTTACTGTGAAACATTCAGGTAATGATCCTAATATATTATTTGAGTTTATTACGTGTGTTTGAATATGTTTTAACGGTAAAACTTGGAATATTAGACATCGTTTTAATAAGTTCAATTAATAGTATAAAGGGTCAAATGGACCCCGATAATAAAATTGATTACATATTTGTACTCAGTGAGTTATGGGCAACATATAAATGTAATTTATTCAGGGTTTGGTTATGTGACCTTAAACCGTGTATATAGGCCTGGCCTAGTATTGCGTATGCAAATAGCGTATCAGGTTCCTAACCGGATCGCCCTAAGATGTGAGGAATGAAGCCTTTAGCCTAATTTGATATATTTTTCTCCTTATTGAATAGAGTGGGATCATTTGGCAATGAAACCAAAAGATAAAGCGGTTGTTGATTAGCAGAGCTAACTTTTGGAAGAGGTAAGTGTTTATATCCATTTATTTGGAGGCACCTAGCCTCGTGGATTTTCTGCCACGTGTTCCTTACGTGTGTAGCTGCCGATAGGCGTACTCATTACGCCTTAGCTTTGGATTTACCTTGTATATTATATGTTATGTCCTATTATTGGTATTGCATTGAGGATTTGAGCATTGTACTCTAGCTGTGAGTTGGCATCTATTTCCCGGCTGTCTATGAGAGTCCTGCGTCGGTGAAGGGTTATTATTGCATCACATTGCATTCATATGCATTATATGTCATTCATATGCATTACATTGCATATCATATTGGGTGCAGGAGTATTCTGCCCCAGGAGCAGGAGGATTCCGCTCCATTGTATTATATTGAGGGTAGGAGGATTCCGCCCCAAGAGCAGCAGTATTCCGCTCTTATGTCAGATATTGAGTGCAGGAGTATTCCGCCTCAGCATTACATTATCGGGTGCAGGAGTATTCCGCCCCAGGAGAGTGCATGAGTATTCCGCCTCTGGTTTATATTATATCGGGTGCCGGAGTATTCCGCCCCAGGAGCAGGAGTATTCCGCTCCAGTTGGTTATCAGATTGGATTCCCCTCGAATGCAGGAGTATTCCGCTTCGGGATGGGATTACGGGCATATGTGACCCTTTTCATCTTATTTTATTTCATTTCATTTCATCTCATTTTGTTTCATTTCATTTCATTTCATACCATTGTGTAGACTTGTGGTACATAACTATTGTTCTGCTTCTACGTGTATTGCGTATTTGCCTATATATTTCTAGCTCGTATTCTGGGTTGCGGGGATCGGGTCGCACGCCCAATGGTATAAATATATGGATCGGGTTGCACGCCGCAACGGTATAAATATATGGATCGGGTTGCACGCCGCAACAAGATGTATTTCTGATTGTTGATGAGTATGTCATTCCATACGTGTTTCTAGTTATTATCTGGCTCTGCCTTTTTAAAATTTAAATAAGAGGAATTTTATTTATCTATTTCTCCTCCCTGGCTAGATATCCTATTCTTTGAGGTGGCTAGTCTACCCCACTTATTGAGTCCTTTTGACTCACCCTTTTTGTTGTTTTCTTCTTGTCTATCTATTTCGTTTCGGCAGGTTCACTCCAGGATTGAGTTCGCCACGTTGTGAAGGAGCAAAGACGACTTCAGCTGTTAGGGTGAGCCAGCTTTTATTCTGGATGGCCACCAGTTTATGGGTTGTTATTTCAGTTGCATTTTGTTCCCTTGAGGAGGTATCGGTCTTCTTTTGTATTCTTAGATGTCTACTCTGGATATCCCTAAACCTTGTATGTTGGGTAGTCAGCTGTAATTTCTTTTGTACAGCTTAGAGGTGTCAGTATTTTTGTATTTTTTTTTAAGTCTTGTCCTTATTTATGAATTATTATAATTATTTTCCTAACTTAATTGGTAAGGGTTCGCCCGACGGGTCTGGGGGAGGATGTCGGGTACCCGCACGGCCTAACCGAATTTTGGGTCGTGTCAGTTGGTATCAGAGCCCGGTTTAGAGTCTATCCAGATTAAGACAATGTCTAGTAGAGTCTCGCTAATGGGTACGTAGACGTCCGTACTTATCTACGAGAGGCTATGATGCCATTTAGGAAGTTTCACTTTTTTCTTTTCTGATCGTGCGTCGGTCTAGGATGCAAAAGTATTTTTCGTTAATTCCTTCGTGGTAATTGTGAAATGCTCATGCGACAAATCAGCAAATGGTATGAGTTCAAGACGAAGCAGTCTAGCCTGGTGCTAGCACTGACGAAACCCCGAGAATTTTTTATCGTGCTGACGACCTAGTTACGGAGGCCCCAGTTGTACGAGCTCGCGATGGGTAAGGGAGCAGGGCCTTGTGGTTACCTTGGCTCTCTACGATACTTTTTATGAGAATCGTGGCGACGCAGATGCCGCATGAACCTATTATTCGCCAGGCAGCTTATCAGGTCGCCGCAAATGCAGATCTTCGGACTTAGAGAGCGCTTTTTCCAGTTCCTGATGTTGTCCTAGTAAATTATATTCCAGAGGCAGTATGTGTTGCGCCACCAATTGCTCTGGCATGTTAGCCAGCCGAGGTAATAGGTCGGTCCGCGTGCCCAAAGAGGTTGCATTATTTTACGCAGTTGAACCTTCCGATATTCTTAAGCAATGTATCAGATAGACCCCGTGAATATTTAAAAAAAAATGATGTCAGGGTATCTGTGTCCTTTAGGCTCTGGATTATATCGAACGGCACCGTGTTGATTATTCTGCTTTTCAGTTTCAGGGTCCAGCCTTGAATTGGAGGACCGCTCTTTTATTAACCAACTTGGTTCGGTTTTTCTTCTAGATTCGTGGAAAATTTCCTTTTGGGTAGCGAGCGAGATGAAAAGTGTTGCCAGTTTGAGTGGGTTGGACAGGGTAGCATGTCGCTTAGCCTGTTGGTGTTTCAGAATATGAGCTTGAATCTTATAGAGTGGCTGAATATGCATTAGAACTAGTCCATTAGCCTTTCGAGAGATTCAAAGATTTATTAATGCCCTTTCTTTTTCCTTGAGATCCCAGATGGCTCAAGAAATTGAGGTCGGGATTTCATTTGATGTTGTTGTTGATATTGCTCAGAGGTAGGAGGCATACCATAAGTTAGATTGGGGGAACAAGAGATCTCGTGGCCCTGGTGGGCAACCATGGTACCTCATTTAGAGGTAAGAGTTCTGATTATTTTGGGAGGTCACCTTCCAGGTTATCTCAGCTTGTGTCACGTGATTCTTAGACACGACAGTAGCTCGTCAAGATCAGATTCAGTCTTTTCTTTACAGCTATCAACAATCTT
Source organism: Petunia secreta (assembly GCA_029990175.1). Classification (NCBI taxonomy): domain Eukaryota; kingdom Viridiplantae; phylum Streptophyta; class Magnoliopsida; order Solanales; family Solanaceae; genus Petunia; species Petunia secreta. Next base: position 31,746,289 of record JARKIP010000065.1, on the reverse strand, counting down.
TCCAGCTTTCATTTTCAGTGAAAAAGTATTATCATTGTCGCGAGCCTGTCATCTTTGGTGGAGTTCTTCCTTAATCCGGTAAGTAGGCAGTCGTCCTTTCTCTTGTCATAAGGCACTTGCACAGTCGCAGGCGATTTCATTTAGATCTCAATCAGCAAAAGAAATGCTACCATCTAGTAGAGGTTGAGAGTATGGTGGCAGTGATTCTTCAAAAAGTGATTGTCAGGGTAGTGGCCCAGCTCAGCTGCATAGGCAGCTCTATGAACTGCTTGTCTGGCGGGACGCTGAGTCCGATATGGTAGACCCTGAGATTTCTTCTTCTCTTAAATGTGAGTAAGATTTGATTCTTTCGATCGATTAGAAATGGTATAGTGGCAGTGGTTCCTTATGTTTTATGTTAAAGGAAAGAGAAAAAGTATTAGGTACTATGTATGTATATTTTTATTTTCTTTACAAAGTCCATATCTGTTTGTCATAAGCAAATTATATGAGGGAAAAATGAAAGGAAATCTGGAGAATGGATGCTGTCAACAGGCTGATAGTCTGTGAAATCACACGTGTTTTCTTGAAAGGAAGACTAGTGTATTTATTATTAATAGAATTTAGTAACTTGTAAAAGTGAAAAATATGAAAGAGAATAGGCAAAAATAGGACATCACAGGTAAACTAAAAATTGTTAAGTAGAAATAGACATAACGTTGGTAAATAGGCATTACGTTTTGGTTATTAATTTCGGAGCCTTTCTTTGAAGTGGCCAAGAACCAATAATTTAACTTAGTTGAAAAGATGAGTTTAGATAGCAAAAACTGGCCCAATTAAAAATCAGAAAGTTAACAAGGCATAAGGCTAGGCTGACTTGATAAGCCGAAAGTATTAAATGATAAAGTGTTCACTTGGTCTTTAAGTCAGAAGATTTCGAACAGGTGAAATGCTTGCCGCGAGTTAACTGATTTAAGTTAGAAGACTTTGAATGGGTGAAGTTCTCGCGCAATTATATCTCAATTTGAGTTTTTTATTTGAACGAACAAATTTATAATCAAATCAAAGCATAAAAAATTAAGGCGAAAATGCAACAAACAATTTCAAAGAGTCGAAATGCGCCAAACAAAGCAACTATGCTTGGCATAGAACTCGAGGGTGCTTAACAACTTCCTGAGAGTCGACGGAGATCCTTAACCGGAACTGCGACGCAGACCATTTACGAGTCAAAGGTGTTCTAGATACACTACTTTGGAGACTTGGCACACCTTTAACTTGTCGAGTAGCGACTCCGAAAATCTCTTAATAATTCATGTACCTATTAACGCCGTCACATCCTTTAAAAATAAGCTTTCTTTTAGTTAAAAAGGGGTCGTGTGATGCCGGCCAAACTACCACAAGACCATTCACTAGGATTTGAGCCAAGGAGATACAAGAGGTTCACCTACAATAGGTTTGGAAGGGACATGAAGATGAGAGCTTTGAAAGCAATTTAAAGATGTGTCACTTGGTCACGGCTTTGGGCAGACCACCACAACACCTTGGAGGAGCACCTAGCCTTGATTTGAAGACTTCTCCGCATGCTACAGGATTGGGCGGACTGCCTCAACCGCCCACCCCCAAATAGCCTGAAATTTGGCTAAGTCCGAAAGGGGCAACCCTCAGGATCTCTGTCAAGGGGCCCCGCCTCAGTCACCAGGAGCTCTGCCTCAACAGAGGCGCCCCGCCCTGCCTCAGTATTATGTTATAACCAAAACTGGAAGTCTTTTATGTCTTTTATTCCCAAGTAAGGTGAACCTATAAATACCTACTAGGGATTCTTATTTCATTAGACAACCTTGACAGTATATGAAACTTGAGATATTCTCTCTATTGAATGAAACCCCTTTTGGCTTGAATTCTCATGGTGTATCAATTTGAGCTTCATCCCTTACCCAATCAAACTCGTTCGCAAGATCCAAGTGCGTCTTGAGGATAGTTTGCATAGTCTTGGTGTCTCTTGACTAGATCCGAGGGTGTTTCGAAACTAGTTCTTCGAGGCTACCATGGTGGTTGTTTGAGTTACGTCATACTTTATCATATACTTTTGCTTTTGTATTTTTTCCTACATCATCGTGACAGATTGGTGACTCTACTGGGGAGGAAAGTGAAAACTAAGAGTCTTAGGCTTTAAAATTTATCCCTTTCGGCTTTGAGTATTATTTGTATATATTGCCTTGTTAGTTACTGCTTTGATATGTTTGAACTGTATATACACAACTATCTTCTCTCGTACACCTCTGAGTCTTCTGGAACACTACACACATTTACGCCAGTTTCGCTTTTGCATCTGGAATTTCTGTCGTGTCTCAGGGCACAAAAAGTTAACCCTTATTAGGAGGAGGTGCGTTGGGTTAGGCCATTAGACGTTGTCGACCGGTACCCCCCAGGCACTTCCAAATTGCTGAACCACTACATCATGAACCATTGAGTCACCTAGAGTTGAACCTATGCTTTATTTAGGCCGATTTATTTGCATGTCATTAGACTTAGTGAGGTGCGGTACACAGCGGTACCGCATTTGTCTAGGCTGATTCCCTCGTGTCATGATGGGGCCTACATCCCCAAAAGAAACATCATGACCATATTATGTATTGCATTTGTTCTAGTTGAAGGATTGTTATGTTGATAGATCACTGGGGGGCGAGAGTTAATTTTTTGGAAAAAAAAAGGAAATGATAGAAAATAGGGTTTAGTCCAGTGTCTCGAATTATTTTTAGTTGTTATTTTACGCCGTTATAATGGAAACTTTATTTCAATAATTTTTTAATTCTAATCTTATGTTTTTTCAATAATTTTTTAAGTCTAATCTTGTGTCCGGGTTTGAACCCTAGGTATTAGAAAATATTTTACGCCGTTATAATGGCGAAAATTTTGGACCGTTTTGCATGTGAGTCTGAGTCATGAGTTTTAAAAATAATTTATCAGGATTTTACGCCGTCATAATAGCCAAATTTTTGAGATCAATTTTGCGTCTAATTCGTATAATATTTTGTGTCGTTGTTGTGTTAGATTTTGAATATACTTTAAGATTAATTTTCAAATTAGATCAAAAAATTTTGTTTCAAAAATTATTATTTTTTTGTTTGTGCCTATCTTGGCTTTGTCATAATGTCCTATTTTGGAGTCACCTCACCTTTTGGATAAAAAATAATTTTATTTTCATAATCCGTTATTAATTTCTATTTGAATCTTGGGTTGAGTCAAATTATTATTGTTTTAGGGTACCCACTTTATTTTGTCTTTGTCTAGGGTCAAATCAGGGTAAGGACGATAAATTGCAATTGCCTGAGTTGTATTTTGAGTCAATCCTCGTGGAATAATCTGACTCTGCTCAAATATTGAGTCTCATTATTTTCAAGGTCCGGGTGTACCTCGCCATTATCATGTCAGTCTATTTACATCTTTCGACTCATGGGTCGTGTTGAATATTATTTTTGAGTCTCTATCATGTCGTTGTTTAAAATATGTTTCTTATGTCAAAAGGAATAACCGAAAAAAAAAAAAACACAAAGAATGAAAAAGGGAAACTAAAAAAATCAAAATTGTCCTCTCCCTAAATTAAGGTCGTCATGATTCGCATTATGACTTTGCCTAATTTGACATGTAAACAACCTTTCTGGATATGGTCGGTACATCCGGCTTACGCCATGAACCATTTCGGGATGACACATAACAACCCTAGGCTTGCAATTTGTGTATCTTTGTGCTGACCCGATTTGTTGCGCTAGCTTCTGGAATATTGGAGATTTGGTACAGAATTCTGGCATCAACCTACCCATATAAAACTAGATCAAAGCAACCCGCGACACCACCTGAAAGCATGGCATCTGAACGGGAGACCGGCGCGCAAGAACTCCTGGCGCTAGAAAATGAGAGGTTGATTGGGGAAGTCCAGACTTTGAAACAACTCGTGGCCGATATGCATCACGCATTAACCACAGGACAGGCACCTCCTCTTATGCCAACCAACCTAGATTGTGCCGACAGCGGTACAACGAGCACCGGGCACATCTACGGCAGTTGAGGATCCCACTTATCCTACTGATCTGGCCCCTTTCCGTGGCTTAACAAATGCAACTAAAGTGCACCCCCTGGCTCCACCACCGCCTCCAGCACAAGGGCAGTATGGCCCACCTCTAGCGCATGATCCAATATTTATAGGTCTAACTAGGCCAATCATGGCCAGATCAAACAATGATCAGCCTCATGAGCACAAATACTGACACAGTGACTCACATGATCAAGGGTTCTGTCATGAGTCTCGGGCCGAAGCCGACCATTTGGAAAAGTCGGTTGAGAGTGAAGTTTTACTCAAAGTGGCGGGCTTAGAACAAGCTGGAAGAATTATGCATGGATATGGTGATCTTACCAACACTTCTTTAAAGGATCTTTGTCCCTACCCTAAATTGCAACTGCCAGAAGGGTTCGTAATTCCTATATTTTAGCTCTACACCTGATGCAGCCCGAACACGTGCTAATCAAGTGTTCGATCCACCGAGGCCGATGACATGAAGCCAAGCCAAGCTGCTACACGATGTTCACATTCACTTGGCTTGGTCGAAGGAATGCAACTACTCCGAAGCTGAGTGTCCGAACTCAAGAACCGAAGGCTACATCTTCAAATTTGAGCACGAGGACAAAGTGACCGAACACCAACTCTTGGCGCAGAGCAGCACAGAACCGAACACAACAAATTGTGTTCGATGTCAAGTGAGCGCCCGATGAAAAATGTGTTCGAGCAAGCAACCAAGCACCGAAGTCAAGGCTGCCGAACACATACATTAGCTCAGCCCTGCGTGGCTTGTTTTTATTGATCACCTGTGACCATTTACTATTTTAATCCTTAGCGTAGTCTATAAATACTCCTTTACATTTCATTTGTAAGACAGTTTTTAGTTGTTGAATGATCAAACATAGCAAGTGCTACTGTGAGTCTCCGATGGAGCCAAACCCCGACGTGGGATTTTAAAGAACTTGTGTCATTCGGTGTCTTCGATTGAACATTTTCTTCTTGGTCATTCAGTTTGCAAGAAGCTTGTTCTTCTTGAGGATTATTTCATAGCATAGGTGCATCTTGACCTTCATTCGATCGAGCTTTAAGACAGGTTCCTCACTGTTCTTTTGAATCGAAGCAAGATTTGTCTTGCTTCTATCTTTTATTTCTTACCGTTTCTTCCGCGTTTTTGTGTAGAGGTTACCTTCGGGTTTGCGTTGCACCATCTTGGTATCAGAGCAAGGTTTGAGTTTGTTTCTAGAACCTCAAATTCTGTTCGTTATATTCGTGCTTGTGTCTCCAGTTTCAGCTTTCTTCCTTGTTGTGGATTGTTGTTGCTGTGGTGTTTTTAACCAAAAAAAAAAAAAGTTGAAAAAGAAAAAAAATTCAAAATTTTGGTCGATTTGTTGGTTGTTTAAATCAAATGACAATTGATTCTTGTTCACCACCATCCAAGGAGTGATTTTAGTGCCCGGCGTACAACGTTCGTGACCAGGGTTTCTCGACGAAATTTTGGACTGTTTTGAGCTTAGTGGTGACTGTTTTCGAACCCCAGCATGTCTTGGTTGTTGCCGATGAAGACTGGTGGTTCTTGATTGATTTTGGATTATTTTGTGCTTAAACTTCAAATTTCTAAGATTTGAACCTTCGTCCGTACACCGAAAAATTGTTACGTTTGTAATAGTGTACGAACACGAGGAGCCGAGTCTTAGGTCAAAGAACATTGAACTGATTTCCTCCGTTATTAATGATACCAGAGTTGAAAGAGCAACCCAAAGACTGTTAAAATTCTTGGTCAGTGAACGAGGTTACGTGTCCGTACGCCGGAGCAAAAATCTTCACTGTTCCATTGAAGAAGAAAGGGGTACAGTGTAAAGATCAAAATCCCAGGTGAAAAGTAATCGGCTAGAAAAGGGAATTGGATAAGGTAAAACCCTATCCGTACCAAGGAGGGACCACTCTTGTACGAACAAGAGTTGGTGTGATCGAAAAGGATTCCGAAGAGGAATTGAAGGGTAGATTCTCCTAGGTTTTCACTTTTCTTGTGTTCGATAAATCTAGTTAGTAGATCTCTAGAGTAATTCTTCCTACTCGAGGTCGTACTAACTCAATTGAGCGTATAGGAACTCGTGCGTGGGTGACCGAAGTCCAAATTTCCTAGAAAAATTCTTTGACTTCCGAAAGCGCAGAGTAAATAGCGTCCGTCCCATCGAGTCATTTCAATTCACTCATCCGAAGGAGACATTGTAACTTGTCAAATTCGAAGGAACTGAGAGAAGTTGATCAACCAAGGAAGCCATTGGCTACAAGTTCTTGAGTGACCAAAAACCGAACCCATAAATTGAGTGGACCCGAGTGCCACCCATCAAAGGTGAGAGAGTGTGTGAGGTTATTTCTAACCTTACCATTTTATTTGGTCTTTGATTCGTGCAGGAACCATGGCTGGGAATGGAGGCGATGTCAAAGGCATTGAAAAGCCTGAAGTGTCGTTAGCTGAGCTCATGGCTGCGATACAAGGCATCAGTCCGAAGTGAGAGGAGTGAGTGCTCGAGGACCTCAACTCGAGCAAGGAAGTGTGTCCGTGGCCTTACCTGGGTCGGACGCTGGAACTAGCGACTCCACTCCGATGAAACCCGAGCTGTATGCAGAGCTCATTCGACAACATCAGTTAAAGAGCGATGTTGTTCGAAAAGAAATCTTGGGCAATTCCAAAACACAACAAAACTTGGGCAATCCCCAAGCTGGGAATCAACACTTGGGCATTCCCCGAGGTGAAAGAGTACCACTTCCAATGGCCCGAAGACAAATTGAGGTCGTTGATGAAGAGGTAGACGAAGGAGAATTTCCTGATGCCGAACCTGAATATGAGCCACCGTTCGTTCAACGAAGGCAGCCTTACCGAGGTCGAGGCCGAGGCGCAAATGTTGAACGACATATTGAGCGTGAGGCTGATGACTACTATGATGAGTATCCTAAACCGATTCGAGGTGCTCGAGATTCAAACTTGAACAGTCTCAAGATCACTATTCCACCCTTTAAAGGAACTAGTGATCCGGATGAATATCTTGAATGGAAGCTTAAAATGGAGCGAATCTTCGAAACCAATGAGATAACCGAAGAAAGGAAAGCTGCCCATGCCATTGCTTCGTTCAAAGCGTATGCATCTACGTGGTGGGAAGCTGAGAAGAGGCTTAGACGAAGGAATGTCTATCCCGAAGACACTACTTGGGTACAATTGAAGAGAGCAATGGATGCTAAGTATTTGAGTGCCAAGTATAGGCAAACTCAACTTCAAAAGCTCTATGAGTTAAAGCAAGGATCCAAGTCAGTTCAAGAGTATCATGATGAGTTCGTGAAAATTCGGTTGAATCTTGATCTGGAAGAAGATGAAGAACAAGCCACTATTCGGTTAAAAAATGGCTTGGCTCGGGATGTGTCATCTCAATTGAGGCTACACGTGTACCACACGTTGGAAGATATGTTCGAAGCTGCTACCGAAGCTGAGAAATGGGTGAAGGATGATAAAGTAAACCGGTACCGAAGAGTCACTACTTCAACTCCTTTGAACCGAGGTAAAAAATGGAAGAGTCCTAATCCAACGAGTGCCAACACTGTTCGAGATTCGAAGAAATCCTTCGAAAGGGGTGTGACCGTTAACCAACTAAGAGAAGTGAGAGGTAAAGTTCAACTTAACTCTCCTAGTGCTTCAAATATTCAAAAGTCATAAATGTAAAGGTTATGCTCGACAATGGAGATGTTTGTGAGCAAGCGAGTGACACCGAAGAGGAAAAATTCGAGGAGATTGACCGAGCTGAACATGATGATGGTCATGAAGCTGCCGAAGCTGATCATCCGGAAATGTTTCTTGTAGTTCGAAGGAATTTGAGCTGCATGACTCTTGAAGAAGAGGACAACCAAAGAGAAAATCTTTTTCATGCCCAATGTCGAGTGAGGGGGAAAGTTTGTTCGATGGTCATTGACTCAGGTAGTTGTGCAAATGTGGTGAGCCAAACCTTGGTTTCACAATTAGGACTACCTACTTTGAAACATCCCCATCCTTACAAATTACAATGGTTGAACGAGTGTGGAGAATTGAGGGTTGTCAAACAAGTGTGGATCAAGTTTAGAATTGGAGAATATCAAGATGAGATGATGTTCGATGTGGTGCCGATGCATGTCTGTCATATGCTATTGGGTTGACCATGGCAGTATGATCGGTCGGTTGTTCACAATGGAAGACCCAACACTTACACTTCAAGGCTCGAAGGGAAGAGTTTCATACTCAAACCCTTGTCTCCAAAACAAGTCACCGAGGACTATAAACGGATGAAAGAATTGAAAGAAGCAGCCAAAGCTAAGCTTCCGATGGGAACAAAAAGTGTGGCCGAAGACAAAGACTCACCGCCTGAAGTAAGAAATATCTGTGCAATCATTCAACCGGGTGAGTATCTACGAGGAGCGACAACGGTCAGATGATTATTTGCCTCGTGCACAAGGTATCTTTTTAAACTCTAATGATGATTTTTCTAACGATAACCCTTTGCCTAGTGTTGTACAAAGTGTTTTGCAGGACTTCGGAGACATGTTTCCCGAAGAAATGCCAGGTGGATTACCTCCGTTGAGAGGAATCGAGCACCAAATTGACTTCGTATCGGGGTCTCAAATCCCCAACAAACCTGCATACCGGTGTAATCCCGAAGACACCAAAGAGCCCCAAAGGCAGGTTGATGAGTTGCTGAACAACGGCCTTATTCGAGAGAGCTTGAGTCCTTGCGCCGTTCCTGTTATCCTTGTCCCGAAGAAAGATGGAACATGGCAAATGTGCGTTGATTGCCGAGCAGTCAACAAAATAACGGTGAAGTATCGTCATCCTATTCCTCGACTAGATGACATGATAGATGAGTTAAGTGGTTCTTCCTGCTTTTCGAAGATAGACCTCAGGTCCGGTTACCACAAGTGGAAAACCGAATTCAAGACCAAGTTCGGTCTCTATGAATGGTTGGTGATGCCTTTTGGCTTATCCAATGCACCGAGCACATTCATGCGACTGATGAACTATGTGCTCTAACCGTTCATAAATAAGTTTGTCGTTGTTTACTTCGATGACATGCTTGTTTATAGTAGATCTGTGGATGAACATGTCGAACACCTAAGGCTAGTGCTTGAAAATCTTAGAGAAGAGAAGTTATTTGCTAACTTCAAGAAATGTGCCTTTTGTGTCGAACGTGTAGTCTTTCTAGGATTCGTTGTCAGTGCTAATGATGTTGAAGTCGACGAGTCAAAAGTCGAAGCCATTAAAGAGTGGCCAACTCCAACCTCGGTATCGCAAGTTCGTAGCTTCCATGGCTTAGCTAGCTTTTACCGAAGGTTTGTTCGTGACATTAGCACCGTGGCAGCTCCTTTAACCGAGCTAGTTAAGAAAAACCATCCATTTGTGTGGGGAGAGTCCCAAGAGAGGGCTTTCCAAGAGTTGAAATTGAGGCTTTGCTCTGCCCCGTTGTTGCAACTCTCTGACTTCAGCAAAGCATTCGAAGTTGAGTGTGATACGTCCGGAGTTGGGATCTGAGGAGTGCTTATGCAAGAATCGGAGCCGATCGCTTATTTTAGCGAAAAGCGTAACGGTGCAACCTTTAACTACTCTACGTATGACAAGGATTTGTATGACCTCGTTCGAGCACTCGCCCATTGGCGGCATTATTTGTGGCCTCGAGAGTTTGTGACTAAAAGTGATCATGAATCTTTGAAACACCTCCGAGGTCAGGAGAAACTAAACCGAAGGCATGCTAAGTGGGTTGAATTCATTGAGAGTTTTCCCTATGTAATTCATTACAAAAAGGGAAAAGACAATGTTGTGGCTGATGCGCTATCAAGGAAATTTGCTGTAGCGACCACTCTCGCCTCTAGGCTCATGGGATTCGAAAGCATCAAGTTGATATACGAAGACGATCCCAAGCTGAAATGCGTTCGTAAAGCAATCTTGAGTGGCCGAAGGGTTGAGAAATCTCAGTGGCACGATGGCTACCTCTTCAAGAATGGGAGTGTTTGTGTGCCAGTGTCATCGTGGAGAGAGCTCTTAGTTCAAGAAGCTCACTCCGGAGACTTGATGGGACACTTCGGTGTCGACAAAACTCTTGGTATCTTAACCGAGCAGTTCCATTGGCCAAAAATGCGACGAGATGTGGAAAAGCTTTGCAGCGCTTATCTCATTTGCAAGAAAGGTAAATTGAAGTCCAACCCTCATGGTTTGTACACCCCGTTGCCTGTGCCTGATCGACCTTGGGTTGATATATCCATGGAATTTGTGTTGGGGTTACCGAGGTCAGGGGAAGGAAATGATAGCATCTTTGTTGTCGTGGAACGATTTTCCAAAATGGCTCACTTTATTCCATGCCAAAAGTGTGATGATGCACAACATGTAGCTACTTTGTTTATTTATAATGTGTTGAAATTAAATCGTGTACCTCGTACTATTGTGACTGATCGAGACTCAAAGTTCTTGAGTCATTTTTGGAAATTTTTGCGGGGTGCCCTCGGCACCAAACTACTATTCTCGACGTCTCACCATCCTCAGACTGATGGACCGACCGAGGTAGTTAACCGAATCTTGGGATCTTTGCTTCGTGCAATGACCAAAGGCAAGGTTGACAAATGGGCTGATCGTTTGCCCATGATGGAGTTTGCGTATAATCAAACGGTGCATCGAATTATAAATATGACCCCGTTCGAATGTGTGTATGGTTTTAATCCTTTGATTCAACTTGATTTAACCCCATTGCCTCGAGATTCTGTTATTGATTTTGAAGGTACTCATCGAGCCACTGCCTTGATCGAGTTGCATGCAAAGGTGAAGAAGAACCTCGAGGAAGCTTATGCAAAGATTGCATCGAGGAAAAACAAGGGGCGTAAAAAGCTGGAATTAAGGAAGGGAGATTTGGTTTGGGTTCACTTCCAAAAGGAACGCTTACCGAACCAAAGGAAAGGAAAGTTGACTCCTCGAGGGGATGGTCCATTCCAAGTGCTGAGCATGATCAACAACAATGCCTATGAGATCGACCTCCCTGGGGAGTATAATGTGTCCAACACCATTAATGTTGCTGACTTACTTCCTTGTGTTGTAGGTCAAACTTCGGTTGATGAGGAGGGCTCGATATTGAGGACGAACTCTTCTTCTGAAGGGGAGGATGATGCAGCCCGAACACGTGCTGATCAAGTGTTCGATCCACCGAGGCCGATGACACGAAGTCAAGCCAAGCTGTTGTACGATGTTCGCATTCACTTGGCTTGGCCAAAGGAAGGCAACTACTCTGAAGCTGAGTGGCCGAGCGCAAGAACCGAAGGCTACATCATCAAATTTCAGCCCGAGGACAAAGTGACCGAACACCAATTCCTAGCGCCGAGCAGCACAGAACCGAACACAACAAGTTGTGTTCGAAGTCAAGTGAGAGCCCGATGACAAATGGGTTCGAGCAAGAAACCAAGCACCGAAGTCGAGGCTGCCGAACACATACATTAACTCAGCCCTGCGTGGCTTGTTTTTATTGGTCATCTGTGATCATTTACTGTTTTAATCCTTAGCGCAGTCTATAAATACTCCTTTACATTTCATTTGTAAGACAGTTTTTAGTTGTTGAATGATCAAACATAGCAAATGCTAATGTGAGTCTCCGATAGAGCCAAACCCCGACGTGGGATTTTAAAGAACTTGTGTCACTCGGTGTCTTCGATTGAACATTTTCTTCTTGGTCATTCAGTTTGCAAGAAGTTTGTTCTTCTTGAGGATTGTTTCATAGCATAGGTGCATCTTGACCTTCATTCGATCGAGCTTTGAGATAGGTTCCTCACTGTTCATTTGAATCGAAGCAAGATTTGTCTTGCTTCTATATTTTATTTCTTATCGTTTCTTCCGCGTTTTTGTGTAGAGCTTACCTTCGGGTTTGCATTGCACCAACACCAGACAGGGAGATCCGAGGGTCCGTATAAAGACATATTGCAATAAAATGAGAAGAGTCGGAAAGAACAAGCTATTGATACCATACTTTTCTGAAAGCTTGGGAAGTCCGGCTGCTGCATGGTTCATGAAGTAGGATATGACCAAATGGCCAGCATTTGAGGACATGGCAAAGGCATTTTATGACCTGTACAAGTACCACATTGAAGTCGTGCCAGATCGATCCTCTTTGGATGCGACAAAAAAAAAGCCAAGTGAAAGCTTCAAGGAATATGCTCTCAGATGGCATGAATAAGCTGCTCGAGTGAGCCCTGCAATCCCAAATAAATACGTAGTTCGGTAGTTCCTCAAAGCTCAAGATGAGGCATTCTATGGTTTGGGAAACTGTTTATTGAAGTCATCAAGATGGGAGAAATGATCAAAAAGGGAGTCAAAGATGGCAAGATTGTGAGCCATACAACATTGATGGCAACCGCACATGCAGTGCACACTAGAGCTGGAGGTTCTAACAAGGAAAAGAATAATGATGTGACCATGGTAGGGTCGGGTTTTGAAGCATGGAGTGAGGGACAAAATAATTAGCCTCTCCCATATCAAGGCCCACAAATACGCCCTCTACAACCCTACTACCCTCCACAAAATCCACAATACGCTACTCTTCAACCATAATACGCAGTCCATGTAGCACAACCATATGCTCCAGTACCTTTCTATCAGCGATGGCATGCTCTTGCCCCACAACCTACATATCCCACTGACCAAGCTCCTTATAATCACTTTCAAGCTCCACCAAACCTTCCTTACTGGCCAGAGGGGCTTCCTGTTTTCCCCCTAAGTGCTTATAATCAGAAGCTGCGTCATGTAGAAAAGAACAAGTTCACGCCAGTTGGAGAATCATACTCCATCCTTTTCCAAAACCTGCAGAACTTAAATATGCTGAAGCCAATTGCTGGAAATGTCCTCCCAATGGAGAAGGTAGACCATACTCGTCAATGTGTTTACCACTCAGACATGCCAGTGCACGACACAAATGATTGTCGTAGGCTCAAGAAGATGATCCAAGCTCTGATAGATAGTGGCAAGATCCAAGTCGAGGGCTCAAATGCAAAAAATATCAATCAGAATCCATTGCCAGTCTATAATGCATAGGTGCAGTACATTGGCCCTGACTTGCAATTGAGTGACTGTGAAATGTTGTAGCTTGTTTTGCTAACCTTTCTGTGTACTTGGTTATTTAAGGGTTGTAAATTAAATTCATTATTTTTCTCGTGTTGTTTGTTAAAACCCTACTATCATTAACTCAATGAAAGCAAGATCTATCCCGTCCCAACATTCTGTCTTTTATGTTTTGTTCTTACCTCCTTAGTTTTTCTATTTTATGTTTTTTCGGATTTCATAACATGACATGTGTGTGGAATCGCCTATTGGTCTGTACATGTGATTTAAAATTGTATTGTGAGGAGGGATACTATAAAAGAGGGAGAGAAATAAATTGGAAACTAATCATTAGTCATTGGATGAGGGAGGTGTGCGAAAGTTCAAATCATGCACGGTTATTCTGGTTGAAGCTGAAATACCATTTGTGAGATATTTTTTGGAGTGGAAATCAAGGACGCCGAGCGGAATAAGTCCGGTCTACGTATGTTGATCATTATTCATGCGAGACATTCTCGGGTTGGGATGACAAATGGCTTTCGTTTTTGCTACCTAAACATTATACCAATTTGCTAGCACTTTGAGCCTTGTATATTATGTTTTGGCTACCCTCCTTTGGAATCAATGTGATTGTAATGGAAATATAGGAAAACAAAAGAGGAACAAAAAAGGACAACAAATCTACCACTGAGTGGTAGAGCTATGTCTGACCTGATTCCTCTAAAAAGAATACGTAGGCAACTATTTGGGTGCGGTCATAGCCGGGGAAAGATTATTTTTCCCCTGTTCCTTGTTGACGCTAAAGCTTGCCTCCAAGATTGCGGCCAATGTCAAAACAAATTCAAATCCCCAATGTATGATAAACTGGGGAAAAAAACTTCTAATTTCTTTACGTCTACTCACACGTTTCATGAAACGTTTAACATATCAATCTCGAAGTTGGAGAAGAAACTCAAAGTGCCCAGTTTATCCTAAACTATGGCAGAAGTTTATTTTTTGTTTTTTCTCAAAAAAAAAAAAAAGAAAAGAAAAGGGAGAAAGTCAATATTCCTTTTATTTTTATTGTGTTCATATTGGGGGTAGTCTTAATATCCTCTATATTTTCATATCAAAAAATTTAAAGATGATTCCTTGGCTTTCACTAAACTAGGGCTACAAATTGTTATTATTTTAAAAGAACTGATTCCAAGGGTTGTAACATTTTACCAAGTCGTTTCATGAACCGTTTTTCATGCCAAAGAGAAAAAATCAAATCAAACAAAGAGAGAGAGAGAGAGAGAGAGAGAGAGAGAGAGAGAGAGAGAGAAAATCTCCAGTTTGCCTAAACTAGGGCAGAAGTTTGTTTTATTTTAAAAGCAGTAATTTTAAAGGTGGTAATGATTGTCCAGTTGTCTCATGAGCTATTTTTTGAGTTTTCATACTCCAATACCACTCTACATTCTAAATAATGACCTTTCTGGCCGATCATTTAGAATGTCAAGACGAGTAAGGTGTCAAGGGAAAAGTTTCGCACTATGAAGTCCCATTTATTTGTCATCAATCGCAATCAGGACATAAGAGCACGTTGATCCTTAAAGAAGGAAATCATTTAGAAAGTCGGGATAAGAGTTGAGAAATAAAGAAAGACAGTGTCAACCAACAAGAAAAGATGGGAGGTCAATGGGGAAAAGAGGAAAATGAAAGAAGGGTAAAAAAAAAAAAAAGGAATTAAAAAAAGAAGAAGAAAGGGATGTCTTGGGCGCGGAAAACCTGAAAAGGCTCTGAAGACAACAGTGAGGTAAAAGAACAAAGAGAGAGGCTAGTTGGTAAAAATTCGAAAGGACGCTCCTAGTCGAATGGGGGTTGTTAAATTTGCCATCAAATTAGATTGGGAAAGCTGGGGGCAAAGTCATGGATAGACTATGTGAGCGAATTAAGAGTTGATTCTAAAATACATTTCAAGTTTAATAAGTTCGTCATCTCGTCAGTCCTTAACCTCTCCCGTAAGGGACATCATTTTGTTTACTCTTTTGGTTGGAAGCTTTTTTGGTTTCCATCATTCTATCTTACTTCAGCCTGTTTCAGTTTCTTCAACATCAAACGAGCAAACAAAGTGTTGCAAAACTTGTTATAGTTTTATAGTTGTACTAAAGCAAGTCAGGACTAACCTTGATAATTAGAGCCCAATGCTGCAGATCGGCACAAAGAATGACACGTTAAGGAGGGTACCATGAAAGAGATCATTAAAGGATTTGCAGGTTTCAAGATACAGTTAAAAAATTCAAATCAAAGTCTGCCCCAGCAGAAAAATAAAGTTTTCAATCGTCAAAGCTTGCCCAAGTGGCAATTACAAGTTTTCAGCCATTTCAGCTTTCAAGTCAATGCCCGTCAAAGCGGCAATTTCAACTTTCAAGTAAAAGCCCGTCAAAGCGGTAATTTCAGCTTTCAAGTCAAAGCCCGTCAAAGCGGAAATTTCAACATTCAAGTCAAAGCATGTCAAAGCGGCAATTCAATATTCATGGCCAAGCCCGTCAAAGCGGCAATTTCAACCTTCATCTCAAAGCCCGTCAAATCGGCAATTTCAACACTCAAGTCAAAGCCCGTCAAAATGGAAATTTATACATTCAAGTCAAAGCCCTTTAAAGCGGTAAATTCAACTCACAAGTCAAGAGCCGTCAAAGCAGCAGTTTCAACATTCAAGTCAAAGCCCATCAAAGAGGTAATTTCAACCTTCAAGTCAAAGCCCGTCAAAGCGGCGATTTCAACATTCAAGTCAAGCCCGTCAAAGCGGCAATTTCAACATTGAAGTCAAAGTCCGTCAAACGGGTAATTTCAACTTTCAAGTCAATCAAAGCGGCAATTTCAGCTTTCAAGTCGAAGTCCGTCAAAGTGGCAATTACAATTTTCAAGTCCAAGGCCGCCCAAACGGCAATTTCTAATATCAAGTCAAAGCTCCCCAAGTAGCAGTTTCAACTTTAGAGTCAAAGCCCGCCCAAGAGGCAATTTCAAGTTTTGACGACCCACTTGTGTAGTGGGAGTTTCGGACCAGTTTATCATCTTATGACTTAGTCTAGAAATTGTAATTTTATTTTTCATGTTGTATTTTGCATTTCTTTGTAAAGCAACTACCGCCAGCTAGCAACCAGCAACAACAGCTCTAGTATGTTAAAGGTGTCTCGAGTTAGTCCGGGAAAGTCTAGAAACATCAAGTTCAGTCCCAGTCTGTCTTAAAGTGTCTGGGTTAGTCCTGTTGTGTCTAGAAGCGTCTAGTGTAAGTCCATGTGAGTCTAGAAGTTTCTATTATCTTTCTATGTGCGGTAGCCTCAACTACTGCTCGTTATGAGCTACACTGACCTGGTTCCTTAATTCAAGGGTATGTAGGTAGCCCTGTAGGCAGGGTACGGTCACAATTTTGCAAGGCATGTTTTAGCTAGAACTGAAAAGCCGAAATTAGCTATTAATTACGTCTTTGTCCGGAACCTCCTCATGTTCCCGAACAAAGAAGGGCAGCTGTAATTGCCTAATTTAGGCACATGCTAACACAATTCTCCAAATATCTTGATAATTAGTCTAGACTTTTTCGTAGATTTTCACTACTCTACCATTTTTAGGTAATTAATTAAGACAAAATACAGAAAATTACCAAAATATAGTTGTGTAAGTAATATTTATTCCACATGTTTTTCCAATTAAAAAATAAATCTTGTGTGTGTTTCCTTATTAATTATGTAGTATAATAAATTTTTATAGTTGTTTAGTTTTTTTTTTTTTTTGGTAATTAAATATTTCATTCATTACCAAAGAGCGTTACACGTCAGAGTCTCAAAACATGCACTTCAATCTGACAACATTTGTCCAGAATTGAAGGCCTACAACCGAGCTCCTACTACATCATTCTCTACTTGCCTATACTAAATAAATTAAGGATAGAAATTGAGGGCCTCTAAAGCTCTATCTAACTTCCTGTTGAAACTGCACAGTTGTACTGCATCTTGGATAGTCTTCCTCATGATCTGTCCAGCTTGCTTCTGCTGCTGTTGAAACACCCTGGTATTCCCTTCTTGCCAGATATTATAGATGGCAGCAGCAAGAGTTGCCCTGAAGATCTTAGCTTTTGTACTGTTGCCCATTGAAGTTCCTTATCCCAAGTCATAACTGATCTTCTAATGTTTGGCCACTCCAGTAGCTTACCCCATATAGCCGCTGAATATTCACAAGAGAAGAATAGATCGTTAAGGCTCTAAGCTGCCTTATTTCACAACACACAATCATAATCGCCAAGGTGCATCCATTGCCCAAGTCTTTCCCTTGTTTGTAGCTTCCCATGAGCAGCTAGTAACAAGTAGAAGATCCATTTAGGTAGACCTACATTATTGCATGTGAGCTTCCTCCATTCAACTTTCTGATAATGGCCCTGAAGTTGCTGATATATCTTCTTAACTGAAAACTGGTCCATTGTTTCTACTTCTTCCTCCCTGATCCCTGCTTCAGTGAAATACTTGTGGGTATTCAGGATTTTCGGCTTGGGATGGTTTGATACCCCCACACACTTGCACCTTTCCCATAGTATATGTGGATCCACTGCACCCACACCTACCCTTCTTTCTACAAATGTTCCACAATAACTTTTAGCTTGGATAAGCTTGGAGTTTTGACTGATGACTGAGGAACGGATTCAAATGACCTGTTCCTTTGAATCACTGAAGCAGAATAGATAATTCATGCAAAATCATTTAATTGAGATATTATTATTTATCCTAATACTGACGTGTATCTTGGTAATTATGCAGGCCTAATCAGATACAAAAAGATTGCATAACTAAGGGATAAAGGATTCAGATTCTAGAAGGTAGAATCCAATTAGGATTTAAAGTCAAGGGAGCTTTGGAATTCTAATTCATTGAGACTTCTTGGTTGGTGGAAGCTATAAAGCGTGAAGACTATCAGCCATAGAAATATACACAAATACAGAGAGCATCGAGCAAAAGCTGAGAAGTATTATTAGCTTATTTGTGTAATCAGTTAGCTACAGTAGAACTAAGTGAGAACCTGTTCCTTAGATTGAATCTTGTAAAAGTTCGAGTCTTAGTTCAATTGTAGTAAGCAAAAATCGAGTTGTAAACTTTCTGGTTCAAGTCGTGGACTGGACACAACTTCACTGATCGTGAGAAAGATCACTAAAGGATTAGAGTTAGTCCTAGGTTAGTAAGAGTGAGTTTTGTAACCAAGTGGGTCTTTTTACATAGTGAAGTTGAAATCCTACTTGAGAAGTAGGTCGTGGTTTTTTGATCCCGTGTCTAGGGGTTTTTCCACGCTAATATCTGGTGTTCAATTACTTACAGTTTTATTCCGCACATCGTAGAGTAAATGAACACATTTTAAGGAACTGGTCCTTAAAATATTAAGGTGGTGTAATCGTGGGAAATAACAATTGGTATCAGAGCAGGTTTTCCTTGAAAAGGCTAACACCTAGGATTAGATGAGTACATCACGAGAGAAAAGTGAGGGTATGTCAATGGTTAGAGCACCTTACTTCATTGGGAAATACTATTCATGGTGGAAAGAGAGGATGCGTGATCACCTTCAAGCAGAGGATTACGAATTGTGGGACATTGTAACTGAAGGTCCCATGATCCCAATGAAGAAGGATGCTGATGGGAAGGAAGTTCTCAAAACCAGGAAGGAATGTAATGCTGAAGATATAAAGCAATGGGAAAAGAATCCTAAGGCAAGGAAGTGGCTGGTTGGTGGACTTAGTCCTGACGAATGCACAAGGATCAGAGGGTATGCCACTGCAAAGGAGATTTGGGATGCTCTACAAGTTGCACACGAAGGAACAAGTCAGGTAAAAAGGTCCAGAGGTACACTTCTTTATGCTGAATATGAAAGCTTTAAAATGAAAGAAGAAGAATCAATTTCTGAAATGTATACTAGATTCAATGCCATTGCTTCTGAACTTATCTCTTTGGGAAGGGTTTTAACTGTGGAAGATAGGGTAGAAAAGATTTTAACTAGAGTTCTTCCAGATTCTTGGGAGATCAAAGCTTGTGCTATCATTGAAAGTAAAGATTTAACCACTTTATCCTTAGATGAGCTTATAGGCAATCTAAAGACTTATGAACTGAGGAAAAAGGTTAAAAACATAGGAGCACCAGTTAAAACTGAACCCAACCTAGCCTTGACTGCTGGTGATAAAATCATGGATGATAAGGAACTGGTCCTTATCGCTAAAAGTGTTCAGAAATATTTGAATAAGAAAAGAGAAATTAGTGGACAGGGTAGGTCTACTAACATGAAACAGGCTAAAGAATGTCACAAATGTGGAAGTTCGGAGTACTACATCAGGAAATGCCCAATTATGGAAGGAGAATGGAGGAAGAAGTTCATTGATGAAAGAAAGAAGGCTAGGGAACATGTCCACAAGAAAAGTGGAAATCCCAAAGCGCTGGTTGCAGGATAGCAAGACAGTGAAGATGAAATAACTGATGATGATCTGGAAGAGGATCTTGCTCTAATGGCACTTGGAGATTCAGAAAATTAAGAAGATCCTGAGGTATTTGTTTCTAAACTTAAAGAAGATGTAAAAAGCATGTCTAGAGAAAAGTTGGTTAAAGTATTCCATATTGTGCTAAATGAATTTAAAACTCTGAGGGATGATAATCACCAACTGCATGATAAAGTTGACTGTTTAGAAATAGAATGCAAAGAGGAAATAATTAAAAATGATTTTCTGGAAAGGAAGATTAGCATGCTTGAGGAACAGGTCCTCACACTTGATACAACTGCTCAGGAATTAGAAAATGTTAAAACAGTTGCAAAAGGTAAAGGTATTGCTAACTCTCATCAGATCATTGCTGAAGTGAAACTGAAAGACACAGTTGATGAACTGTGTAAGAAAGATGAAAAGATAAGATCTTTAGAAGAAGACTTGGTTAAAACAAAAATGGAATTGAGAAAAACTGTAGAATGGAACAAGTCTTCTGAAGCACTAGAATGGTAACAGGAAAATGATAGTAGTAACAGGAAAGGTATTGGATTCATGAAAGCACAGAGTTCATCCAAATGGAATCCAAAGAGTAAGTACTTATCATTTCCTGAAAACTGGCTATGCACTCACTGTGGGAACACTGGTCACCGGAAAGAAAACTGTCAATTTTTAAAAATGGCTGCCCAGAGGAACAGGTCCTATAAACCTGTTCAAAATCCTATGAAACAGAAGAACAGGTCCTACAAACCTGTTCAACATTCTGTAAAAAGGGAAAATGTTCACACAAAGAAACCATTACCATTCTGGGCTAGGAGAGATCCGATTCATCCTTTTTCAAAAGGAAAGGAACCCAAACTAGTTTGGGTTCTTAAAACTAACCCCTAGTTTTCTTTTTGCAGGCTAGAGTGAAGGAGACAAACCACAAATGGTACATGGACAGTGGTTGCTCAAGACATATGACAGGGCATAAGGAACTGTTCCTTTCACTCTCAGCCTTCCAAGGAGGAAATGTTTCCTTCGGTAATGGTAAGAAAGGGGAAATTATTGGAATTGGAAAGGTAGGTGGGTCTGATTCACACTGTATAGATAATGCATTTCTAGTAGATGGGCTGAAGAATTGCTTATTGAGCATATTTCAATTGTGTGATAAAGGTAATAATGTTAACTTTTCATCTACTGGATGCACTGTGACTAATCAAGCTTCTGGAGAGGTTATTTTGCACGGAAACAGACATGGAAACATCTACAAAGTAGACTTGCTGACATTATCTGATGGAAGCTTGAGCTGCTTAAGTGTGGTGCAAAATGATCCCCTCCTATGGCACAAAAGACTAGGACATGCTAGTCTTTCACAATTGAACAAACTTGTGTAAAAGGACTTGGTGATAGGTCTTCCTAACATCAGGTTTAATGAAGAAAAAGTATGTGAAGCATGTGCCAGGGGGAAGCAGGTAAAATCCTCCTTTAAGTCAAAGAAACAGGTAAGTACCACTAAACCTTTGGAACTGGTCCATATGGATTTATGTGGTCCAATGAGAACAATGAGTCGTGGAGGTAAGAAGTATGTTATGGTATTGGTGGATGATTACTCTAGATTTACATGGACTATATTTCTTGCATCTAAAGAAGAAGCATTTAATGCATTTTCAATTTTTGCTAAGAAAGCTCAAAGAACTCTAGATAACCATATTGTTGCCATTAGGTCAGATCATGGAACTGAATTTGAAAATCATATGTTTTCCAATTTTTGTAATGAGAATGGCATTAATCATAACTTTTCCTCACCTGGAACCCCACAACAAAATGGTGTAGTGGAAAGGAAAAATAGGACTCTAGAAGAAATGGCAAGGACTATGTTGATATCTGGAAATCTTCCACAGAACTTTTGGGCTGAAGCTATTAATACTGCATGCTACATAATAAATAGATGTATGACAAGACCTTTAATAGAAAAGACCCCATATAAATTGCTTAAAGGAAGAAAACCAAACATTTCTCATCTTAGGGCTTTTGGTTGCAAATGCTTCATACACAACAATGGAAAGGATGCCTTAGGAAAATTTGATCCTAGAAGTGATGAGGGAATATTTGTAGGTTATTCTTTAAATAGTAAATCTTATAGGGTGTTTAACAAGAAAACATTGAAAATTGAAGAAAGCATGCATGTTAAATTTGATGAAACTGACAGTCTCACTCAAGAACAGGTACAGGAGGATGAAGAAATTGGAATGCTGAAAGAGTTTGAACTTAATCCACAAATGCAGATTCTGGATTTGAGAAGTGAACTGCAAGGAACTGTTCCTCAGGACAGAACTGAGAAGAGTAGCACTGAGACAGGGGGAACAAGTGTTGGTTCCACCTCACAAATTGGAAACACTACTCTATCAGGAACTGTTCCTCAGCAGAGGACTTCTGACAATGGATTGACACCCAAGCCTTTCAAGTATCAAAGGTCACATCCTGTGGATCAAATAATCTCAGATAAGGCTGCCGGAGCTCAAACTAGATCAGCAGTCAAGAATCACAATCTGTGTGCCTTTAGTTCCTTCTTATCTCTTGTTGAACCTAAAAATGTGAAAGAAGCACTAAAGGATGCAGATTGGATTAATGCTATGCAGGAAGAACTGAATCAATTCCAAAGGAGTCAAGTTTGGCATCTGGAACCCAAGCCAAGGAACAGGTCCATAATTGGAACAAAATGGGTTTTCAGAAACAAACTTGATGAGGATGGTATGGTAAAAAGAAACAAGGCCAGGCTAGTTGTTCAGGGATACAGTCAAGAGGAGGGCATCGACTATGATGAGACTTTTGCTCCAGTTGCAAGACTGGAAGCAATAAGACTTCTTATAGCCTTTGCTACATACATGGAATTTACTCTACATCAAATGGATGTTAAGAGTGCGTTTCTGAATGGTTACTTGAAAGAAGAGGTGTATGTCAAGCAACCTCCAGGTTTTGAAAGTGAACAGTTCCCTGAACATGTGTACAAGTTAGATAAGGCCTTGTATGGGCTAAAGCAGGCACCAAGAGCATGGTATGAGAGGCTATCAAAATTTCTACTCCAGCATGGATACAAGAGAGGTAAAATTGATAGTACTTTGCTCTTAAAAGAAAAAGGTAAGGATCTCTTAATTGTTCAAATCTATGTAGATGATATAATTTTTGGTGCCACTTGTGAAAATTTAAGTAAGGAATTTGCAAACTTGATGGGGAGTGAATTTGAGATAAGCATGATGGGTGAACTCAATTTCTTTTTGGGTTTACAGATTAAGCAAACCTCAAATGGACCTATGATCCATCAATAAAAGTATGTTAAGGAATTACTTAAAAGGTTTGATATGGATAATGCTAAGGAAATTGACACACCTATTGCCACTGCCACAAAATTGGATCTTGATGAACATGGAATATCAGTTGATCAAAAATTGTATAGGGGTATGATAGGTTCTTTACTTTATCTAAATGCTAGTAGACCTGATATTGTTTTCAGTGTTGGTTTGTGTGCTAGGTTCCAATCAGATCCTAATGAATCTCACTTGAAAGCTGTTAAAAGAATATTGAGGTATCTGAAAGGAACAGGTCCCTTGGGACTTTGGTATCCAAAAGGTGGTAGTTTTAATCTTGTTGGATATACTGATGCTGACTATGCAGGTTTTCTTGTTGATAGAAAAAGTACCTCAGGTATGGCACATTTTCTTGGTGAATGTTTGGTTTCTTGGGGAATTAAGAAACAGAATTCAGTGGCACTTTCAACTGCTGAGGCTGAATATGTTGCAGCTGCTTCATGTTGTTCACAGTTGTTATGGATCAAACAACAATTACAGGATATTGGTGTTGATGTAGGAACTATTCCTATATATTTTGATAACACTAGTGCTATTAATATGACAAAGAATCCAGTGCATCACAAAAGGACTAAACACATTGATATAAGACATCATTTCCTAAGAGACAATTATGAAAAAGGTTTGATCACCATAGCATTTTGTCCTACTAAAAAGCAAATAGCTGACATTTTTACTAAAGCTCTAGGTAGAGATGATTTTGAAAGAAATAGATTGGAGTTAGGGATGATTAAATTCACATAAAATCATCAATGCTTTACTTCATTATTGGCTAGAAAATTGCTCTTAAAATGAATTTTATTCAAGTCAACATGAATTATTCAGTCCAATTTTCATACTTAAATGTATACTCTCCAGCTACATATCTTATTTAGAGTTGCTAAAATTGAATGATGTTACCCTTATGCTCTTAGAATTTCAGATGATCAAAAATTGCAAATTGGAAGGACACTGAATTGTGGTGTTAAAAACAGGTATGTACTCGTAATTATTCAATTAATTTAGAAGTATAAAGGCTATAGGTAACTTGTGTTTAGGATAAATCCCACTAAGTTTCCTACCCATATCCAAATTGCAAAAGAGTCCCATCAGAGGAACAGTTCCTGTTCTGAAAAGGTATCCTGAAGCCTAACGGCTCTTTTTCTCCGGGAGACTCCCAAGAGTCCATAACCGTTGCATGCGTTGCTGAGGTAAGTTGATCGATTTCTACTCTAACTCCACTACCTAATTCACTCTATAAATACACATCTTCTTCCCCATTAATCTTTTACCTTGTTCATCAATTAAAACTCTCAAAATTTCAGAAAGAATTGTTAATTATCTGCTAATTCGAATTGCAAAAATGTCTCTTGCTTCTGATAATTCTTCAACTGCACCTATTGATGACCAACCACAAAATCCTAATCCTCCCTCACCCATGGAAACCACTGACCTAAACCCTGAAGTTCCTGAACCAATTCCAGAAATACCTGAACCTGACATTCAGGGGGAAGGATCAGTTCCCACGGCTGAGTCAATTGCTGAGCAGGTTGAGGATTTATCTCGTGCTATGGTGTTGTATCAGTATCAGGTAAACTTTACCTACCCTTTGAATGTTATAGATGAGGAAGAAAAGGGAGAGGGGTCGGAGGCTGCTCTTGAGGGGGAACCTATTAAGAGGTTGGAAGCACCCATGCATGGGGCATCAGGGTCTCCAGAGGCTGCTTTTAGAGCACCCATGGAGAATGTGATAGATGTTGAGGAGGCTATAAGTGATAGTGACAGGCCCCTAGTGGATTTGATCAATATTAGGAGTCTGAAAAGAAAATTGGCTAGAAAGGGACCTATGGATGACCATGTGACTGCTGAAATTGCTGCTAAGTTAAAGAAAATAGGTGATAGTTATAAGCCCGGAAATAAGAAGAAAGTTGAAAGTTCCTCTAAGGCAAAAGGACTTGTTCCTTCTGCCTCAACCCCTGCTTCTGGGGGTAGAAGGACAAGAAGTGCTGCCAAAGCTGCTGATGAACAACTAGCTGCTGCCTTGGAAAGGAGCAGAAAAGGGAAAGGAAAATAAGTAGTTGAGGAGAAAGAAGTGGATGATATTGATGATATTGATCTTGCTGATTTTTCTGAGGATGATGAGATGGTTGAGGCTGAGGAGGTGGTGCCTCAGTCAAAGAAAAGAAAAGTTCCTGAAAGAAGAGTAACAAGAAGATCAGTTAAAGCTGCTGAGAAAGTTGCTAAGAGGACCATGTCCTCCAAGAGAGTGGTTGTTTTTGAAGACTCTGCTAGTGACAGTGATGAGTTTGTTGCTGAAGATGAGAGTGATAGTGATGCTGAAGGTGGTGAGTCTGTGCACTGTGTTCATGAAGACATGTTGACCAGGAAGGTGTTGAAAGGTAGGGTCATGACTGATGTGCAAGAAGAAGGTATGTTGTGGCTACTGCAAAAACTGCATGCTCAGGGTTGGAGGGACATGGTCCTTAAGATCTCTGGGAGATGTGCTAAGGGAATGGTGCAAGAGTTCTACAAGAACTGCTCCATCAGAGAAGATAGACTGACTACCTCTATCAATGACAATGTCATTATGTTTGACACACGGGAACTTGGTGAGCTGTTGGGGATTCCTGCTACTGGGTATGCTAGCTATGTCAAGACTGTTTGGCCTGACTTGACAAACTTGCCTACTGATCTGGAGATCACTAGGAAGTTTGCTGAGAATGATAGTGAAGAGAAACCCAGGGCTGTGCAGAAGAGTGAGATGCACCCACAGCACCAAGTGTTATTTGAGTTTGTGAACAAGATAGTGATGCCAAGGCAGGAAAAGAGAGGAGTTGCCAGTTTTATGGACCTGGTCCTTATGGAACTGTTAGACACTGAAAAGCAGATCAATTGCCCAGCTTTATGACCCACCTGATAAAAAGGGTGATTTCTGGGGAGAGAAAGCACTCCCTGCCGTTTGGTTTTATTCTGACTGATATCTTTGCCAAGTTGAAGATTCCCTTGGAAGGGGTTGTGAAGGCTACAAAGAAAGAAAAGTTTGGTTGTGCCACTTTGATAAGCTGTGACTTGCCAGTTCAGGCTGATCCTCCACAGGCTGGTGTTGGGAGACAGCCATTGAACAACAAAGTAAGGGCACTTAGGCAACAGGTTGCTATGCAGGCTGTCGAGATAGCAAGGCTGGAAGAGGAGAGGAATTACTGGAAGGCAGAGGCCTCAAAAGCAAAGGAGACCAATGAGGGAATGCTCAAGCAGATGTTTTATCTGCTTAACAAGTCTCAGGGACCTGGTCCTTCCACATCCTGACCACCATAGCCTTAGCCTTAGTCTTAGCCTTTAGCCATCTTTTGTCCAGTGGGATCTAGCCTAGCCTAGTGCCTTAGCCTTTTTCTTCTTTAGTAGTTGGATAATTCTGTAGTACTTGCTTGTATCCCCTGATTTTAATATTTGGTTAAATGAATTGTCTTTGATGGCTAATATCATTGTCTTGCAGTTGCTTTGATTTGATTTATGTTTGCATTTTGAGTTGCCTCAATGGCTATGAGCTGATTAATTCTAACACTTGAGTTATATTTTTATATGCAACCTTTTCAATGATGCCAAAAGGGGGAATAGTAAGTTAAGTCTGATTTTGCATGATTTTATACCTAATAAAAATTTGTTCCTTAATGATGAATTAATTCTCCACTGATTGATTGTCTTTTTGAGCTTAAATTGTACTTCAGGACATTAAGGAGATGAAGCTATGAGTATGAATTTGTCATCATCAAAAAGGGGGAAATTGTTAGCTTGGATAAGCTTGGAGTTTTGATTGATGACTAAGGAACGGATTCAAAGGACCTGTTCCTTTGAATCACTGAAGCAGAATAGATAATTCATGCAAAATCATTTAATTGAGATATTATTATTTATCCTAATACTGACGTGTATCTTGGTAATTATGCAGGCCTAATCAGATACGAAAGATTGCATAACTAATAAAGGATTCGGATTCTAGAAGGTGGAATCCAATTAGGATTCAAAGTCAAGGGAGCTTTGGAATTCTAATTCATTGAGACTTCTTGGTTGCTGGAAGCTATAAAGCGTGAAGACTATCAGCCATAGAAATATACACAAATACAGAGAGCATCGAGCAAAAGCTGAGAAGTATTATTAGCTTATTTGTGTAATCAGTTAGCTACAGTAGAACTAAGTGAGAACCTGTTCCTTAGATTGAATCTTGTAAAAGTTCGAGTCTTAGTTCAATTGTAGTAAGCAAAAATCGAGTTGTAAACTTTCTGGTTCAAGTCGTGGACTTGACACAACTTCACTGATCGTGAGAAAGATCACTAAAGGATTAGAGTTAGTCCTAGGTTAGTAAGAGTGAGTCTTGTAATCAAGTGGATCTTTTACATAGTGAAGTTGAAATCCTACTTGAGAAGTAGGTCGTGGTTTTTTGATCCCGTGTCTAGGGGTTTTTCCACGCTAATATCTGGTGTTCAATTACTTACAGTTTTATTCCGCACATCGTAGAGTAAAGAAACACATTTTAAGGAACTGGTCCTTAAAATATTAAAGTGGTGTAATCGTGGGAAATAACAATAACTTACATATTGCTGCTTTGTTCCAGGACATGATGTTAAGTATATTTAGGCCACCGGCAGTTTTAGGGCAGCATAGTCGATCCCAAGCTATGAGAGTTTTTCTAGAGAGTTCAGTAGAGCCAGTCCACAAGAACCTTCTGCATATGCTTTCAATATTCTTGACAATTTTTTTGGGAAGAATGAACACCTGGTACCAAAATACTTGCATTGAAAGCAAGGCACTCTTCACTAGCTGGGCTATTCTTTCATATGATAGGAAGTTAGGAACTTTGAGGTCAATGATTTGATCCTTGCCAACATTTTCTCTATTAGTGGCTAACACTAGGCTAAGGATACTCTTTTTGTACTCAGAGGGACTCCTAGATATCTATAATGGAAGTTCTCCTACTGCATACATTCCTATTGCACTTCCTCTAGTACAACCCCCAAAGTAGATACATTTTTTTTCTATATTTGCAGTGAGACCAGATACTGTAGAGAATTTTAGGAAAAGATCAAACATCATCTGCATGGATATGCTATCACCTCTGCAGAACAAAAGCAGGTCATCTGCAAAGCTCAACTAGACCATTTGCATTTTGGAGCACTAGGGGTGAAAATTGAAGTCTGGTTTTTCTTTCAAGCTCAGATGGATAGTTGTTTAGTTCAAATGGTGAATTTCTAAATTAGTACTATGTGTGTTAGTTTAATTGCTTATTGGTCTGCAAGAAAGTTCTTCAAAGGAAAAGGAATAGCTAGCCCGTTTGCCCTTACCCGCTAAGCCCAAACCCCTCCCTTATCTCAGCCCTTGATTTCATTTTGAATGGATAAGATCAAGCGGGTCAAACTATAACCCGCTCATGACCCCGCCCGATCCCAGTTATATAAAACCATTTTTCCTTTTCATTTCATTTTTTCCCCATTTCATAATAAAGACCTAACCATTGTCAATTCTCAGTATTCACCGGATTCCTCCACAAGCTATGACGGTGATCCATCTCCTTTCGACCTAAAATTACCTTTTTCGGCTCTGACCCCTTCATTCTAGTTCAACCATTAATTTCTCCAAATACCCACTGGTTCGGCATATATCGAGTTTTGAAATGTCGACTAAAACCTAACTATGGCTGGCCGTTTGATTTTCTCGGTGATTCTTACATGCCTAGCTACGTATTCCCCTCATCTTTCACCTTATGACATTTGATTGCCTGAACTAGGCCTCCACCAGTTCGATTTTCCCAACAATTTAGCCGATGGGGGTTTTGCTGTTGTTTTTCCCTCTCTGTTTGTTTTCTCATGCCATGGAAGACATGGCCCTGGCAGCCCCCCTTCAGGTGGTTTTCTTTAAGTGTAAGCCTGAAGAGAGGCCGTGATGCGGGGCATACCTCAAGGCCGTTCACTCGGAGTCAATCAAGGTTGATTCAAGATATCCATCTCTACTTGATTTGGAGAGACATGGATGAAGAGTCCGAGAGTAGCCGGAAGATCATGCTTTTGAGTGCCGTGGATGGTGGATCACTTAGGCCACTTGAAGAGACATCCGGAGCACGTTTGGAGGCAATTCAGGAAGCTACAGGAACGGGCGGACCGCCTACTCAACTAGGCGGGCCGCCTACTTTTGGATCACTCTCTGGATCTCAACCAGGCGGACCGCCTCTGTGAAACGGGCGGACCGCCTACTCCAAAGGGGCTGGCCGCCCACTCCAAGTAGGCTGACCGCCTACTCCACAAGGCTGGGCGCCTAGTGGGGTGCCTACTCTGCTGAAGGG
The DNA here is from genome assembly GCA_029990175.1 of Petunia secreta. Classification (NCBI taxonomy): domain Eukaryota; kingdom Viridiplantae; phylum Streptophyta; class Magnoliopsida; order Solanales; family Solanaceae; genus Petunia; species Petunia secreta. Next base: position 31,717,051 of record JARKIP010000065.1, on the reverse strand, counting down.
TGCGGGAATTCCTAGTTTTATGCTATGTTTTGGACAAGTATAGCCCTACGAGGCCTTTATTGTTTTAACCCATTTTAGGGGTATTTTTGAGCTTTCATTACATGTAAGTGAAGTCTATAAATACTTCACAAACCTCTTCAAACCTTAGCTTACCTTGAATTTTATGAATGATGAAAAGAATCTATCTCTTGTTTGGAGAACCCTTTGTCTTGGTTGCTTGAATTCACTAGTGGAACCTAGTTGTGTCTTGAACCGAAAACCCGATCATTCTACTTGCGAGTCCCGAGTGTGACTCGAGGGTGGTTGCATAGTGTAGGTCCTTCTTGACACCGATACAAGGGTATCTCGGGACAAGTTCCCCGGGGTTACTTCGTAGGGAGTTCGAGTTGTGTCTCGCTCTCTATCTTTACTTTCCGCGTATTGATTTTGATCCTTATCATCTTGGTATCAGAGCAAGGCTCGGGTTTTGTTTCTACAAACCCCCGACCCTTGATTCTTCGTGCCTAGGTTGGTTTCGATATTAGGTTCTTGTTTGTTATTGAAGAAAAGAAGAAAACACAATAAAATATGATCATGGATTCTTGGTTTGATAGACCCATTGAGTGATTGTTATTGGGGTTTGTTCCTTATTGGAAACCCGTTCTTTTGGTACCCTAAGCACCAAATTTGGAGTAGAAACACAAGAATTGAAAATTTGAAACCCCTTGAAAATTTGAAAATTTAAAACCCTAAAGCTTGAAGTTGATGAACATGGTAAATTGCTTGTTTTTGATTGGGGTTTGATTAAAGTTGTTGGGGTTGGTTCTTTGTGATTGAAACAACACTGGGGTACCTTTGAATTGCTAAAACAACGTGTGGATTGATGAATTTTTGGGTGCAAAACCAAGAAAATCGTGTTTGAAACTGTGCTGAAGCTTGCAGTAGGCGGGGCGCCTAGTGAAACGGGCGGACCGCCTGTTTTTTGTGTGCTCTCTGGATTTTACAGAGGCGGGGCGCCTACTAGAGTAGGCTGACCGCCTACTCCCCTCTGCAGGGAACCAGGCGGACCACCTAGTCCAAACAGGTGGGGCGCCTACTTCTATTTGGTGTGGTTTCGGGTAGTTTTTCGTAGGATTTCTTGTTTCTTTGATCGCATTACTTCTAACTAGTACTTCCTCGAGTAATCGTACCTACTTGAGTTGTGCTAGTCCTTCTAAGCTAATAGGAATACTCAAGCCTAGACCGGAGACTAGAATTCAAAGAAGACTCGTAGTCTCTTTTGACTCAAGTCCGCACTTAAAAAGCTTAACGTTCCGATAGAGTCATATCAACTCCACTCACCCCGGAGTGCATTTGGCTTTTGAGTCGAGTGATTAAGTTTAGGTTTACTATTCAACTTCGTGAAGCTTTGAGTTCAAGCAAGAGTGAAATAGCCATCACCACTAAACGAGGGATCCGAGTGAAAACTTGTGAGAGAGTGTGCGAGGTTGTTTACTAACGTTTGTTTCTTGTGTAGGTACAATGTCTACCGAAGGCGAAGACTTTGCTAAGAGTGCCCTTGCTACTATCCTTTCCAAATTGGATAGTATGCACTTGAGGATTGAAAACCTCGAGCGGGTGAACTCTAGTGCTCTAGTTGAGCAAGGGACTTCTAATGTCCCCTCGGAGAAAGGGACCCCGAGTGTCCAAGTCGAAAAAGGGGCCCCGAGTGCCCAAGTGGAAGTCTCAAGTACTCCTAACTTTACCCCGGAACAAGTAAGCCATGTCATTGAATTGCTCAATCAACAACGGGTAAAGGAGGATCGAGAGAGGATTGAACGAACGGGCATTCCCCGTATCTTGGATAATCCCCCAAGAAACATCCCACTACCAAGACCCATCCGAAACGTGCAACCTCTTGAGCAAGTCGATGAAGCTCAAGAAGGGGAGGAAGCCGACTATGGTGATGATATGTATGGGTTTGATGATCACTTTCAACCAAGGAGAGGTATGAATTGGGGTCGAAATGTGGATCGTGGTAGGGGCCGAGGTCGAGGGCCACCTATGGGATATGTTGGAGGGAATGCGAGGAGGGAGTATGGTGTGAATAAAGATCACTATGGGGGCCAACCGGAGCCATTCCGTGGGGGTCGTGACAACACCAACCTCAATAGTGTGAAGCTTAATCTCCCAATCTTTAAGGGAAATTGTGATCCGAGTGCTTATATTGAATGGGTGCTACAAATGGAAAGATTGTTTGACACAAATGACATGACCGATGACAAGAAGGGTACCTATGCTATTTCATCCTTTGAGTCCTATGCATCTACTTGGTGGGAATCCGTCAAGAGATCAAGGAGAAGAGCGGGAATCCCCGTGAATGTGGGTTGGAATGACTTGAAGGGTATCATGAGTATCAAGTACATCACTCCTAGATATCGTCAAGAACAACTCAAGAAACTTTATGAGTTGAAGCAAGGTGTCAAGACGGTGCATGAATACTATGATGAGTTTGAAAGAACTCGAATGGCCTTGGATATGGACACCGAAGATGAGGAGCAAGCCGTGATCCGTTTCATGAATGGTTTGAGCTATGGCATAGCTTCACAATTGAGATTGCATGCTTATCTTTCACTTCAAGAAGTCCTTGATGCCGCTATTCAAGCCGAGCAATGGCTTGACAAAGAGAAATTCAACCGTTACAAGAGTAACACTTCTACTTCCATGACCAAGCAAAAGGATTGGAAAAATCCTACTCCCAATGCAAGATTCACAAATGCGAGTGGCCCTAGTGGAGCAAGTGCTAGCAAAGAAGTGAAGAAGCCGTTTGAGAAGTACACACCCAATGTGGGAGGTAACTCTAAAACCCAATTGAATACTCCTACTTCTTCTTCCATTCAATGTCACAAATGCAAGGGGTATGGACACTTTGCTAAGGAATGTCCTACGAAAAGGACCATGGTTGTTGTTGGTGAAAGTGTTTATGAGCAAGAAAGTGAGCCGGAGGAAGATGAGGGAGTAGAGGGAGATGAGGGAGTAGAGGAGGATGATCAAGATGATACGGTGGAGGATGAGGTACCTCATACTTTCCTAGTTGTGAGGAGGAGCTTAGGAGCTATGATTGTGGAGGATGGTGAAGCCTTGCAAAGAGAAAATCTATTCCATGCTAGGTGTCGTGTTAAGGATGTTGTGTGCTCTATGATCATTGACTTCGGGAGTTGTACTAATGTTGTGAGTCAATCTCTTATAACCCAATTGAAATTGCCTACCGTGAAACATCCCAAGCCCTATCGATTGCAATGGCTAAGTGAATGTGGGGAGTTGAAGGTAGTGAAGCAAGCAATGATCAAGTTCAAAATGGGAAGTTATGTTGATGAACACTTGTTCGATGTTGTGCCCATGCAAGCTTGCCACCTTCTCTTTGGAAGGCCTTGGCAATTTGATCGACAAGCGGTTCATAACGGGCGTGTCAACACTTACACGCTCCAACATGAAGGAAGGAAATTTGTGTTGAAGCCCCTAACTCCCAAACAAGTGAGTGATGACTACACTAGGATGAGGGAGTTGAGGGAGGTGGCAAAGGCCAAGTCAATCATTGAGACTAGCCCTTTGTCCAAAAGCATTGTGGCAATCCCACCTTCTTCATCTACCGGTGGCATTTGTGCCATGATGCAACCGGGCGAGGTCTTGAAAGGAAATGATGGCACCAAGTTTCTCCTATGCCTAGTGCACAAAGGTATGATCCTAAACTCTAATTGTGATTTTTCTTCTAACCCTTTGCCTAGTGTGTTTGAGAATGTCTTGAAGGATTTTGGGGACATGAACCCGGATGAAATGCCGGATGGATTGCCTCCTTTGAGGGGCATTGAACATCAAATAGACTTTATCCCGGGATCCCAAATCCCAAACAAGCCGGCTTATAGGAGCAACCCGGAGGATACAAGAGAATTGCAAAAGCAAGTTGATGAATTGCTCACTAAAGGCTTGGTGAGGGAGAGCTTGAGTCCTTGTGTCGTACCCGTGATCCTTGTTCCCCAAAAGGATGGCACTTGGAGGATGTGCGTCGATTGTCGGGCCGTGAACAAAATAACGGTAAAGTACCGTCATCCTATTCCCCGACTTGATGATATGTTAGATGAATTGAGTGATTCATGTGTGTTTAGCAAAATTGACCTTAGGTCCGGCTACCATCAAATCCGGATGAAACCCGGTGACGAATGGAAAACCACATTCAAGACCAAGTTTGGTCTCTATGAATGGTTGGTGATGCCCTTTCGGCTCTCCAATGCACCTAGCACTTTCATGAGGCTAATGAACCATGTTCTAAAGCCATTCATCAACAAGTTTGTGGTCGTCTATTTTGACGATATATTGATCTATAGCAAATCAATAGACGACCATGTTGATCACCTTAGGCTAGTGCTTGAAAAGTTGAGAGCCGAAAAGCTCTATGCTAATTTTAAAAAGTGTGCCTTTGGTGTTGAGAAGGTAGTCTTCCTTGGGTTCGTTGTGAGTGCCCAAGGAGTGGAGGTGGATGAGTCTAAGGTAGAGGCCATACGTGATTGGCCTACTCCTACTACCGTGACTCAAGTGAGGAGCTTTCATGGTCTCGCAAGCTTTTATAGGCGATTTGTGAAGGACTTTAGCTCCATTGCAGCTCCACTTACCGAATTGGTAAAGAAAGACCAACCTTTTGTTTGGGGAGAGCCTCAAGAGAAGGCCTTCCATGAGTTGAAAAGTAGGTTGAGTACCGCCCCTCTATTGCAATTGCTCGACTTCGGAAAGGCATTTGAGGTTGAATGTGATGCCTCGGGGGTGGGAATTGGTGGTGTTTTAATGCAAAATAGCAAACCCATCGCCTACTTTAGTGAGAAATTGAAAGGGGCCTCCTTGAACTATTCTACATATGACAAGGAGTTGTATGCCCTTGTGAGAGCCCTTGCCCATTGGCAACACTATCTTTGGCCTCGTGAGTTTGTAATCAAGAGTGACCATGAGTCACTCAAGCATTTGAGAGGCCAAGAGAAGCTCAATAAGAGACATGCCAAGTGGGTTGAATTCATTGAGTCTTTTCCCTATGTGATCCAACACAAGAAAGGGAAAGACAATGTTGTGGCGGATGCGCTCTCGAGAAAGTTTGCTCTAGCCACCACCTTAGCCTCCAAGCTCATGGGTTTTGAGAGCATTAAATTGATGTATGCTCATGACCCTAAGCTAAAGAGCATTCATGAAGCTCTTGAAAAGGGGGAAAGGGTTGAAAAATACCAATGGATTAATGGATATATCTTTAAAAATGGTAAAGTGTGTGTTCCCGAGTCCTCTTGGAGAGAATTGTTGATTCGTGAAGCTCATTGTGGGGGCTTGATAGGACACTTTGGGAGAAACAAGACCTTGGCCATTCTCATGGAACAATTCCATTGGCCAAAAATGGGGGTCCAAGTTGAAAACCTTTGCAAAAATTGCCTTGAGTGCAAGCATGCGAAATCTAAAGCTAACCCCCATGGTTTGTATACTCCTCTCCCCGTGCCTACTAGTCCGTGGTGGTATATATCAATGGATTTTGTGATGGGATTACCACGGTCTAGGGGGGCCATGATAGCATTTATGTTATCGTGGATAGGTTCTCCAAAATTGTGCACTTCATTCCGTGCAAGAAGTGTGATGATGCACAACATGTTGCCTCCTTGTTCATTGACAATGTCTTGAAATTGCATGGTGTGCCTCAAACCATTGTAAGTGATAGGGACTCCAAGTTCCTAAGCCACTTTTGGAGAAGTTTGTGGGGTGCCCTTGGCACCAAGCTCTTGTTCTCTACGTCTGGTGCAATGCAATTCCCGAAGGGGTTGCTAGCACAAACGCGGAAGAACAAACAAGAAGGATAAAGATAGAAGCAAGACAAAACTTGCTACTTTCGAAAGAACAGTGAGGAACCTGTCTCAAAGCTCAATCGAAAGGGATACAAGGATCACCTATACTATGCAACAATCCTCAAGAGAACATTGCCTCTTGCAAACTGAATGATCAAGAGGAATGTTCAATCGGACTAACAGAAAGCCACAAGTCCTTAAAAGCCCTCACCGGGGTTTTGCTCACGACGGAGACAAGAAGAAATGTGCTCGGCACTTTCATTCAATTCATCAATATTCAAAAACTAGGTACTTACAATGAAAGGAAACAATGTTTATATAGTAAATACTAAGGGTAAACTAGTAAATAGGTCACAGTTGACCAATAGAAATAAGCCACGCAGGGCTGAGTAAAAAAAATGTGTTCGGCAGACATTTGACTTCGGTAAGCCTTGGCTTCGGTTCTCGATTGTCTGCTCGAACACACACTTGTTGCCTTCGGACACTCAATTGTCTTCGAGCTCCTTGTCCTCGGTCACTTTGCCATCGGGCTCAAATCTGAAGATAATGCCTTCGATTCTTGAGCTCGGCCACTCAGCTTCGGAGCAATTGTTTTCCTTCGGCCAGGCTAAGTGAACGTGCACATCGTGCAGCAGCTTGGCTTGGCTTCTTGTCATCGGTCTCCTCGGTGGATCGAACACTTGATCAGCACGTGTTCGGGCTGCATCATCCTCCCCTTCTTGAGAAGATTTCGTCCTCGAAATCAAGCCCTCCTCGTCCTCCGATGTTGGACCTACAACACAAGGAACTAAGTCAGCAACATTAAAGGTGTTGGACACGTTATACTCACCAGGGAGGTCGATCACGTAGGCATTGTTGTTGATCTTGGTCAACACTTGAAATGGACCATCCCCTCGAGGAGCCAACCTTCCTTTCCTTTGGTTCGGGAAGCGTTCCTTTCGGAAGTGAACCCAAACCCAATCTCCCTTCTTTAATTCCAACTTTTTACGCCCCTTGTTTTTCTTTAAGGCAACCTTTGCATAGGCCTCCTCGAGGTTCTTCTTCACCTTTGCATGCAGTTCGATCAAGGCAGCTGCTCTTCGAGTACCTTCAAAATCAAGAACAGAATCTCGAGGCAATGGGGTTAAATCAAGTGGAATCAAAGGATTAAAGCCATACACGCACTCAAACGGGGTCATGTTGATCATTCGATGCACCGTTCGATTGTATGCAAACTCCATCATGGGCAAACGATCAGCCCAGTTTCCAACCTTCCCTTTGGTCATTGCCCGAAGCAACGATCCCAAGGTTCGGTTAACTACCTCGGTCTGTCCATCAGTCTGAGGATGGTGAGACGTCGAGAATAGTAGTTTGGTGCCGAGGGCACCCCACAAACACTTCCAAAAATGACTCAAGAACTTTGAATCTCGATCACTCACAATAGTACGAGGTACACCATGCAATTTTAACACATTAGAAACAAACAATGTAGCTACATGTTGTGCATCATCACTCTTTTTGCAAGGAATAAAGTGAGCCATTTTTGAAAAACGGTCAACCACAACGAAGATGCTATCATGCCCTCCCCCCGACCTCGGTAACCCCAAGACAAAGTCCATGGATATATCAACCCAAGGTCGATCAGGCACAGGCAACGGGGTGTACAAACCATGAGGGTTGGACTTCAATTTACCTTTCTTGCAAACGAGACAAGCGTTGCAAAGATTTTCCACATCTCGTCGCATTTTGGGCCAATGGAACTGCTCGGTCAAGATACCAAGAGTTTTGTCGACACCGAAGTTTCCCATCAGTCCACCGGAATGAGCTTCTCGAACTAAGAGCTCTCTCCACGATGACACTGGCACACAAACCCTCCCATTTTTGAAGAGGTAGCCATCATGCCACTGATATTTCTCAACCTTTCGGCCACTCAAGATTGCGTCTCGAACACATTTCAGCTTGGGATCGTCCTCGTACATCGACTTGATGCTTTCGAATCCCATGAGCCTAGAGGCGAGAGTGGTCGCTAAGGCAAATTTCCTTGATAGCGCATCGGCCACAATATTATCTTTTCCCTTTTTGTAATGAATTACATAGGGAAAGCTTTCAATAAATTCAACCCACTTGGCATGTCTTCGATTCAATTTCTCCTGACCTCGGAGATGTTTCAAAGACTCATGATCACTTTTGATCACAAACTCTCGAGGCCACAAATAATGCTGCCAATGGGCGAGTGCTCGAACGAGGGCGTACAATTCTTTGTCATACGTAGAGTAATTCAAAGTTGCACCCTTAAGCTTTTCGCTAAAGTAAGCGATCGGCTTCGATTCTTGCATCAGCACTCCTCCGATCCCAACTCCAGACGCATCACACTCGACTTCGAATGCTTTGCCGAAGTTAGGGAGTTGCAACAACGGGGCAGAACAAAGCCTCCGTTTCAACTCTTGGAAGGCCCTTTCATGGGACTCTTCCCACACAAATGGATGGTCTTTCTTCACCAGCTCGGTTAAAGGAGCTGCCATGGTGCTAAAGTCACGAACAAACCTTCGGTAAAAGCTAGCTAAGCCATGGAAGCTACAAACTTGTGATACCGAGGTTGGCGTTGGCCAATCTTTGATGGCTTCGACTTTTGATTCGTCGACTTCGACACCATTAGCACTGACAACAAATCCAAGAAAGACTACACGATCGACACCAAAGGCGCATTTCTTGAAGTTGGCATACAACTTCTCTTCTCGAAGCTTTTCAAGTACTTGCCTTAGGTGGTCGACATGTTCATCCACGGTTCTGCTATAAACAAGTATGTCATCGAAATAAACGACAACAAACTTATTTATGAACGGTTTGAGCACATGGTTCATCAGTCGCATGAATGTGCTCGGTGCATTGGATAAGCCAAAAGGCATCACCAACCATTCAAAGAGACCGAATTTGGTCTTGAATGCGGTTTTCCACTCGTCTCCGGGTTTCATTCGGATCTGGTGGTAACCGGACCTGAGGTCTATCTTTGAAAAGCATGAGGAACCACTTAACTCATCTAGCATGTCATCTAATCGAGGGATAGGATGACGATACTTTACCGTTATTTTGTTGACTGCTCGACAGTCAACACACATTCGCCATGTTCCATCCTTCTTCGGAACAAGGATAACTGGAACGGCGCAAGGACTCAAGCTCTCTCGAACGAGACCCTTGTTCAGCAATTCATCAACCTGCCGTTGGAGCTCTTTGGTGTCTTCGGGATTACACCGGTATGCAGGTTTGTTAGGGATTTGAGACCCTGGTACGAAGTCAATTTGGTGCTCGATTCCTCTCAAAGGAGGTAATCCACCTGGCATTTCCTCGGGAAACATGTCCTCGAAGTCCTGCAAAACTTTACGAACAAACAAAGGCAAAGGGTTATCATTAGAAAAATCATCATTAGAGTTTAGAAGGATACCCTTGTGCACGAGGCAAATCATCATCTGACCGTGGTCATTGCCTCGTAAGATCTCACCGGGTTGCATGATTGCACAAATTCCTTTCACTTCGATCGGTGAGTTTGTCTCTTCGGGCCCCAATTTTGCTCCTATCGGAAGCTTAGCTTTGGCCGCTTCTTTCAGTTTTTTCATTCGTTTATAGTCCTCGGTGACTTGTTTTGGAGACAAGGGTTTGAGTATAAAACTCTTCCCATCGAGCTTCACAGTGTAAGTGTTGGATCTGCCATTGTGAACAGCTGTTCGGTCATACTGCCATGGTCGACCCAATAGCAAATGACAAGCTTGCATCGGAACCACATCGAATATCATTTCATCTTGATACTCTCCGATTTTGAACTTGATCCACACTTGTTTGACAACTCTCAATTCTCCACACTCATTCAGCCATTGTAACTTGTAAGGGTGGGGATGCTTCATCGTAGGTAATCCCATTTGTGAAACCAAAGTTTGGCTCACTACATTGGCACAACTACCGGAATCAATGATCATCGAACACACCTTTCCCCTCACTCGACATCGGGCATGAAAGAGGTTTTCTCTTTGGTTGTCCTCTTCTTCAAGAGTCATGCAGCTCAAATTCCTTCGAACCACAAGAAACATTTCCGGATGATCAGCTTCGGCAGCCTCATGATCATCATCAACTTCAGCTCGATCAGTCTCCTCGATAATTTCCTCCTCGGTGTCACTCGCTTGCTCATGGACGGTTCCATCTTCGAGCAGAAGCATAACTTTGCGAGTTGGACACTCTTTTGCCATGTGACCATAACCTTTGCATTTGTGACACTGAATATTTGAAGCACTAGGAGAGTTGAGTTGAACTTTACCTCCCGCTTCTCTTGGTTGGTTACCGGTCACACCTCTTTCGAAGGGTCTCTTCGAATCTCGAACAGTGTTAGCACTTGCTTGGTTTGGACTCTTCCATTCTTTACTTCGGTTCAAAGGAGTAGAAGTAGTGACTCCTCGATACCGGTTTGCCTTATCGTCCTTCACCAATTTTTCAGCTTCGGTGGCAGCATCGAACAGATCTTCCAACGTGTGATACACGTGGAGCCTCAACTGTGATGACACATCCCTAGCCAAGCCATTTTTGAATCTGATAATGGCTTGCTCTTCGTCTTCGACCAGATCAAGATTCAATCGAACCTTTTCGAACTCATCGTGGTACTCTTGGATAGACTTGGACCCTTGCTTTAACTCATAGAGCTTTTGCATTTGAGTCTGCCTGTATTTGGCACTCAAATACTTAGCATCCATTGCTCTTCTCAATTGTGGCCAAGTATTGACTTCGGGATAGTCATTCCTTCGTCTATGCCTCTTGTCAGATTCCCACCACGTTGATGCATAAGCTTCGAACGAAGCAATGGCATGGGCAGCTTTTCTCTCATCGGTCATCTCATTGGTTTCAAAGATGCGCTCCATTCTAAGCTTCCATTCAAGATACTCATCGGGATCACTAGTTCCTTTAAAGGGAGGAATAGTGATCTTGACACTGTTCAAGTTTGAGTCTCGAACACCTCTAGCCTGTTCGGGAAACTCATCATCTCGATCATTAGCCTCACGCTCAATATTTCTTTCAACATTTGCGCCTCGGCCTCGACCTCGGAAATTCCCACGACCTCGGTGAGCTTGCCTTCGTGGAGCGATTGGCAGCTCACGCTCATATTCGTCCTCGGGAAATTCCTCTTCAACAACCTCCTCGGCAACGGCTCCAAGATCTCTTCGGGCCACTGGAGGTGGTATTCTGTCTCCTCGGGGAATGCCCAAGTTTTGATAAGCAGCTTGGGGATTGCCCAAGTTTTGATAAGCAGCTTGGGGATTGCCCAAGTGAAGTTCTCTTCGAATTGCTTTACTTGTCAACTGATGTTGTCGTACAAGCTCAGCATACAGCTCAGGTTTCATCGGAGTGGATTGGCTCGTTCCAACGCCGGACCCATTCATGGCCACGGACGCGTTTCCCTGCTCGAGGTTAGCTACTCGAGCACTCACTCCTCTTACTTCGGCACTGATGCCTTGTATCGCAGCCATGAGATCGGCTAACGACAACTCGGGCTTCTCAATGCCTTTGCCATCGTTTCCAGCCATGGTACCTGCACAAGTCAAAGATCAAACAAATGTTAGGGTTAGAAATCAACTCACACACTCCCTCACCTTTGATGGGTGGCACTCGGGTCCACTCAATTTATGGGTTCGATTTTTGATCACTCAAGGACTTGTTAACAGTGGCTCGTCCAATTGATCGGTCCTCTAAGATCCTTCAAGTTCGACAATAGTCACTGCCTCTTCGGGAAGAGTGAAGTGATGTTCGACTCGATGGAACGGACGCTTTTTAACTGAGCTCGGGGAGTCAAAAGAATGTCTACGAAAGTTTGGACTTCGGTCACCCCTTCGCACGAATTCCTATCAGCTTAAAAGAGTTAGTACGATCTCGAGTAGGACAATTACTCAAAAGATCCACCAACTAGAATTTGACACGAAAGAAAGTGAGAACCTAGGAGAATCTACCCTTTGATTCCCTTTTGGAATCTTTTTCGATCACACCCACTCCTGTCCGTACAAGAGTGGTCCCTCCTTGGTACGGATAGGGTTTTACCTTATCCACTTTCCTTTTTCAGCCGACAATTTTCACCTGGGGTTTTGATGTTAAAATTTTAACCCCTTTCTTCTTCAATGGAACAGTGACCTTGCTCCGGCGTACGGACGCAACAACTTCGGTTCACTGACAACGAAATTCAACAGATCTGAGTTGCTCTTTCAACTCCGGTTCCAAACAACAACGGAGGAAACCAAACGAAGTTCTTCGAACTAAAAATCAGCTCGTTCGTGTCGTACACTGTTACGATTTTGTAACAATTTTCCGGCGTACGGACATCGATTTAAACTTAAAGCTTCGATTTTTGAGCAACAAACAAACCCAAATCACTCAAGAACCACCAATCTTCACCGGTTTCTTCCAAACACAGTGGGGTTCGAGTTTTCAGTCACCATTAAAGCTCAAAACAGTCCAATAATTCACAAAGAAACCCTAGTCACGAAATTGGTACGTCGGGTACTTGTTGGATTCGGAACTCGATGGTGAACAAGAATCAATGGTTGTTTTCCCAAACAACCAACAATCAAATACAATTTTTGAATTTTTCTTTTAACACTTTTTTTTTTTTTTTTTTTGTAAGATAACAACACCAACAGTAACAAAACCAAATCAAGAATACGAAACGGAAAACAAAGACACAAACGCACGAAAATAAAGATAACGTGAACAGGATTTGGGGTTGTAGAAACAAGCCCAAACCGTGCTCTGATACCAAGATGGTGCAATGCAATTCCCGAAGGGGTTGCTAGCACAAACGCGGAAGAACAAACAAGAAGGATAAAGATAGAAGCAAGACAAAACTTGCTACTTTCGAAAGAACATTGAGGAACCTGTCTCAAAGCTCAATCGAAAGGGATACAAGGATCACCTATACTATGCAACAATCCTCAAGAGAACATTGCCTCTTGCAAACTGAATGATCAAGAGGAATGTTCAATCGGACTAACCGAAAGCCACAAGTCCTTAAAAGCCCTCACCGGGGTTTTGCTCACGACGGAGACAAGAAGAAATGTGCTCGGCACTTTCATTCAATTCATCAATATTCAAAAACTAGGTACTTACAATGAAAGGAAACAATGTTTATATAGTAAATACTAAGGGTAAACTAGTAAATAGGTCACAGTTGACCAATAGAAATAAGCCACGCAGGGCTGAGTAAAAAAAATGTGTTCGGCAGACATTTGACTTCGGTAAGCCTTGGCTTCGGTTCTCGATTGTCTGCTCGAACACACACTTGTTGCCTTCGGACACTCAATTGTCTTCGAGCTCCTTGTCCTCGGTCACTTTGCCATCGGGCTCAAATCTGAAGATAATGCCTTCGATTCTTGAGCTCGGCCACTCAGCTTCGGAGCAATTCTTTTCCTTCGGCCAGGCTAAGTGAACGTGCACATCGTGCAGCAGCTTGGCTTGGCTTCTTGTCATCGGTCTCCTCGGTGGATCGAACACTTGATCAGCACGTGTTCGGGCTGCATCAACGTCCCACCACCCACAAACGGATGGGCAAACCGAGGTGGTAAACCGGACTTTGGGTGCTCTTCTAAGAGCCATGACCCGAGGTAAGGCCGGGACGTGGGTTGATAAACTTCCTCTCATGGAGTTTGCCTACAATCGTACATTGCATAGCTTGATTGGCATGACTTCTTTTGAATGTGTGTATGGTTTTAATCCCTTGATTCCCCTTGATCTAACCCCTTTGCCAAGGGAAATGGTTGTTAATTTTGAAGGGAAAAGCCGAGCAAAGGCTATGGTTGAACTTCATGCTAAAGCCAAGAAGAACTTGGAGGAGGCCTATACAAAGGTTGCTTCCAAAAAGAACAAGGGAAGGAAGAAGCTTGAGCTCAAGAAGGGAGATTGGGTGTGGGTGCACTTCCGAAAAGAGAGGTTTCCAAACCTAAGGAAAGGGAAGTTGGCACCCCGTGGAGATGGACCGTTTCAAGTGCTTTCCAAGATCAACAACAATGCCTACGTGATTGATCTACTCGGTAAGTACAATGTGTCTAATACTTTTAATGTGACTGACTTGACCCCTTGTTATGTAGGAGATGGTGATACCGGAGAGGAGGAAGCCATGGTTTCGAGGACGAAACCTTCCCAAGAAGGGGAAGATGATGCGGGGCATACCTCAAGGCCGTTCACTCGGAGTCAAGCAAGGTTGATTCAAGATACCCATCTCTACTTGATTTGGAGAGACATGGATGAAGAGTCCGAGAGTATCCGGAAGATCATGCTTTTGAGTGCCGTGTATGGTGGATCACTTAGGCCACTTGAAGAGACATCCGGAGCACGTTTGGAGGCAATTCAAGAAGCTACAGGAACGGGCGGACCGCCTACTCAACTAGGCGGGCCGCCTACTTTTGGATCACTCTCTGGATATCAACCAGGCGGACCGCCTCTGTGAAACGGGCGGACCGCCTACTCTAAAGGGGCTGGCCGCCCACTCCAAGTAGGCTGACCGCCTACTCCACAAGGCTGGGCGCCTAGTGGGGCGCCTACTCTGCTGAAGGGTGCGGGAATTTCTAGTTTTATGCTATGTTTTGGACAAGTATAGCCCTACGAGGCCTTTATTGTTTTAACCCACTTTAGGGGTATTTTTGAGCTTTCATTACATGTAAGTGAAGTCTATAAATACTTCACAAACCTCTTCAAACATTAGCTTACCTTGAATTTTATGAATGATGAAAAGAATTTATCTCTTGTTTGGAGAACCCTTTGTCTTGGTTGCTTGAATTCACTAGTGGAACCTAGTTGAGTCTTGAACCGAAAACCCGATCATTCTACTTGTGAATCCCGAGTGTGACTCGAGGGTGGTTGCATAGTGTAGGTCCTTCTTGACACCGATACGAGGGTATCTCGGGACAAGTTCCCCGGGGTTACTTCGTAGGGAGTTCGAGTTGTGTCTCGCTCTCTATCTTTACTTTCCGCGTATTAATTTTGATCCATATCAGGTCGGACAAGGGCTCTGCCTTTTAGTGTTTTTGAGATGATGATATGCGATGATTGGTGTTGACGAGGGGACTGAATCAGTCGTAATGACGGCGAGGCAGCGGTTTGCAGTATGGGTTTGTGGTTTGATGGAATTTAAAAGGCAAAATCCTAGCTCTCTTTTACATGTCTTTGTTTAGTCATGTCATATTTATTCAATTTGACAGTTGAAGGTTAGTGTAAGTAAACTATAATTGCTAAAAGTTTTGAGCATATGCACATTAGATATTCCTGTTAATCCAATGTAAAAGTCAATTCACTTGTTTGTGTCTTATTATGTGGATTCTGCTTAAACCCATGTATAGCTAAGTTCAAGCATGATGTTTGTTTAGTTTTGTTGTTCTGATGTTGAGAGTAAAGTTTGAGCCTGTCTCGCTGTTTAGTGAATTTGTTTGAAGTCATATGTTGTTAATTAGAAATAAGAAGTACTTGACTTTGGCTATGTTGTTGGTAAGTTGAGTTCATGTCATATGGAGAGGATCTGTTAGTAAATAGAGAACTAGGCAAGGTTGGGAGTTGAGCGTTTAGCTTTATAGGGATTGATTGCTTTAGTGATAAGCATGTTTGTGTTTTAAACTGATTTAAATGCTCGTGTCATGTTGATGGATTGCCAATAGAAATAACTTGTGTATTGTAATGTATGGAGAGGGTGTGAACAACATGAAGAGTTAATGTGCATTCTCTGTTAGTTGAGTTTTGTTTTTGCCGGGAAAACCTTAAGTGTTTTATTTCTGTCTATTTAGGTTAGATTTGAAGTCTAGAGGTGAAATTTGACCATCTCAGGACTTGGACTTGGGGCTGGGAGCTTTTGATGTTAATTTAGTTTGCTTAGCTAGAAGTTTGGAGTCCAATTTTAGTGAAAATTGTTTGAGTTTGAACTTTAAATCCCATTTAGTTTAAATCTGAATTTCTAGTGGGATTGAGAGTTAGAGTATAGGTGAAAATAGGAATTAAGTTTAGTCTTGCGCAAGTTTAAACCCACTAAGTGAAATCTGAAATTTGAAAAGGAATCCTAAGATTCACAAGTCAATTTTTGGGGGAAAGGTAGCATAAAAAAGGTATGTTCTCAGTCTTTACTTTTTGGTTGGTGAACGCTTAGCATTAGAAAGGAAAATGACAAAGGGGTGGCAGCACCCTTGAAGGCTTTCAGTCTATTTCTTTGTTGCCTAGCCAAAAGCATGCCAAGGTAATTAACTTTTCTAAAAGTAGCAAGCAAGAGCATGTGACCTTGTACTTTTACCCAAGTTTTTAACCCCTCTCTTGGTCTATTTAAGAGGAGTTTTTCCTCTCACTTCATGGACTACACACAGAAAATCTGCGAGAAACACACTTTCTCTCTACACATCAGTAAGAGCTGAAAAATACTACTTTTCACTTTTTAAAAATTTAGGTCTGAGAGTAAATGGCTAGAAAAATGTGAGAGCAAAAATGGGAAAAATGGAGAGTAAAAAATAGTGAAAAAATAGGAAAGAAGTTAAAGAGTAAGGTTATAGTTTGAAACCTTTTTTTTTAGGTCTTAAAGGGGTCGTTGATGGTTTCTCTGGTGTTGTTATTTGTTGTTGTTATTAACTTGTTGGGTCTCCTGTGTTGCTGAGTTTTCTAATTTGGGCTTTGCTTAGCTTTGAGTTTCATCACACAAGGTTTTCTCCTTTTAAGTATTGTAAGAATTCACTGCTATTTGTGAATGAAACACAACTATGTTGAAGGCCAAAAGCTTGATGAAATTGTTTTAGTTCATCATTTGAAAGGCATGTTGCTTATGTTCTATTTTTAAGGAAAGCGAAAAGTATTAAGTACTGTGTATGCATATTTTTATTTTCTTTACAAAGTCCATGTCAGTTTGTCATAAGCAAATTATATGAGGGAAAAATGAAAGTAAATCTTGAGAATGGATGTTGTCAACAGGCTCATAGTCTATGAAATCACACGTGTTTACTTGAAAGGAAGACTAGTATGTTTATTAATGGAATTTAATAACTTGTAAAAGTGAAAAAATATGAAAGAGAATAGGCAAAAATAGGACATCACAGGCAAACTAAAAATTATTAAGTAGAAATAGACATAACGTTGGTAAATAGGCATTACGTTTTGGTTGTTAATTTCGGCAGACTTTCTTTGAAGTGGGAAGGACCAATTATTTAACTTAGTTGAAAAATGAGTTTAGATAGCAAAAATTGGCCCAATTAAAAATCAGAAAGTTAACAATGCATAGGCTAGGCTGACTTTATAAGCCGAAAGTATTAAATGATAACGTGTTCACTTGGTCTTCAAGTCAGAAGATTTCGAACGGGTGATGTGCCTACGCGACTTAACTGATTTAAGTCGGAAGACTTTGAATGGGTGAAGTGCTCGCACAATTATATCTCAATTTGAGTTTTTTATTTGAACGAACAAATTTATAATCAAATCAAAGCGTAACAAATTCAGGCGAAAATGCAACAAATAATTTCAAAGAGTCGAAATACGTCAAACAAAGCAATTGTTCTTGGCATAGGACTCGAGGATGGTTAACAATTCCTTAGATTCAACCGAGATCCTTACCTGAAACTCTAACGTAGACGATTTACGAGTAAAAGGTGTTCTAGGTACACCACTTTTGTGACTTGGCATACCTTTAACTTTTCAAGTGGCGACTCCAAAAATTTTTTAATAATTCGTGTACCTATTAACACCGTCACAACCTTTAAAATTAAACTTTCTTTTAGTTAAAAAAGGGTCGTAACAGCTGGACTCTGAGATGGTCCAGCAAACATTACTCCTAGTTTTTGGGTCATGCCTTCGACCATGTTGGCTGAGTTCTTCTCTGCCCGTTCTTACAGGGTTTTGAGGAGATCAACAAGGAAATCTCTGAACTCAAAATTACCTCTCCATAGTTGATCATCCTCGCCATTACTGGCTACATGAACTGGTTCCTTGGCAGGATCCTTCAATTGACCGTTAGGGTCACTGGGTTCCTGTGCAGAATCATCTATCGTGTTGGTGGTGTTCTTTGGAACGTTGTCGTTATCGTCTGACATGACTACGCTTTTTTCTGTTGTAGAAACCTACAATTTCCTTGGCACCACAGTGGGCGCCAAATTCTTTATTCCTAAATTTGCTCGTTTAGGTAAGAAAATTAAATTTGTTAGAGGGTCATAAGAAATACGCTAAAATACTCAGAAAAAGTAAATAAAGCTGAAAGAGAAGTAATAAGCACGAAAATAATATTATTCCTTGAAATCTTATTCCTTGAGAATAGACGGATTCTGTGTGAATTGCTTGATGTACAATATAATGAGATGAGGGATATTTATAGCAGAGATTTATCAAGTTAAGATTATGGTAAAATACAAAGACTAATAAAGGTCATGGGCCTAAACTCAAGGCAGTAGTATATATGAAGCCCTAACTAGGAGACTGTTAACCGTAAGGCGGTGGGATAGATACCATGCGTCTTATGCTTGCACCGGCTGAGCAGTCATAGCTTAAGGAGTAGGCGTGTATCCTCTGCGCCTAGTGACTTGTACGCTAACTCTAACCTCTCCAGCTGGTCTCGTATCTCCGAAATAGTAGTTGGGGTATTTTTGCCAACACACTTGATCAATCCATTTCAAGAAATACTTGTTTTCTTGATGATGGTTTGCATAGCGTAGATGCCTTTGAATCCAATCAAAGAGATAATTAGAGTAGTTTCTAATTATCTTTGGCTCTATTTCAATTGTGTCTCGTTTCTATCAACCCCAATTCTGTTCTTCGTGCGTTAGCTTAGGGTTTCTAGTTTAGGGTTCTTGTTATTTTCGTTTTTAGATTTAAAAATACAAAAAAGAATAATTGTAGCCATGAGTAGTACTGTTGAACGCCTAGAGTTTGAAATTTAGGAGTTCTTGATTGTTTTCATTGAATTCTTGAAACCTTAGTTGAGTTCCTGAAGAGTTTCTTGAATTCTTGGCGTGTTTGATTGATTTTTTCGCTGTTCTTGCCTGAATTCTCGAGTGTTCTTAAAGGGGATTCTTAAAACTTTATAAGAAAAAGATAGGCAGTGAGTTCTTGAAGTTTTTGGGCGTGTTTTGGCTATTTTTTGAGGGGTTCGTGAACAACAACTTGTTGTTCTTGAGAGTAATAGAAGTAGCTTGATTTGATCCTTGAAAATCATAGCCATATACACGTTAATTTTTGGGAATAATTGCTGGAATTTTTTAGGGGAAAAGAAGAGAAAGAATGATGCATATTGTAAGAGGAATTAAGAATAACCTAATCCCAATTCAAGTAGAAAAAAACTCACGTTCAAAAAGGGAGAAGTTTACCTACTTTACAAGAAGAAAAAAAACGTGAAAACTTGAAGGGGAGAGGAGAATTTGTGGCTGAAGCTAAAGAGAAAGTAGGGGAAAAGCTAATCCTAGTTAAGGTGTAAAACAACCCCCCATTCAAAAAAGGAGAAGTTTTACTTATTTTCCATGGAAGGGAATTAGTTTCCTCTAGGAATTGGGATTGTCAAAAAATGCAACACATAGGGAGAAGGAGAAAGAGAAATTTCGGCTTGGCAGATTGGAAACACAAGTAAAAGTTGTCCTTATTTGATTTGGGAAAACACAGTAGATGGAAAAACTTATACCATTCCATTTAGGAGAAGCTTTAGGGCGATTTGTAAGGGGGTGGGAATTTATTTCTTCCTATGATTTCCTTATTTATTTATAGAACTACTTCTAATTAATATTCTTGAGTATTTCTTCTACTCAATTTAATACTAATTCTTGAGCTTTGGAAATTCGTACTTACTGAATTTTTCTAAAATTTCATAGAAATTTCTTGGCTTCAAGTATTTTTACTTTAAAGAGATGTTCCTCCATCAAGTCATATCACTTTACTCATATCTCGAAGAGGACTAGTGATTCTTGTGGAACTTGGAAGGTCGTTAAAGAAGCTTTTCAATTCGATGAAATCATTTGTGACAAGTTTGTGTGATCATAGCCTACAAATTGAGTGAACCGGAGTGTCACCAAAAAGTGAGGGAGCGAGTGAGGATTTTTCTAACCTAACCTTCTTTCAAGTCTTTGATTGTGCAGGTACATGGCTGGAGAAGGTGATAAAGTAGTAGGTGTGCCTGAGGTATCTATGGCCAACCTTTTGGCCGAGATAAGAGTGATGAGGGCCTGAGTTCATAGCCTTGCTACTCATTTTCCTTCTGGTTATTACTTGGATGAAAATAGGCGAACATGGGATTGAGTAGGTTGGATATGGAAGTTGTTTGCAAAAAGTTGATGATACTGATGTCAATTGCATTAGCACTTCATTGGTTGAGATGTTAAGTATACCATGCTATAAATTGAAGCGTCCTTATGAATATAATGGAGTTTGGATCTCTAAGCAAGCCCGAGTGCTCATCTCTAAAAAGAAATATAAGGAGTATGTGTGGTGTGATATATATCCTATGCATTCTTGTGACATTTGGTTAGGTGCACCATGGTAGCACAATAAAGAGTTCCAATATAGTGCTAAGAGGGATATGTACTTTCTGAGCATGCATCAAAGGATTTATGACTTTGTGCCTAAGAGTAGAAGAGGCAAGGAATCGACTAATGAACACTCTTGGCCTAATTACGGTAATTAAGAAAGAAAAAGAAAGAGAATGTGAGCTTTAAGGAAAAGAAAAGAGTGAGAGTGAATGTAGTTCTTATTCTAACTTTTTTATCTCTAAACCTTCTTTGTCTAGATGTTTTGTCACAGGTGAAAAATCTCTCGAGAGTACCCCCAATAGAGAGTCAAGGTACTATGTCACATGTGCTATAAGGTAACAAATCTAACCTTACATCCATGGCTCTTGTAGGTAGTGGCTCACTTTGTGAGACTAATGATGTAAGTAGTGGCTCACATGGTGAGACTAATAATTCTTATTCTTGTGTTGATTCCGTTGAGCTTGAAGTGTCCCATACTAGTGAATTACAACATGTCAATAGTAATCTGCTTGTTGTAGTTAATGAAATACCACCATTGCGAGATAAAGTTGAAATTGAATTGATTGATCCCATGTTAATGTAATTGATAGCAGTAATGAAAATGTGCATTTAATTGTGGAAAGTGAAGAATTAATGAATCTTGTGATAGTATTCTGACTGAGTGTTCACTTGGAAAAATAGATCAGTCGTTGGAAAATCCTAATCATGATGTCGAGCTTACTTTTGATTGCGATTTTAATGATTAAATTTATGGATTCCATTTGTGATATAACTATGAAAGGTTGTCTTGACAATGAAATGAAGAATCAATGTTTGAGTTGTACTAGTCTTGATTTTGTGTTTGATATGAATTATGATTGGAGAAGGGAGTTTGACTGTTTGGACACCATCAATGAGGTCCTTTTGAGTGATACCCTTCTTATGCGCTTGAATACATATGATAATGGCAAGAATAACTTGTTTAATTGTCTCGTGCGAAAGGGTAGTTTCTTGAGTTATAATGATGACTCGACTCATGGTAATCCTTTGCTTAGTGTTGTTAAGAGTGCTTGGCAGGTTTATGAGCTTTTGAGCAAGGAGCTGGGGCATTGGCATGGCAGGCCCCTTCAAATTTTTTTTTTTAATGAAAAAAGGTTCAAGTTTTAATTATGTAGTATAGGGTCCTCTAATCCTAAATGGTATTAAAAAATTTTAACTACTCATCCCAATATTTTTTATGTTACACAATAGTAAATGTATAAAAGCTAGATTTTTGCCAAATTTGACCATTATTATACCTAGATCTACCCGCATCACCTGCCTCCTCTCTCCTCTCCCCCGGTTTCCCTCCATTTTTTCCCATTCCATTCCCGCTCAAAATTTCACCATAGCTGCTGAGCTTCTTCTCCTAAATCGAAATAATCTCGTCCTCCATATTATTTGCTGAATATCCTCTCCAGTTTTAAGCAATACAATCTCGTCCTCCATATTATTTGCTGAATATCCTCTCCAGTTTTAGGCAATACAAACTGAGACTACCCACATTTTGGTTATACGGCATTTCATTAAATTTGCCAAATCTAGTCGTTTCTTATCCATCCATTAAAGGAGAAATCTTGTTCCTCTAATTTTGATTGTATCAATCCAGTCATCCCCTGTAAGTGTACTAACTTTAGAATATGTTTTTAGCTGTTTTTATTGATTCGAGGTTGTTACGGATTCAATTCCTCCGAACATTCTGCCTGAAAATCCAGACATCATTTTTGACGCTCCTATGGTCGTAACTGTAATTCCAAACATATTGCTAGCATTTTACACAGCGTATGTATTTATTGGAATTTTCACAGATAATGTTCGGAACATCCTGTTCGGATGTTTGAGCGTTTTGTTAGCAGTTTGGAACATCTTGCATTAAGCAATGAAAACTGTAACATGATGGTCAGAACGTTACTATTCGATGTTCCAAACGAGCAACATTAAGGTTTGGAACATCTTGCATTAAGTAATGAAAAACTGTAACGTGATGTTCAGAACGTCAATATACGATGTTCCAAACGAGCAACATTGAGGTTTGGAACATACTGTATAAATATTATCAATTTGATAGTAATACTAATAGTTGGTCATTCCAATTTATTGCAGGTGACCATCGATGTGTGAGGTTACATTAGGAGTTAATGATCAAGGTGAATGGGTGGAGCGTTCTAAATGTTATTCTTGGGTTCCGAAGGTTAAAGAGTCAAGACCCATTCTTGTGCCCAGAGATGTTACGTATGATGTTCTACTTAACAAAATCATTGGAAGTTGGGGGATAAGAGACAATCCGAGGGACATTTGCATTACTTACATGCTGAATGTTGTCGCATATCAAAAGACTCTTCCCGTCATAATAAGAAATGATGATGATGTACGCTTTTATATGGCTGAGGTTGATCGTAATGGTGCTTAGCCCACTCTAAGGGTAATTGTGATTTCTACGACGGAGGAATGTGTTGGTTCTAATGACCAAGAAATGCCAAATAGTGGAAGGCATGATTTTAGTCAGCGATTAGATTACATACATGAAGAAGTAGAAGAAGACAAAGGAGGAGGGGTAGAAGAAGACATAAGAGGCGTAGATGTAGATGAAGAAGAAGAAGAAAAATATGTAGAGGAAGATCCTGCAATGTATACCCTTGTGTTTCCAACACAAAGCAGCGAGCCGATATTTCACTTCGTCGATGGTACAGGTTTTGAAAAAGGTATGACTTTCGCCAATAAGAAAGAACTGGTCACAAAATTGAAGATTGCAGCAGTTAAACATCGTTTTAATTACAAAGCATTGAAGAATACCGCAAAGATTTTTAATGCTAGATGTTTAGATGTGAAATGCAAATGGTCGATAATGGTAATAAGGTACAAAAGTAATGATAGGTTCTACATTAGTGTTTACAATAACTTGCACACATGCAGTGTCCAACATCATTCCAGTCATAATTCACACGCCTCTGTCCAGATAATTGGTGAGTGTCATACCAGATTTTGGACTCAACTCGAGGCGAGTCGGGTTTCGGATTTGACTGGGTAACTCGTTTGAGTTTAAGAATTGGAGTCGCCGCCTAATATAATTTCTAAGGCGTATTAGGTCACCTAATGTATAAAGTCAAGTTAAATAGGTCTACTAGTCTATTTCAGAGATTCCATATGAGTAAGAAGTCCAAATTACTCGGGGAAGAAGGTGTTAGGCACTTCCCCGAGTCCCACAAAAAGTGGTTACCGTCCGAGTCTTGATTTTGGGATGTAAAGAGTGTAATATTATCGTACATATCAACTTAGAAGATTAGCATTTCAACTAAAAGTATAACATGCTTACACACACATACAAATAAGTTTCACGTTCGACCTACGTTCAAGCCTAATCGCGTCTACGACCTCTAATGTCAAAGGCCTAATCGCAAACCAATGTTATAAAAAAAGCGGGTATTCCATTTTATACTTACATATGTAATTAACATACTTGGAAAAGAATATAAATAGTCTATTTTGAGAATAGTATTCGGGTTTTAGCAAAAACACGAATGGGGATTTGGCTTAAAACAAAATATTAGCCTTTAGGGTCGGTGTGACTCGTCATTAATTGTCGAGCCCTAACCTTAATGGCCTTTTTTGTGTTGGGGTCAAAGTTTGAAAATATATATATATATTGGAAAGAGAGGCTGTTTTTTTAAAAATGCATTCATGAAGAGCACATAAAAACAGGTAAGGGGGCTGCCACATTTAATAGTATATACATAGGTACTATACATGCAAATATATGATCTAAACGATAATTATACTTTAAAATATATCTTTTTAAAGCGTATAAACAACCCCTATTACTTTATACACCCCTATACACTATTAGATTAGTGTATAAGGGCAATAGTAAAGGTCAAAATCAGTTTAAGCATGTAAGAGGCCCCTTTTTGGAAGTGTTTTTAGGCCCAGACTAATTATGCAAAAGAGGGGTAAGTTTAATTTTCAGAAATAGTCTCATCTAGGAAAATAGAACACATATAACCCCTGTTTATCAAAACTTGAAATAATGACACTGATTAATCAGACTTCTGATGCTTTTAAAGTGTACAGATTTTCAGGAAAGGTGAAGATTTAAGCATGATGCAATGCACACAGGGAGAAAAGAGAAAAGGGAATGGCACCTGAGTAGCCAATTTTGTAAACCATTATTGTTGTACCCATGTTTTAAGAAGATGCAGATAGAGCACCTAGCAAATATACAAGCTTTTGGGACAGTTCCTAAGGGAAAGCATAAGGGAAGGAGGTACTCATCAAGAGAAGTCCTTGTTTCCAAGGCAGTATTACTCTATCAATAACCAAGATTCCTGATCCCAGAAGAACCCACTTAGGGGAATAGCTCATTGACTTATACTGAACCCTCAGGGTTCCACAAGCTGCAAATAACAGAGTTAGTAGGGGCAATAGGGAAAAGGGAAAGGCCTGAATTAAAGGGGGGTCTGCCAGGACCAAGTACAACCAGTTCACTTTTTGTAAGGTTGCTATGATTCACAGAGGTGCAGATTACAGACAGGTCATACCAGTAATCTAAAGGAAAAGAGATGGGGCAAGATCATGCTAAAGGAACATGTACACACACACACAGAGACACTAAGGAAAACATCAGGACTTCTAATTACATCTTGATATTATTGACATAGTTTTAAACAGAGATGCAGATACTACTTAGGATACCCAGAACAAAAGCATAGTATAGGATACTAGTAGTTTTAACAAATCATGACAAGAGTACACACATATATATGAAGAAGTAATAGGTAAGCAAGAGTGAGAATGAATACCTTCAGTTTGTAATTCTTGCTAAGTCCTCCTCGAGTGCCTTGTAGTGCTCCCACAAGTTTTACTGTATAGAATGTCTGCCCATCAGGAGTATCTCCTTCAATTGCTCGTATGGTTTGACCATTGTAGAAAGAATTGTTCCCCTCCCTGAACACTACTACCTCTTTCTGATTCCATTCGAATTTCACGGTTTGGTGCAATGTAGAAGGCACTGCACCAGCCATATGGATCCAGGGCCTCCCCAGTAGCAGAATGTATGAGGCAGAGATGTCCATGACATGGAACTCAGCAGTGAACTCCATGGTACCAACCATGATAGTAAGGTCAATCTCCCCAATGGTGCTTCTTTGTGACCCATCAAACGCCTTCTCCTTCATATTGCTTTCCCTTATCTTTCTTTGGTCGATCCCCATTCTTTTCACAGCGGTGAATGGGCATATGTTCAGACCAGAACCTCCGTCGATCAGAACTCTTCCTATGAACCAGTCTTTGCATTTGACAGTGATGTGCAAAGCTTTGTTATGATTCAACCCTTCAGGTGGTAACTCATCTCCGTGAAAAGCGATTTGGTTGGCCTCCATGACTTGTCCAACCATGCTAGCCAGGTTTTCAACCGAAGTGTCCACCGAAAAATGTGCTTCGTCCAACACCTTCATCAAAGCACTTCGGTGGCTCTCTGACTTGAGGAGCAAAGCCAAAACAAAGATTTGGGCTGGAGTTTTGCCCAAGTGCTCAACTACGGAGTACTCCTTTTCTTGTACTTTCTTCCATAGTCCCTCGGTCTCTTCCTCGCTAATGCCTCATCTCTCTTGAACTAGATGCTCGGGAGTGTAAATCCTCCCACTCCTAGTCATCCCTTGTACGGCAACAGTCTCAGCTACAACCTTGTTCTTGTTCTCCCTTTCATAGTCTCATGGCACCGCCTTGTCACTGTATGGTGGGACCACATCGACATAGAATTTAGAAGCCACTTCTACCTCAATGAGCTCTGGTGTTGTGGCGGCTTGAGTGACTAAAGCGGTTACTGGCGCCTTTTCTTTTGTCTTAACGATAGTCCCTTCCAAGTCGCATTCCTCATCCAATTCGATCAGGTTCACCTTATTGTCTCCATGATTAAGAAAAGGGCTGTTGTGCACATTTGGAGTCTTCAACTGTATCACCTTTTGGTCGATCAAGTCTTGTATTTTGTCCCTCAAGGCATAGCACTTTTCAGTATCGTGACCAGGTCCTCCAGAGTGATAGGCATGGGTTTTTGTTTGATCAAAGTAAGGTGTCATTCTATCAGGTTATGCACCAACTTGGTGCCAAACAGTGGATATTCCGGCAATTGCAAGAAAAGAACGAAACAACTATGGGCAAATACCTTTCTCACCTGCAATTTTTCCAAAACCTCCTTGAGCTGTATCATACCCCTAACCAACGAAGATCGAACTGTAATCTTCCTATTAAAAGGTTCATTGTTAGTTAGGAATGTGTCGTAGAGACCCTTAATGTTACTCTTAAAAATAGCATGACCAACGTCTTCATACTGCACATAATTTTAGCATAAAATTAATAAAATGAATCACAATGATAGTAAATCACATTAAAGGAAAAGCTTAAATATTCGAAACATGGTTATGATGAGGTTCTGAACGACAACAATAATCGTTTGGAACATAACGTAAAGTGTTCAGAACGACAGCTACCAGCCTTCATGCTGATGTTGGGAACATAAAGAGGTCGTGTTAAACATCAACATAGTTGTTCCGCACAATCACGAGTTTCAATTCAACTATCACCTAGTCTTCCTCCAGTTTCAATCCAGATGTTCCTTCAGTTTCCTCCTCTTCACCTGCATCCTCTTCAACATTTCCACATGCATTATTTACAGCTTCCCCATCTATTTTAACTCTTTTCACGATCCTTCAGAAAGATCCTCCACCTCTCTTCTACTTCTTTTACTGCTTCTTGGACTCTCCCCTGACTTATCTTGTTCCCCCTCTACTTTTTCTCCTTTTTCTCTACTTAAATCATCAGCTTCTTCATTTTTTTTACCACCATCTTCCTCTTCGTTTTCACGATCACCATCTTCCTTTCCAGTCCTCAAAAAATCACTTTTTAACAGTTCATCAATATCGACGTCATCTGAATCCACCCTTCTTTCACCCACATCTGCAGCCCTCTCCAAATCCTCCCCACCTTTACTTAAATCGTAACTTCGTGCTGGACTTTGGCTTTCCTCTTGTTTATCACATGCTTCACCTTTATTTTGTGGACCTACTACTTCTCCTTGGCTGTTGTCACTCTCCACAACTAATTTTCTTTTAGTTGTTCTAGTTGTTCTCGGGCGTTAAGGAGTAGGTTCTAAATCTGTATGAGTACATTCCGAATCTGAAGTAGTTGGTTCTCAGGTTTCTTCTTCGGCGAAGGGCCCTTTCTTTTAGAAATTACCTTCTTGTGAGTCTTTGTAGGCTTCTTCTTCTGCTCATCTTCATCTTTCAATGTTAAATTTCTCGATCTTATATTTACCATTTTTCTGCAAAGCAAAACAATGGGATACAAAATTTAGTTACAGAAAATCATGAACATCTAATGAGATGTTTAGAACCTTATATGAACTGTTGTGAAGCTACTATGGTGTTTGGAACATCAAGACACATAACATCAATAACTTCTCTTTGCAACTAAATAAAGCAGCGTTGGTTCACTGAAAACCCAGAAATCGTCACAATTTAACCAACAAATGTAAAAAGCCTAAATATTTTAATTGAACAGCGAAAATCCCCTTTGTAGTTCGGAACTACTTTACCCATTAAAATACATAATTTCATTCAATTTGAACACAATATTACATCTTTTGTACAAAAACAAACACCCAAAGCAGCGTTAATAACTGTCGATGAAAAAAATTTTTAAAAAAAAAACCTAGGTTCAATATTTACACCACAGTTTAAATGATCGTGACATTGTTTACTTTTTATATTTAATACTTTGTTGTATTACTGGTCGGATTCCTTGAAAAGCCACGAAGAAGTTGAGAGAAATTTGGTTGAGATTTCGTGCAAGAGAAGATGAAGTGAAGTGATGGAAGATGAAGAGAGTACATAGAGCCATGCGGGGGGAGGTTATGTTGTTCCAATGTTTGAAATGATTAATTTGTATGTTTTAAGAACGACCCTCAAGTTTAAAAAATGTTAATTCGGTCCTTGATTAGTCCTAATCAGCTTTAGAAAAAAAGAAAATATAAAAGAAAAGTCGAGGCCCTTTTCTGCAAAAAAAGACTTGAGAAGTTCCTGAACGCCCATTCTCACTACTTGTGGGTGTACTTTGCACCAAACCGTTGTTGTCACAACGTAATGTTGTTGTCCATAACTTGGGCATGATTTTTAAGCATAAATTAAATAAGAGGGCATCGTTGTGTGGGGTTGAATTCTGAATGGAGTTGCTGCCAGTACATTGGGTTGATCATATGCCCATTGATGAGTTTGTTTATAACATTGACATGCAGAGCAAAGGGAGGCCTTTCCCAAAAGGAGATGCTCACATTTTGTTAAAAGAAGGTAAGTATAATGAGTCACATGCTATCTATGCTTTTAACTTGCTTTCTCGTTTTTCAGGTGATCCAATTGAGGTTGATGGTAGTTTGATTTAAAGAACAAAATCCTTTTAAGAATGGGAGGATGATGCAGTGCAAACTAAGGATGATTCTAGGAGCCAGGCTTGGGAGTTATCGGACCTTCATCTATCTTGGATGATAATTGGACTCAAGTGGAAGGGATTTCGGGCTTTGAAGAACATTTGGCGGGACAGCTTGTTTGGAGGGTCAACAAGCACGATGGCAAGCCTTTGCTTGAGTAGAGCGATGCTTGGAGATGCCAGGAAGAATTTGCATGCTCCGAACGAGCACTCGGTGAGCATGTCTCGTGTGCCTATGCTTCATGTGTTCATGGGGATATTTCTTTTTTCCTCAACAAGCTACTCAACAAGCTCCTTTAACTAGACATTGCATAGATAGTCTATTCAAAATGATGGCACTTTAATGGCCTTGTGTGATCTTTTATATTTAGCCTATTTAGTGGCTATTCTTAGACATTTTAGGCGTGTGGGCTGACCATATAAATACCACACTTAGCATTTCTTTTCATTAGTTTTAAACACCAGATTAAACGTTCATTGCTCTAAAGCAAAACCCCTTGTGAAACTTGTTTTTTTGGTTGAATGCAATTGAACAAATTCCTTTCCTTGATCAATCTGTTTGCAAGAAATACTTGTTTTCTTGAGGATGATTTGCATACTGTAGGTACCTTTGAATCCAAATCCAATCAAAACTGTAATTAGACTAGTTCCTAATTATTTCTTTAGTTCTATTTCAACTACGTCTCGTTTTTATTTTTCCCTTTTGTTGCTAATTTCGCTTACATCAAAAAATAAGGGAATACATACAAATAGGTGGATCCTGGATCAATCAGAGAGTATGCATCACGTCCATAGATAGATAACATCCCTGCAACAATTGCATTGGATGCTTCAGCATCCTGCCTGGCTGAAAATGTATATAACTGCCTCTGCGGTTGAGCTGAGTTACTACCCTAATGACAACTTCCAAAAGGACTACTAGAACCATGTCCACGACCTCTGCCCTAGTGGTGGTACACCCGGAACTGGCTGAGATACATATGAAATACTCTAAGGCTGCATAGGTACCTGAGGGTGAGGAAAAGGATGGCTGCCTCCCTGCTAAAGTAAGGGAAAATTCTTTTTATAGTGGCCGGGATCCTGATAGATGAAACACCCAAAAGAATATCTACGCTGCTCAAACTATAGTTGGTCACGAGGGCGACACAGAAATCGACTCTGAGGAGGAACATGCGCATTCTGAAAACCACTCGCCGAATACTGAGCTGGCCTAACAAGTGCCCTGCCTTAATAATGCTACACCTTACCTACAGATGAGGTACTGGGATGACCACCTAGACCACAGGATCTCTTGCTCTCCGACTCCAACTCTTCCTACTCCAATTTATGATGAGTGTTACATCTACAAGCAATATCAACAGCAACATCAAAAGAAGTGCCAGCCTCAATCTCACGAGCCATTTTGGACCTCAAGGAAGGAGAAAACCCATCAATAAATCTCACGACTCGCTCTAAAGGCTCATGAATCAATTTTGGAGCATAGCGGGACATATCCATAAATAGAATCTCCTACATAGAAACTGACAGGTTACCCTGCCCTATCCTCTCGAACTGACAACGTTTCTCATCCAGCTCGCCGAGGAAGGAACTTTTCTATAAATTGATGAGAGAACTCACACAAGGTCAGCTTAGGCAAGTTCTTCCTAGCTGAGAGAAGGCTAGTCCACCATGCTAGGGCTGGACCCTCGAACAGAAAGGAAGCATAGTCTACACAATACTCTTCTAAATAACCTAGAGCCTCAAGAATACGTTGACAACGATCTAAGAATTCCTAAGGATTCTATGATGAACAAAAGTTGGTGGCTGCAACATGGTGATATGATATAATCTCTGGGTTCATAGATCGAACCATCTGGTCAGGCTGACCGGCCTGAACAACCTTAGGCACAACGCCTGCTGCCTCTGGAACACGGACTACTGGAGCAATATTTTGTGTTGCGATAGGAGTTCCCTAAGCCTGAACACTGGCCTAAGCGGCAACCTGAAGAGCTGCTTGAGGCATAGGAAGTCCCTG
Source organism: Petunia secreta (assembly GCA_029990175.1). Lineage (NCBI taxonomy): Eukaryota > Viridiplantae > Streptophyta > Magnoliopsida > Solanales > Solanaceae > Petunia > Petunia secreta. The sequence goes on along the minus strand of JARKIP010000065.1, from coordinate 31,686,260 downwards.
CGGAAACTTAGTTGCCAAATACCTTATAAAAGCTTCCTGGAGGGCTGGAGTGACAATTAATCCCGAGTCACTCTGCCTCTCAAGTATTAGTACTACTAGGGCCTGTAGTTGGACCTCAATAACTAGATCATCAGCGCAATCCACTACTTTTGCGGCCTGGGCAGCACTACCTCGACCACAACCTATGCCTCGGCCTGTACCACAGCCTTCTACCACATGGAGTACCCAACATTAGGGTTGCTGCCTCTGGCTCCTCCGCCTCATGCTAAGAGGGTCGCACGAGTCCTTACTATTTACTTCGAGTGAGTTATCAAAAATATTTAGCCTCAAATAAAAAGTCCCACGCATGATCAGGAAGAAAAGAAAAGAAAACTCCTAAATACTATGATAGCCTCTTGTAGATAGGTACGGACGTCTCCACCCAATCAGCGAGATCTTATTAGACATTGTCATGATCTGGAAAGACTCTAAATCGGGCTCTAATATCATCTAACACTACCTAGATTTTTGTCTTAGCTATGCGGGCACCCGACATCTTCCCCTAGACTCGTTGGGCGAACTCTATCAACTAAATTGACGTAATAGACCTAAGAATAACTCAGAAATGGACATAAAGAGCTCATAAACAACATAAGATATATGCAAACACAGGCTTTAAGAAAGGAATGCAGCTATCTTCCCAATATACAAGGTTCAGAGTCATCCAGACCAGGAATCTACGAGCACAAAAGTATACACATCTCCCAAACGGAGTAAAATGGAACTAACAACATAAAACTAGATCCAGTAGCCATCACGAACTAAAGATTCCTTACCAAAGATAACTGGAACGTCCTTGCTCCTAAGTCATGCGTCAAGCTGGGTTTTGGAGCAGAATCTGCCAAAATGAAAACAAAAAATAGGAAACAGATAGGGAGTGAATCAAAAAGACTCAGTAAGTAAGGGCTAGCTAGCTAGCTCAGAGAATTGATAGGCTAGCTAGGGGGAGTAAGAAACCAACAACAAGTAGCAATAGATAGTTAACGCATAAACAATCACCTTATGCAGTCTTGTTTAACTAGCAACTCATATATGTAATGGAATGAATTAAACATGATGCAATGGGGTCGTATATGCCCAAAATAATGGAGCGTAGTCCTTCTACCCTCAATATGATATGGAATGTATGGATCAGAATCCTCCTACTCTTGGGGCACAATAATCGAATACAGATAAAATATGCATTTCAAGGCTGCTGCATTATACGTACGCCCTATCAGCAGCAATTAACGCAAAGAACACATGAATATGATATTCGTAGGGCCAAAAACTGTCTAAGAAATGGATACAACCACTTCCTCAAGTAATGAACAATTTTTCCTTTTTGAAGCATCTCAGAACTATCCTTTTATGAGCCAGAATAACAGCACATAGAAATTGAAATAGAACGAAATTACTAAATTTCTCCTAGGCCTAGCTTAGTCGAATATCCATAAACGATATGTTTCTTGACTCCTCATCGTCCCATGATCTTTTTTATGCATCATATCTCAATTCCGAGGTTAATTCACCCCAATTACCCAAGAACCAGTGTCCAACCCTTCCGAATCAATCCTAAAATCATGGAATTCTTACCTTAAAACCTCAATATAATGCATTATAAGTCTTAGAAATAATTACCTGGACACTTTGGATGAATTGTACCTTAGAATTGCCTTCCATCGAGCTAATATTGAAGGAATTAGGTCAAAAATGAGTTCTGTCGACCTCAGGGGTCTATTTATATCCAGACTCAATGCTTTCATGCTCATGCAGTCGAGACAACAACTTTTCTCAGCTCAATTACGCTTAAGCTAGTGCTGTCGCGGTGAACAACAGATTTCTTCAGCGCTAATGCACCACGTGTAGCGCTATCGCCCAGGGTTAATCCCAGGTATCCTGATAACATAGGCTAGTGCTATATTTTTTATCTGATCGGGACCTTACGCTGCTTGAAATCACCCTAAAATTTGAACGCAAGCTGTAAATCACATATACGACTTGCTCATGAAGTCGGATCTTGAAACGGTTCTCCGATACTCAAAACTAGTGTTAAGTGAAAGGATGAAAAGTTTCAGCACATGGAACATACGCAACTCAGACTGCAGGTTCGAAAGTTCACAAAAGTCATAAATGACGATACGAACCTAACAACGCTTTTAAATTTCAAAACAAAGCTCATTTGCTCAAAACGAGCTCGAAAATCATAATACGGCTTTACCGACACTAGAAATTCAAAACAGCTTCGAAGACCTACCAAACGAGGTCCGGTCCACCTAAAATTTTACAGACATGTTCTAATGGACCTTACAGAGTTTTCAGGACTATCAGCTTGCAAATCGGAGTTCAAACTCCCAAAACGACTAGTCTGGGTCGTTTCAATTTATTTTTATTAAGATTAAATGCCTGAATCAGAATACACATCAGAATATTAAGATGTGGTATTATGATCTAAACATTGAATGATTAAGACTGTTTTTTCTTCCACATTTGAATATTTATAGTTTATTTTTATTAAATTTATACATATTATAAAATTGTTTAAATATTATACCCACGGATTATCCAGTTGTAAGGTGGTGGTACTTAACAGTGGTATGTGGTGGTGTTAATTATTGGTAGTTGTCATATTGGTGGTGGTTGTGTGATATGGTGGTTTGATAGCATAAGTGGCTGGTGGTAGTAACAAGCAGTGTTGGCTAAATGGTTGTGGTAGTGGTTAGTAGTGGAGGAAGTTATGTTTATGGAGGTGGTTGGTATTAATGATTAGGGTGGTCGTGATTGATTGATACTAATGGCACCAACAATTATGGTAAAAGATAGCAGTAAGGTTGTTGTTATTGTGGACGTAGTTGGTGATAGCGGTGGTGGTTTGCAACTGCAGTTGGTAGAAGGTGGTGGTGGATGTGGCGGTAATTGATAGAGACAATGGTGGTTGTGATGGTGGATGTGGTTACCGTGGTAGTGATTGTCGATGCTTGTTGGTGGTAGCAATGGTTATAATGATAGAGGTGATTAGTGGTTGTGTTTGGTTGGTTGTAACTAGTGGTGGTGGTTGGTAATGGTTGGCAGTGGTGGCAGTTGGTGGTCGAGGTGGTGGTGGTCCGGTTATGGTAGTGAAGTGATAGTTAATTATCATTATATATAGAGTGGTGATGAAACTTCTTAATGATATTAAGATTTTGTTGAAGATCTGAATGATTCAAATCTATTAAGAGTTCTTAAGCGGTTAGATTTTAATAAAAATAGATGCACTTAATGCTCTGAGGTCAGAACCATTCAGATTCAGACATTCATTAAGGGGGGATTTGCAAAAATATGACACGGGAAGCTTTGGTTTGCCAAAATGCCCTCACTAACAGATGTTTAGCAAAAATGCCCTCATTAGTTTAATGAAACTTTTTTCGGACCAAAATACCCCTACAAATCAGTAAAAAGACGCGCCCCAGTCACTCCCCTTCCTTTTCTCCATTCACGCTATCAAGAAAACCATAAAACCCCCTTTTTTTTACAGATTGCTTTGTTCAAGAGAAGATTCAACGTAAGATTTCTTCAAGTTACAAAGGTAAAGTTCTCTGCAACTATAGCCAAGAGTTTAAGTTCTGCTGCAAAGACTGAAAAATCTCTAAAGTATTGGCAATAGTCAATATTTTAAACTCTACTGCAATGGGAGGCTGTGTAGAGACTTCATGCCTATTGCCAAGACTTTAAGCCTTGTTGCCATGGTCTCTACAACTATTGTCAATAGCCAACACTTTAAATTCCAGCGGAAGGAGGAACTTATACAAATAGTCTCTGCAAGTATTGACAATTGCCAGAACTTTAAACTCTAGTGGAAGGAGCAACTCGTACAAATAGTCTCGGTAAGTATTGGCAATTGCCAAGCCTTTTACCTATATTGCAATGCAAAACTTGCAGAGAAAGTCTCTGCAACCCTTGGCAATAGCCAAGACTTTAAGTTCCGGCAAGGAGACCTTACACTAAAAATCTCTGAGAGTATTGGCAATTGCCAAGACTTCTACCTCTACTGCAGTGAACAAGTTGGAGACAAAGTCTCTGCAAGTCTTGGTAATAGCCAAGACTTTAAGTTCTGGAAAGGGGGACCTTACACTAAAAGACTCGAAGAGTATTGGCAATTGCCAAGACTTCTACCTCTACTGCAGTGAACAAGTTGGAGACAAAGTCTCTGCAACTCTTGGCAATAGCCAAGACTCTAAGTTCTGGTGGAAGCGACAACTTACACAGAAACATCTCTGTAAGTATTGGCAATAGTCAAGACTTTAAACTCTACTACAATAAGCAACTTGCAGAGAAAGTCTATGCAACTCTTGGCCATGGTCAAGATTTTAAGCTCTATGAAAAACATGAATATCTAATAGCCATAGACAATAAAAACCTTCAAATCACTGGAATCAAGCAAACACAACAAAAAAAATCCCAAATTTCTAGCACGCAAAGAAGAAAGAAGGAGGCCAGGAATGGGGAAAGAGAGAAGAAAATCTTTCAGCATGAATTAAACAAGTTGGGGCCACGCAGAGAAGATGCCAGGAATGGAAAAAGAGAGAAGGAAAACTTCAGCGTGAATTAACACAAGTTGGGGGGCAAAATAGCCCTTTCATAAGAGGGGGGTATGATGTGGAGGGCATTTACTTAAAACATTTGTAAGTGGGGGCAATTAGGTAAGACCATGTCTTATTGAGGGCACTAGGTGAAATTTTTTGTTCATTAAGTGCAAACAAAGAAGGCCTAAATACACCAACCAAATTGTAAAAATTTCGTGCAGGGGCCTGTTTGGCGCGCATTAATTGATTTGTTATGGGACTAGTCTGGGGTGTTTTTCCAACGCTAATGGAGCTTAAGTGTGCGCGCGCACATTTTTGGCTATTCTTCAATGAATTTGAAAACGGTGGATAGTCCCCAATGAGCGCGTCCAAAAATGGCTAGTGATCAAAATTTCCCAACCAGATTGCTAATAAAACTCATAAATTTAAAATAAAATATACACAGTAAATGAGTTCTCTTTAGTTATTTGTGGACCCTCTTTTACTTTTTATTTATCTTTTCTCTTTCTTTTCCCTTCATTTTTGTTTTTGTTTTTGTTTTTGTTCCTTTTCCCACCACCCCATTGCCCTGTGCTTCCTCGTCACCTTCATAACCCACCACCCCATTATCCTTGCTGCTCTTCACAAATTCAAAGCACACTAAAAAACATAAGATCTAGAAATCAACCCAAAGACACAAACACAAAATCTTAAAAAATTAATTTCACCTCTAAGGAGGCATCAAGAAAAATAAAATATAATTAATGGATTTTAAGGAAGAGGTATCAGGACTTGCAGATTTTGAGTTTTTTTTAATTATTACACTTTTGTTTGTAGTTTAACTGTTAAAGAATTAACGGGTTGGAGTATTTTTTAGCAAAAATTATGACAATGGGAGATCATGGTATTGGTATTGGTATTGATTTGTGGGAGATTGGTTATTGTTGGGCGATAAGGTTGGGTGGTTTTTTTTTTTTTTTTAATTGTGTAGTACTTTTTGTTGAGGAAGAGGGTTTTGTATTTTGTATATAATTTGAAGAAATTAGTTCGGAATTTTATTTGATTATGTCTTGATTTGATGTTTATTACTAGAGTTTTTCCTATGACATGATGGTGGTGGGTACTGTGGAGGCACGACGGCGGTGGATATGGCGGAGGCACAATAAAGAGCCATCAAGGTTGTTGGAGAAGATGAGATGGAAAAAAAAAGGAATATAAAACAAATCAAAAGACAATTCAGTATTAAATAATAAATAAAATTGTATTAAAAAGGAAAATAATTATCTTTCAATGACATGGCTGCCACGTGTTGCTTACTTGGCGCGAGTGTGAGACACCCTCTTCCATGCAACTGGTCAAAAGTCGTTGAGGTGTGACTTAGTTTCATTTGAAAGTTATTCAAGTGGAGGAGAGTGGATGCCCGTAAAGATTAGATAGGAAATTGGTAATTAATTTGGAACAAGTTCAAGGGGTAAAAAATATTTTCCTGCCTACATAATAATTTAAATTGACTATGTAATAGTACAGTCTAGATTATACAAATTAATTATCTAAGTAGTTATACTTCGTGACATATATCTCACATGGGTTATGGGATGGTGTTTGGACTCCTTATATAGCTTGGGCAATCCTCCTTATTTTGTTAGTTTTTGATGTTGAGTTACGCCAAAATCTATTTTTTTTTAACATGGTATCAGAACAGCTTGAGGTCGTGGGATCGAACCTCACCCATTATTAAAAATAATTTTCATGTACTTGGCCCATAAAAAAAAAACAGACCCCTACGTGAGAGGCGTGCTCTCTCCAACAAATTGAGTTTTTATTACCCTAAAATTGTACATGAGCTTGTAATCCTCAATGTGGTTTTCTTTTTTTTAATTTTTTCTACCGTTGCTATCAGCTTATCCTTGGAATTGGAATCCCACTAAAGTTTTGTTGTATATCATCATTTAAACAACAAAAATATAAAGAGTTGTATATTTGAATGTATTCATTATACGAACAAGAATGTTGATTTTGTTAGTTTCTAATTGAAACTATTTATTTTGAAGCTTTGTTCTTTCTGATTCACAAAAATATCTCTTGCATTTTTTTCTCTGTTTCCTCCATTACCTCACTAAGTGGCTGTTTGGTTAAAACTAGTTTTATGCGGGTATGAACAACGGGGATTTGTAATGCGGGTATTAGCAATATAGTGATCAGTAATGCGGGTATTATCAATATGAGTATTAGTAATACGGTTATTAGCTATGCGAAAATTATAGTGTAGGAATTATTTATTATTGAATCATTGATATTTCACAAATTAATATACAATGTATAACTAAAATATTTATTTATTTCTTTAAATAAGTTTAAATGATTATTCTAACTACTATGAGGGTTAGTTTTATTAATTTCAAATTTAATACATGGTTAGTTTTATTATTCTTAAAATTTAATACATGTATTGTTAATATCTGCATTCTTATTTCACCTTGTAGACAAATAAATTTTATTGGATTTAATCCATAAAATTAGTTGGCTATATATTAAATTCAAGATATATTAGTCCAAATATGTAAAATGGGCTAGTATAATTTTATTGGATTAACTAATAAAAGTCCAATTTCATTGGGCCACAAATGATAAGCCCACTTTGTTAGCCCAAATATAAATCCTAAAGGCCCAATCCAGTGCCACGTGTCAAGTGACGTGGCGCCAAGTCAAATAAAAGAGCCAATAGGATCATGCCATATGCCAAATGACATGGCAATCCAAATGAAGTCCAAAAGGCCAATAAATATGCGCCACGTGGACAAGTGACATGTTCTAGCCAATGAAGTGCAGCCTTGTCACTACTTAAATCTGATTGGCCGGTCCAGGCCCGTTAGGGTTTCTACTCCACCCCACATCTATATAAAGGGGCTAAATCCCTCATTTGTGAGAATCAGAAATCAGAAGGAGGAATTCATTACAAAAAGCAATAAGGAGCTTGTGGATCAAAGGCTGCAAATTGCTATAAATCTTCAAGGAGTTATTTATTTCTCTACAAGTTCATCAAGAGGAAGATTCAAGCTCAAGCTCAAAGGCCCTTGGATTTATCTCTACAAATTTATTATAAGGAAGATTCAAGATCAAGCTCAAAAGCCCTTGGATTTTTTTCTACAAATTCATTATAAGGAAGATATTCAGGATCAAGCTCAAAAGCCCTTGGATTTCTACTTGTAATATTTATAGTTGAAAAGACGAATCAGAGGAATTATAGAGCTTGTACTACTCATCATATATTGAAATCAAATACTACAGTTGTTACAATATCTTCTTGTCTGGATTATTTATTTATTTCTTGATACGAATTTACTTGTTACAAATTTTGGCATGCCTAGTGGGACAATCTCTACCTCTCATCTCAACTTTTCAACTCGCAAAGTTCAATAACATTGAGATGGCTTCTAAAAACACCAACTCAAAATCTTCTGTTGCTGCTGCTGCAAAATCTGCTTGGCCTCATGATCTTGATGCCAACTCTAAGTTCTCCTCTGAAGTTGAGAGCATCATGAATGCTACAAAGGGAAGCTGTGGACCAGTTACGAGTAACAAAGCAAATTTGTTTGGACAACAAGCACTCCAAGTGCCGTCCACATTGACTCCAATATTTAATTTTTTTTTTTCGAAAGGAGCTGTATCTTCTACTGGTGGATTGGAGGAAGAAAGCAACGTTGCTGAAATTGTTGAAAGAGCTTTAGCTCGGCTTAGTGTTTCTGGATCTAAGAAGAAAATCATGAAAGGACGTGATGATGATTCGAGTGCTGGATCATCTCCAACCGCGTCGCCGGACATAGGCAAATCAAGGATTAATCTGTGGGAAAATTCATGCTACTCTCCATCATCTCCAATAGCCGTGCAAGCGATGGCGACTAATACTTTAACGATGGAGGAACAACTTGCAAACTTAGCTAAGGCGATTGATAGCTTGACAAACTATGTCAAAGATCAAGACGCTCACATCAACAAAATGGAAGGCATGATGGAGGGCGAATCTAGCCATGCGCCAGGGAAGCGTCCAGAAGTTCAAGAAATAATTAATACTCCAGCAAAGCAAGCGACACCTCCTAAGGAAATCTAAGTTTCTGCTAATGGGTGATTCCAATTGATCAGCTAAAGGAGATTATTATAGGGACAATTAAGGATAAGTACGAGGTTGCTTCCAAGTCGTCTCTCGCATATGCAAAGTCGTACACTGCAAGGATTGATAACTTGAAAATGCCCGCTGGTTATCAACCCCCAAAATTCCAGCAATTTGACGGCAAGGGAAATCCAAAGCAACATGTGGCGCATTTCGTTGAAACGTGCAATAATGCTGGAACTTATGCAGATTATCTTGTCAAGCAATTTGTTCGCTCCCTTAAGGAAAATGCCTTTGATTGGTATACGGACCTCGAGTCTAGTAGTTGGGAGGAGTTGGAGCATGAGTTTCTCAATCGCTTTTATAGCACAAGGCGTACTGTGAGCATGATAGAGCTCACGAATACCCGCCAATGAAAGGAAGAACCAGTTATTGATTTTATCAATTGATGGAGACATGCAAGTCTTAACTGCAAAGATAGACTCAGTGAAGCTTCAGGAATTGAGATGTGCATTCAAGGCATTCATTGGGGGCTCCGCTACATCCTGCAAGGAATAAAGCCTAGGACTTTTGAGGAGTTGGCCACACGGGCTCATGATATGGAGTTAAGTATCGCTTCCAGTGGAAGTGAAGGACCGCCTATCTATGAAACTCGCAGAGGAAAAGACAAGCAAGAAGTCAAGAAATGGAGCAAGGTGGCGCCCAAGGCCGAAAATAAAGAATCTATGAATGTTGATGCTGCACCTTTGAAGTTCACCACAAAGGTAAGCAAGAAGCAAAGCGTGAAGGCAACTTCCTTTAAGGACAATCCAAGTCGAAAGTGCAAGAAAGGGAATATCCATTCCTAGATTCCGATGCTCCCGCAATTTTTGATGAACTTCTGGAGTTAAAGTTCATTGAGCTACCAGAGATAAAGCGTCCCAATGAAGCTGGAAAGACGAATGATCCGAATTATTGCAAGTATCATCGACTCGTGGGGCACTCACTCGAGAAATGCTTCTTCTTCAAAGATAAAATAATAGAATTGGCCAATGAAGGGAAGATTGAACTGCAAGATGAAAAGGAAGACGTGAACCAGGTTCTATCTTCTTTGGCTCGCACGACCCTGTGATTACTTGCAACTTCACTGAAGGATATGAAGAGAATGAAGTCATGATCAAGTTTGGTGACTTTGAACCTATCTTAATAAATCAATCGCTACAACTCAATGTGTGGAGCTTGGAGCAAGCATCATCGAAAGAAGGTGAAGCTCAAACTGATCAAGGAGATGATGAAGGTTGGATACTAGTGACTCGGCGGAGGCGCAACAAAATAAAGTCACGCAGTGAATCAGCTGAGCAACCAACAAGGCAAATGATGGTGAAAAGGACAAAAAAGCAAAATGCTATTCGACGTCCACGAAAGGAAGAGATGGAGGTTTACCACTATCAAAAGTCGCGTCAGCCAGTGACTTTGGAAGAATTTATTCCAAGTTGGTTTTGCACGAAGATTCCTAAGGGTGATTAAGGCTTCATGTTGTAATGCTGATAAAGAAGAAGAGAAGAGTGAAACTTCAGAGTTGTTTCCACCGGCACAATCAGAAGAGCTTATTGAACCTATCTCCCAAGAAGAAAATACTTGTGAAGCAAAGATCACCTTCACGAATGATGACATTCTACTTGGTGAGACTCCTCATAATCGTCCCTTATTCGTGGTTGGCTATGTTAATGAGCAAAGAGTGAATAGAATCTTAATTGATGGAGGATCTGGAGCCAACATCTTGCCTATCTGCACGCTGAAGGAACTTGGCGTCTCTACTGAAGAACTAACGCAAAGTCGCCTGTTGATTCAAGGATTCAACCAAGGGGGGCAAAGGGCTATAGGTGCTTTAAAAATGGATCTCACCATGGATGCATGTGATCGACGCAAGGACTTCATATAATATCTTACTTGGTAGGCCTTGGATACATGAGAACAAAGTGGTTCCATCCACTTATCACCAATGCCTAAAATATCATGAGGGTGGAGTCGAAAAGATGGTCGTTGCCGATGATAAGCCGTTTACCCAAGTAGAGGCACACTTCGCTGATGCAAAATACTACTTGAAGAATGTCGTGGGTGGAGTAAAAGATGATAACAAAGCAACAATCAAAGATGCCGAACTTGCAGCTAAAAGGGCTGAGGTAGTAGCTGGTAAAGCAAAAGTTGTAGCTAATGGAGATCAAATTCTCTTCAGTCAAGGTAATGTGGATAAAGCAAATGTTGCAGCTTCAAGCAAGAAAATAAGTGCTACGCTCCGCTACGTTCCAAAATTGAAGAAAGAAGAAGGCCAGTCATCTAATCTCCAAAGTGATCAGCTAAAAGGATTAACTCTCCCCGTTAGGCGAATTGACACAATGAAGCTAACCTCAAAGTTGCTTGGTGGTTTTGTAGCTAAAAATCCACCGCTGAATAAAGAACTCCCTACGAAGCGCACAAATGAGGGGTTTGATCCGAATGCTTACAAGTTGTTTGCAAAGGCTGGATATGATCCCACTGAACCATCTACATTAGGGAAGCTTTTACCTGAAAGTACCATGAAGAAATCACGCGAAGGCTTGGGTTACGAGAAACCTCCACCGGTTCGTATCTCTATAAGAAGGGCGAGCGTTAATTACATTACTGCTGAAGATGAGCCCGAAGTTTCAAGTAAGAGGCCTTCTGTCTTTGATCGGCTGGGAAAACCATCTTCAAGAACTTCTGTCTTTAATAGACTGGGACCTTTGAATAAGAAGAACAAGCCTCCAAGGAAATCTAAAAATGAGAAAGTGCATGCCGCTTCTAGATATTGTCAGAGTCTTATCCCTTCAAGAATGAGACGCGAAGAAAAATTGATACTCTCGTGCGGAAATGTGCTAAAGACCAAGACTCATACTATAGTTCACACGAAGGAGCGTGATGAAGATGGAGAAAGCGTGGGATCTTCATATCACATCATTGCACTAGAAGAGGAAAGTGTTCTATTTTCAAATGGGATCATAAATGAATTAGAGGATGTTTCTTGCTGTCACCACATATCATTCAACAATGATGATCCTCATGAAGTAGAAGACGCTACAGATGCTCCCCCTGAGCTAGAGGAAGGGGTAAAGGCAACAGTTAACGCATTGAAAGAATAACCTTGGCACAGACGAAAACTCAAGGCCTACTTATATAAGTGCTTTGCTGGCAGCCGATCAAGAAAATGCTTATGTGGAGCTGTTAAAAGAGTACAAGGATGTCTTCGCTTGGAGTGACAAAGAGATGCCTGGCTTGGACCCAAAAGTGGCAGTTCATCATCTCGCAGTCAAGGGTGCGCTCGTCCCGTAAAACAAGCCCAACGTCACTTTAGACCAGATTTGGTCCCTTTGATTGAGAATGAAGTCAACAAGCTCATTGAGGCTGGTTTTATTCGCGAAGTCAAGTACCCCACATGGATTTCAAGCATAGTCCCTGTAAGGAAGAAGAATGGCCAAATTGGAGTTTGTGTCGATTTTAGGGACCTCAACAATGCATGTCCTAAAGATGAGTTTCCGCTGCCTATCCCAGAACTCATGATCGATGCAACTACTGGTTATGAGGCTATGTCTTTTATGGATGGCTCCTCTGGCTATAATCAAATTCATATGTCGCCTAAGGATAAAGAATTCACGGCGTTCCGAACTCCTAAGGGTATTCATTGCTACAAAGTGATGCCTTTTGGCTTGAAGAATGCTGGAGCAACTTACCAAAGAGCTATGCAGAATATCTTTGATGACTTACTTCATAACAACGTAGAGTGCTACGTTGACGACTTGGTGGTAAAATCTAGAAGAAAGGGGGACCACTTGCAAGATTTGAGAATGGTGTTCGAGTTGTTGCGAAAGTACCAACTTCGAATGAATCCTTTGAAGTGTGCATTTGGAGTTTAAATTTCTTGGTTTTGTCGTACGACATCGAGGCATTGAAATTGATCAAGCAAAAGTAGATGCAATTGTAAAGATGCCCGAGCCCAGAAATCTCCATGAATTTAAAAGTCTGCAAGGAAAGCTAGCTTACCTTAGGAGATTCATCTCAAATCTAGCTGGGAGGTGTCAGCCGTTCAGTCGTCTCATGAAGAAGGGTACTCCTTTCAAATGGGATCAAGCTTGCAGCAATGCCTTCGAGAGCATCAAATCCTACTTAATGAAGCCTCTCGTGCTAGCAGCTCCAATACCTGGAAAGCCATTGATATTATATATTGTAGCACAAGAAAATTCAGTAGGGGCTTTTTTGGCTCAAGAAAATAGCGAAGGAGAGGAAAATTCACTTTACTATTTGAGTAGAATGATGACACCAAATGAGCTGAAGTATTCGCCAATCGAAAAGTTATGTTTGGCACTAGTCTTCTCCATTCAAAAGTTGAAGCATTACGTTCAAGCTCATATCGTACGACTGGTTTCTAGAGCAAACCCCATCAAGTTTGTCATGTCAAAGCCTGTCCTTAGTGATCGATTGGCAAGATGGTATCTCTAGTTTCAACAATTTGAGATTATATATATCCCTCAAAAGGCAGTCAAAGGACAAGCGCTGGCAGATTTTTTGGCAGATCATCCAATTCCTGATGATTGGGAGCTGACTGATGAGTTACCTGATGAAGATGCAATGTTCGTCGAAGTTCAACCGTCTTGGAAGATGTACTTTGATGGAGCTTGACATCGTGATGGAGCTGGTGCTGGAGTAATTTTTGTAACGCCCCAAGAAGAAGTATTGCCATAGTCCTTCACCTTGACTCAACATTGCTCCAATAATGTCGCAAGGTATCAAGCGCTCATACTTGGGCTTGAAATGGCCGTCGACATGAAACAATTGCAGTTGCAAGTCTTTGGAGACTCTAAGTTGGTGATCAATCAGCTTCCAGGAAGCTACGAGGTAAAGAAGCCCGAGTTGCGTACCTATTACGATTATGCACAGAAGTTGATAGGATGGCTTGGTGATGTAACTCTTCAGCATGTGCCAAAGAGGGAGAATAAGAAAGTTGATGCCCTAGCCAATCTAGCTTCAACACTTGCACTGCCAGATCAGACGAAAGTTACTATCTGCCAAAAATGGGTAGTACCACCTTTAGACAATGACAAGGTTGAAAGGAATGATCTCCAACATCTTGTTGCCGTTTCTGGAGTCGACGAGGAAGACTGGCGGCAACCTATCATTAACTACTTGAGTCATGGGATACTGCCAGAAAATCCAAGAAGGAGCACTGAAATTCGCCGCCGAGCTCCACGCTTCCTCTACTACAAAGATAATCTATATAGAAGGTCATTTGAAGGAGTGCTCTTGCGATTTTTAGGAGAGGATGAAACGCTTTAAGCCATGCAAGAAGCGCATGCTGGGGTATGTGGATCACATCAGTCTGGGCCGAAACTCCACTTCCACATAAAAAGGATGGGATATTATTGGCCAACGATGGTAAAGGATTGTTTGGACCATGCTCGACGATGCAAAGCTTGCCAGCTCCATGCAAATTTTATACATCAACCACCAGAAGTGCTACACCCGACCGTCGCATCTTGGCCATTTGACGCTTGGGGGCTAGACATTATCGGACCGTTGCCGAAGTCTTCTGAAGGACACTTGTTCATTTTGGCTGCAACTGATTACTTCTCGAAATGGGCAGAAGTCGTCGCTCTTAAGGAAGTGAAGAAACAGAAGGTTGCAAACTTTATCCGAGTAAACATCATCTACCGCTTTGGTATTCCTCGTTATATAATAACGAATAATGACAAGCCATTTGACAATAGGTTGATGAATAGTATTTGTGATCTCTTTGGCTTCAAGCAGCATAAGTCTTCTATGTACAATGCTGCCGCTAATGGTCTAGCTGAAGCATTTAACAAGACTTTATGCAAATTGTTGAGTAAAGTTGTCTCCAAGTCCAAGCGAGATTGGCATAATAGGATGGAAGAAGCTTTATGGGCATATAGGACGACTCACCACACGCCAACACAGGCAACTCCCTACTCACTTGTCTATGGGGTTGAAGCAGTCCTACCACTAGAGCGTCAAATACCATCGTTGCGACTTGCTATCCAAGAAGGGCTCACTGATGAAGAAAATGCTCGCTTGCGCCTTGAAGAGTTGGAGGCTCTTGATGAAAAAAGACTTGAAGCTCAACAAAGTCTCGAATGTTACCAAGCGCGGTTATCTCGTGCCTTCAATAAAAAGGTTCGCCAAAGGTCCTTCCAGGTTGGTGATCAAGTTCTTGCATTAAGAAGACCCATCATTACCTCCCATAAATCTGGGGGCAAGTTCACTGCAAAATGGGACGGGCCATATGTTGTGCAAGAAGCCTATTCAAGTGGTGCTTATAAGCTTATTGATGCTAAAGGAAAAAGAATCGGTCCCATTAACGGGAAATTCTTGAAGAGATACTATCCATGAAGAAGATCTCTCCTTGACGCATGAGCATAAACTGCAAGTTACTCCTGGCCCGCAAGAGTATAAACTGTGCACGGCCAAATAAAAAAAAATGTCCACTAGGTTGAAAACCTCGAAAGAGGCGGCCTAGGCAAAAGTTTGGACACCAAAAAAAAAAAAAAAAAAAAAAAAAAAAAAAAAAAAGTCCGCTAGGGTGAAAACCTCGAAAGAGGCGGCCTAGGAAAAAGTTAGGACCAAAAAAGAAAAAAAAAATCCACTTGTACCGAACTACGTAATGACTTGATCCTCTTCACCGAGGTACGTAGGCAGCTTAGAGTTTCATTCTAAATTCAGTCGCATAAATACAAAAGGTGGGTTCGGCAAGACGTGATGATACCATCTTAATCCTTTCACATATGAAGGAGGAAGAGGGAGAAGAGTTCTCTCCCATGACTTGCTCCATGAATCTATTTGAGTATCAAGTTTTTATTATCACAGCTTGCGACTCCAAGGAGTAAGGTGGATTAATAGCAGCTTATTTTAGATTCCGAAGTCAAGATCAAGGCATTCTTCAAGACAAATTCAATGAATATCTTAGCTCTTGAAGTCTATTTTCTTGAAAGTTACACGCTTTGCAATTCAGATTCATACACCACAAGTTATGAATATTTTGCCTAAGCTGTGCGAATATGCAAGTCTGAACGAGATGAAAATCAAAGGCTGACTTCAAAAATTCGTCTAGAATAATTCTTAAGGTGTATACATATGCACTTTGGATATATCTTAGTTCTTGAAGTCTATTTTCTAGAAAGTTAAACGCTTTGTAATTTGGACATATTCTACAAGTTATGAATATTTTGTCTAAGTTGCGCAGGCAGCCTTCAAAAATTCATCTAGAATAATTCTTAAGTTGTAAACATCTAAATTTTGGATATATTTTAGTTCTGGAAGTCTATTTTCTAGAAAGTTAAACTTCTTGCGATTCGAATATGCCTACATTGAGTTATGAATATTTTGGTGGGATCGCGCAGCGCTGAAGGATCTGTACGTGATAGAAATTAACACTAAATTCAAAAAATCACCCAGAACGCTCTTTAAGTTGGTTGTAACTGAATTTTGGATATCCCGTAGATCTTCGAGTCTTGTTTCTATAAAGATGAAGTTGTCTTGAATCGGACATTCATGCATCAAGATACGAATTTTCTATCACAAGCGCGCAATGCTGTACAGAAAAAAAAATTTAAGGCGCAATCAAAGGGACGCAATATAATCCAAAAGCACTAAGAGAATCTTATTTATGATGAAAATATCTGCTATTTAATCAAGTGCAATAAAAGAGAAAGCAAAACAAAATGATGTGCATAGTCTAATCTAGGGATAACTTGTACCGGATCAACTCTTGGCGGCTAGCTTCTACGCGCTCCAGCTTTTCTTCCAAATGAGCAGTATCGTCAGCAGTCAACAACTCCATGCCATCATATGAAGAGATCTCATTCTCAACCAATGAAGCTTTTGATTGATCTCCTCAATCTCTTTTTGAGCAGCCTCGATAATGGCTTCAAGACGCTTTTTCTCTTTTTGTAGTTTCTTCAGCTTAATCTTGGTGGATGTCGGCAACTTTTGATTCGAAGAGACTAACTCAGCCTTCCCAGTTTCTTCTAACTTGAATGATTTAAGACGTTTATTGGCATCCGAAAGTAGTTCTAGCTTCTTAGCTTCGCTCGTCCTATCAGCCAAGTTGAATCGTTCCTGATTATATGAAGTAGCAAGCTCTAAAACGGAGTCCATCAAGTTCTTCAAAGGTGAAAAATCAGTGATATTCGATTCCTGCATTTCTTCAAAAATTGGCTTGATCTCCTCCTTAAATTTCGAAATGGAGTCTAAGTTAATTTCAGAGAGGCTGTCGCGGATGTCCTCCCAAAGACCATAATTATATTTCTTTTTTCGATTAAAGACAACGCTCCTTCCTTCAAAAATAGATATGCCAGTAGTTGACTTTGAGGGTGCGAGAGGAGCCTTACTGGAATTGGAAATTGACCTTGATAATCCCCCATCTTGGCGAGCAGAAGATACTTCTTCATCCAGCTTAGTAGTAGAATGTTCAGCACCATTTTCTTGCACAAAAAAAAAAAAAAAAAAAAAAAAAAAAAAAAAAAAAAAAGGTTAAGTACCCAAGTTGTTTGATCATGGCTTAAAATGAGAAGTTCGAAATCGTTACTTTCTCGCTGCAAACTATCAGTGTCTTTGTAAGACTTCCGGTGCTATGAACTTCAACTGCACTTTCATTAGTGTCTCCAGCTTTTCTACACGCGCTTTCTTATGCTTCCAACAACGATCTCTATTGCTGCTCCCATCTTTATCTTGGGATGATCTTTTGTTTGGAGATTGAGCATCCTTGACATGATCATTCAGTGAAGGAAATTTGTTGTCCCCTTGATGGTCTTGAACAGGTATTTCTTCTTTTGGCACCTCTGTAGGGACTTGGGGTTCCTTTCCTTGGCCTTTACGATGTCCTGAGCGTTTAACCTTCAAATTAAAAGGCTCGTCAACCACTATGACCTCCTTGTTGTGCTCTTGATCTATATCCTCCAAGGGTGCGCTTATAGTCCGTCCACCAGCATTCACCAAGAATTGTATATTGTCTTCCAGAAAACTTCCATGCACTTTATTCCACCAAGATGTATAATTAGATGAATGATGTTTCCGCATGGATGCATATGATTTTTTCATGCTGGACGTGACAGGAGGAAAGATTGCCCTTGATTTGGAGTTGGTCATCACACAAAGCCTTGCAAATCTAATCCCTTCTTCCAGAGAAGCCGTGCGAAGATCCTGAATCAAGTAACCTGGGACATCTTGAAGGAAACCAAATTGTCGGCTGAAACGGTGAGGACTATAAGGTTCAATAATGAAGGAGTATGTAACATCCCAGCTAAGGGTTAGGTGTCCCACATCGGTATAACACAGGAGAGATGCTGGGTATATAAGTTAACTGGCCTTAGACCCTAGTGACGCGTTTTAAAGCCGTGAGGGCCTAGGCCCAAAGCGGACAGTATCACTAGCGGTCTTGGGCTGTTACAGATGGTATCAGAGCCACTCCGTGTCAGCCTTATCGATGTGGGTCAGAGTTCATGGCAGAGTCTAAG
This sequence comes from Petunia secreta, assembly GCA_029990175.1. Lineage (NCBI taxonomy): Eukaryota > Viridiplantae > Streptophyta > Magnoliopsida > Solanales > Solanaceae > Petunia > Petunia secreta. The sequence continues at coordinate 31,668,075 of JARKIP010000065.1, read as the reverse complement.
AAAATCCCGGTACGCGGAGCAAACCTCCTTGGTGAGTCTAGGCGAATCCCGGTATGCGGGGCAAACCTCAGCGAGGACGCTGAGTCCATAAGAGGGGGTGTATGTAACATTCTAGCTAAGGGTTAAGTGTCCCACATCGGCATAACACAGGAGAGATGCTGGGTATATAAGTTAACTGGCCTTAGACCCTAGTGACGCGTTTTAAAGCCGTGAGGGCCTCAGCCTAAAGCGGACAATATCACTAGCGGGCTTGGGCTGTTACAGTCCATCTCTCAGTGGAAGATAGTTTGATCGAAGGCTCATGAAGTAAATTGTATCCAACTCTTGCGCACTAATATTATCATGATAATGAAACGGGCTAAGTCTTTCAAGCATTGTAGAAAGCCATATAGCAACATCACCTTTGTGAATACGCGTCCTCCCCTCATCTTTCTCAAAATACTTGGCACCACCTTCGCCCGAATATATAGTCATAAGAGGAATAGTCGGTCCATTGGGTAACGCATAATGAGTTTTGAAGTAGTGGGCCAACCATCCATACAAATAATGGGCTGGGAAGGAAACATCAATAGAATCAAGTTGCGAACATTCTGATATCATATTTAAACCTTTGTAGATGCTAGCCAGGACTGGGACTAAAAGGCCAATTTTTCGTCCGCTTGCTAGGTAGCTCCCAACTTTAAAAGTCCCAGGCCGAATGAAATCGCCACCCTTCGAAGGTAGCACGATAGTACATAACCAGCAGGTTAAAAAGGCAGCCAAGTATGTCTCGTCTCTCTTATGGCCCTTAGCTCCAAGTTTACCAAATAATGCCTCTTCGGCGCTCGTCCAGTTAGCTACAGCTTTGCTGATGTCTTTAGAAGGATTATGTGTTGCCTTGGGACGAACAACCTTCTTTTCCTTCCTTAATGGAGGTTGATGGTGCTTGGTAGCTTTGTTGCTCCAGAATTGTATCCATTTAGTCACAGGGACAGTTGGGTTGCTATCTCCCTCTTGAAGCTGATGGAAGGCGTCAAAAAAGTGCTCACATGATAGTGCAAGGAATCTTTTGTCTTTGTCATTTGTTCTTGTAAGTTCCTCAGTATTTGGGACGGCTTCCTCATAAGGAAATCCTATCATAGGAAGACCGCCAATCGTATATAAATCCCAAAGAGATATGGATAGCTCCCCATGCGAAGTAAGCAAAGTATTTGTAAGCAAACACCACGCCTCGTAAAAAGCTTGCATAATATTTGTGTTGCGATCATACATAAACATTAAAGCATATACAGCATCATAAATATTTATAGCTTTCAAAGTATTTTGGCATCTACATAGGACATCGTCTGCCCACTCCCAATAGCCGGGAATGAAGTAGAATTCGCCGTTGAAAGATAAAGTGTCACTCCAATTGGTTTCTCCTTTGAGGATTCGTCGTCCCAAGCATGGAAGAGGACTCGCAATATTGGTGTCGCGATGATTGGGAGAGCAAAGAGACCACGCCTTTGGAGGACGACTACAATATTCAAGAGTCCAATCCAGTGAAGGGAATGGGTCAGCCAATGGTGGCCAAGTAGATGCATATTGCCCAACTAGTGGTGTGTCAATTGACAATCGAGTCTCCATCTTGTCACCTTTGTGGTTTGAAATAACGAGACACCTAGGCCTGGAAGAAGCAGAATCTCTTAAGTGAACCATATTTGAGCTGTGCACATACAAAAAAAATAAGTGTGTTAGTGCAAAGCATAAGGAATAATCAGAGACAATGTCGCATAATAATCGTTAATAATTAAGTGAAGATGTCATCTTAATGGGTATGGAATCAGTGGTTCAGATGGAACAAAGTTTGTTAAAGAAGATCATGTCCCCGCGCCATAGAAGACAATTGTCTCCGTGCCATAGAAGACTGCGTAGCTGCGCCATGGAGGGATACAATAATGCACGTCATTGATAAATATATCTCCTCGACGAATATATTCCCATGTTCCGTTAAAGGATATGTCTCCGAGCGCCATTAATGAATATATCTCCTTGACGAATAAATCTCCATGTTCCGTTAAAGGATTTGTCTTTACGCGCCATTGACGAATATATATCCTTGACGAATATATCACTATGTTCCTTTAAAGGTTTTATCTCTTCATACCATAGAAGATATTATTGCAAAAAAATATATATATATTGTCGTTTCTTCACATTATGGGACGAAGCAAGCTTTTCAACTATAACTTGCGAATCGGCGTAAAAAAAAAAGAGTAGAAAACAGAAAAAATATAAGTTAGTAGATTACCTGTTGGAAGAATGCAGATACCAAGCAGATTACCAGTAAAAGTTGTTGAAGAAAAACGCCAACGTTGTCTATTATCTCTGGCTGCCGAGAAAGAACTCAAGTTTAGTTGTCAAAAGATGGATTTAGATTTCAATGCTTCATCAGTGCTATTAGAAAAAAAAACAACATGTTGAAAATTACACTATAAAGAATTAAGACGTGCATGACAACGATACAGAGCAAGAGCAAAAAGAAAATTTAGAGGTCATTTGTGCGAGTTTCATATTTCGCACATGGATGAGAAAAGTTCCAGCGCATTAAATCATACAAAAACCTGCTGCAAAAGAGTAATTTTTTCTTTTACAATACTGGAAGTGAGCAGGATCATTGGCTTTTAATATCCATTGGCTTTTAATATCCAGCAATTACTCAAAGTACGTGGGTTTTCATGCATGAACAAAGGTAGGTTGAGACAACAAATATTTGGTGGCCTTATTCCTACATTATTTACATGGAAAACTCATAGATTAGTGTCCTTGGCTTTTATGAGCAACATGACGTATCATGTTCATAGTATAATGAAGAGAAAGTCTAAAGGCAACAAAAAATGTACCTGAAATTTTGAGAAGAGATCTGGCAACTTGCAGGCTCGAAATAAGTTATGAAAATAGAAGAATTGAAGTACATAGCTCTTTATATAGACTTGGAAAAACGGTGGCTATTACAATCCTAGAAGGGTTAGATAGCTATATCATGATAGTATTTTGAAAGTAAAAGAGCACTTGGAGTCCTACTTGGAGAAGACAACCAAGTACTGATGACGATGAAAATCTTTTGGTGCAAAAATGAAATAAGCAGCCGCTTTTAAGGATATAACTGAAGTATAGCCAACTTTTCTAATGCATTATGCCTCAAAATAGCCACTTTCAACTGTATTGGCTGAAACCTAGCCAGTTTTTACGTGATAGCTATCAAATAGTCTCTTTCAGGGCTGCTAGTTGAAGTGTAGCAGTTGTTGACAGAAGCTAGCCAAATTTTTGGGTGTTAATTGAAAATATCCCACAAGAAAAAGCTACTTCAAGCCTGGTCTTGCAAGTTTGGCATTTTACGACCCCGACAAGTCTTGAAGTAGGGGGCATTTGTAGACAAATAAATTTTATTGGATTTAAATCCATAAAATTAGTTGGCTATACATTAAATTCAAGATATATTAGTCCAAATATGTAAAATGGGCTAGTATAATTTTATTGGATTAACTAATAAAAGCTCAATTTCATTGGACCACAAATGATAAGCCCACTTTGTTAGCCCAAATATAAATCATAAAGGCCCAATCCAGTGCCACGTGTCAAGTGACGTGGCGCCAAGTCAAATAAAAGAGCCAATAGGATCATGCCATATGCCAAATGACATGGCAATCCAAATGAAGTCCAAAAGGCCAATAAATATGCGCCACGTGGACAAGTGACATGTTCTAGCCAATGAAGTGCAGCCTTGTCACTGCTTAAATCTGATTGGCCGGTCCACGGGCCTTGGCCCGTCAGGGTTTCTACTCCACCCCACATCTATATAAAGGGGTCAAATCCCTCATTTGTAAGAATCAGAAATCAGAATGAGGAATTCATAACAAGAAGCAATAAGGAGCTCGTGGATCAAAGGCTGCAAATTGCTATAAATCTTCAAGGAGTTATTTATTTCTCTACAAGTTCATCAAGAGGAAGATTCAAGATCAAGCTCAAAGGCCCTTGGATTTATCTCTACACACCTTTTATCATGTATAAAATAATAAACGAATTCCCACATAACTTGTATATGTATAATTTGCGTGCAAATGAAAACCAAACGACATACAAAGCTAATGCTAAATTATGTGATAAAGAAAATCTTAACCAAATATGGTACTTCCTCCGGTCTACTTTATTTGATGTTTTAACTTATTTTTTTGGTCCACAATATTTGATCTTTTCGGAAATCAAGATGGAAATTTACAATGTCACCCCTTGCTAATAAATGAATTTAAACAAAATGATAAGTAATACTAGTGATCACGCCCAAAACTCGTCCTAAAAAGGATAAGTGGTCGTAGCAAATATAACCCAGTTTAACAAGTCCGAGGTCAAATCCCACAGAGAGCAACGTCAAGTTCTAGTAACTTTAATAGCCAAAGATTCAAAGTTCAACAATAATATTTCAAGTAATAAACTATTAATTTAACTAACAATTAACTAAGATCAACTAAGAATGATAACAATTGAACTTTCAGATGTTAAAAAGCCTAGGATAATGAATTCTCTAATTACTGGATTAATCCTGAGTTCACTCCAAACTTGCACGAAATACTATTCTATTGGCCTTGAAGTTAAACTTGCTCGCTAGTGTTTCCCAACTACTAACAATACTGTTCTTGAGTTATTTTTCCTAAAATAGTCAAGACCATTAAGAACTGTTCAATTTCAAGCCACAGTCGAGTCACGATATCCCTATAATGACTCTAAATCAGTTTAAGTAATCCCTTATCATAACTTGAAGTACTGTTATGTGACTGACCCTAACCGAAACGTCTTTCCCAAGATCATTCAAGTAAAAAGGGCACAAACAATTGCAGGCCTAACAATCGAATTCAATAAATAACACAGCCAATTAAATAGAATATTGTATTACTCAATCTTGGAGTTACTCAAAACTACCCCAATATCAAAATCCTAGAGTAGAAATTTAGCTACTCATAATTATATTAAATAATAACGAATTCATAGTCAAAACAACACCCATAGGAACGAGAATAATAAAAGTTGAGAAAAACTCTTTGATTCTTCAGTTCCAATGGTTTTGATGCGTTTCCAAGCTCCAAAGTACTTCAACAATGGTGGTCTTACTCTCCCAAGTCAAGATGTGGGCTGAAAATAGGTTAGAAAACCTTTTATATCTCGTGTGAAACTCGTGGACAAGTTTGTCCCTCGCCACTTTTCGCCAGAAATTTTGCCTCATGGCTGGATCATGGCCTTACGATGCCTGGGCCGTGAGCTTTGAAAATTCTGCTTTTGACTTCATGGCTGAATCATGGCCTTACGATGGCTGGGCCGTGACATTTCATCTTCAAATTCCTTTCATGGCTAATCCATGGCCTTGGCACCTTACAACGCTGTAAATTAACTTCATTTTGCTCCAAATCATCAAACTTTAATACTTTTTCATACCACTTAATTCCTACACATTCAAACATCCAATATAAGCACAAAATACTATTGTTCATGCTAAAATATTCCACAAAAGCACCAAAACATGAGGTAACTAATACTAAAATATATGCATTTAGCCTAACATCAATTAGCTTGAATAAGGGCTAATATAGTCAATTACATGGTCAATTAATACTAAAAAAGTAATTTTTAATATCCATGAAAACACCCAAAACATCGAATAATATGGACGGGAGGGTGTACCATTTTGTGCTGATTTCAAAAGCTCTTGTGCTCCTAAGTGCACAAGGCATTAACTAATTCCCAACCGCTAGCGGCATATACAAAGTTTCAGTCAAACAAATAATCTTGATAAGTATGCTCCAGACAGTTATTTTGTGACGGCTAACGATAAAATAGTTACTTTAAAAGAAAAACTAGTATAAGTGCCCACGCGATGCGCGGTTTAAATTAATTTTATAGAAAATCAATCATGTAAATTATTTAATCATCTAATATAATTTGGACTTATCTATCTATAAATTTTTGTGGTAATTTAAAATTATTACACACTCATTTTTAAATTGTACTCATGAATTTATTTCAATAGTTTACATTGAAATATTAAGATAAACTTTGTAAAATAGGAACATGCAAATTGCAAGTTCACTAAGTTTCAACGAAGTATACATCGTCTCTTATCAAAAGTTAAATATTGAAATATTAAGATAAATTGCACTTACTTATCTTAAAATATAAATATTGAAATAAAAAAAATTCATTGAAATAAAAAAATTTAAATGATCATTTACAGTTACATTTTTTCAATTAACTCAAAAGATCAAAGAATTCATGGTGATAAATATAATATATTCCTCATCAACAGCTATTCAACCATTTGTTGCTATGTTTCTGTTGGAAGAAAAGGTGTTCGCTACTAATTTCTCTATTTCTTCCCGCTTTTCCCTCCAAATAAATTATTGAAATCCTTTAAGTATTGAATCAAATAGATAAAACACCAACATCCTTAAACAACAAATAGAAATAATGAGTATCAGTTTAAATAAATAATGCATCATTCATCAATAAAATTACTGAAAATTCACATCTTTCAAGCGATCAGCCTTAAAGATACAATTGAAAGGTACTAAAGACTTTACTTGATACTATTAAATAGAAAGATCCGAAAGACTTTATATTCACTACTTGAGGTATTGCTACACAACACTCAGATTATTATAATACGAATCGTAAGCAAATTATAGAAGTGTTTTAATTATCTCAACAATGTTAGACTTCTTACCGAATCCAAAAAAGAAAAGTACAATGGCCCACTTGAAATACATAATGGAAGTAGGACGATCTCGCTGCTAGTGATAGCATGAACAATATGACCATTTTATTATTTAAGTCTTCCTTCTTTCCATGATAAGACTACATCAAATTGCAGTTAAAGTAGTCCAAAAACCTACGGTATAATTCTTCAAGTAACACAAAATATAATACAAAACCAAAAAATTAAAACATGGCTTGCTTGCTGCCATTATGTGTGTAAATTATATTTGATGTAAAGATGGCAAAAAGAAAAATATGACAAATATTTGATGCAAAGATTAGCTATGAAGATTAACAAAAATAATTTACCTCTCAATCACTTCATTCGCAACCTCTTCTTCCTCCCAGTTGCCAACTCTCTAGAATCGTGATCACTGAAAAGGGATAAACAACTCAGTAAATGAAGGAAAACGAAATAAAGCAGATTTACACAAAATACTAAATAGAAAAAATAATAATCCACCAATTACGACTTGAAATTAAACAATGAAAGTAAACATGAATTCCATATGGTTCTAATGACTATTTTCAAAATCTACCTAACAAATGGACCATCTTCTTGCATATAGGTAAAATATCCGTCAAATGGACCAATAATGTAAAATAGCAAGAAAGACTCATAGAAGTACATGGTTTCTATCATAAAGTCTTCTCAAAAGTAGTATATATATAGTTTATATTTACAGGTAGACTAATCTAAAGAGCTGTCCAAATTTATATAATAAACCAACTATAAATACAATGGAATTGGGAAGATCTAGCTATTAGTGATGGCATAAATAGTATGACAATATATCATTCCAATCTTCTTTCCGAATTTAAAATCAGAAGAATGATCATTCCTTAATTATTTAAAACTTAGATGTTGTAAATTAGGTTTATATGAGGAAGTAGACAACCGTTATTTGAAAGAGGATTAAGACCATTGTCGGTTAAAAAATAATTTGAAACTATAAATTATATAATAAAATATCTTAACTAAATTATTCAAAGCCTAATGATAGTACAATTAAGATAACTAAGTTGCAAATCTAAAATTTATTTAAGAAGAAAAAAATATACTTACAGGTGGCTCTTGATCTTGTCCACGATTCATCACAGAAACTTGGTTCTAAAGATCCCTCCAGTAACTCCATCAAAGAGCACAACCATTCTTCTCATTAGACCAAATCTTAATCACTATAATAAAAACCACAATCAACACTTAACCAATTATGCATCATAATGGAGAACAAAATATTGTAAACTATTACAAATGACCATACAAAATAAAATATAATTTTGCGCTTGGTTTAAGAATACCTAGTGTTCCATCCTCTCTTGGTCTGGACCAAATAGCTCTGTTTGACTAAAATCCAAGTGCGAAGATATTAAAAATACTGATTCTTCCAAAAAAAAAAAAAGATATTAAAAATACTGAAATAATAAAGAAATTAATGTATATGAACTCATTATAGAATTATGTTAAGAGAATAACACCACTTGCATCGGAACTCTCGAATTGCGAGCACATACACTCAAATGTAAATTAAATATAAGTTTTTTTACAACGAACTTGATATGTTCAGTTATTCATTTACAGAAGCGAATGTTGTTACAATAATTTTAGGATAAAATAGAATTAAAAATTTCTAATAAGGAGAAGAATGTATACAAAATTTTCATAACCAAAAAACGTCTTATTTAAAAATTATGCATCACCATTAATTGTGGTAAATATGATAGTTCAGGTTCCTGGTTTAATAATCTCCCTCAAAGATGCCAAAGCACCAAAGGGCACACATCATCCATAATCTCACTTAAAGCTTCTTCCTAAACAAATAGATATAAACTTATTGACTAACTCGTAATTTGAAATAAAATTGCGTAAATCCTGTCCCAAATCTTTACGTCATAGTAATTAATAAGAAAATTTATCAAATAAGACTATTTTACTTAAAAATAAATTGAAACATGATCATGTGAATTAATTGTCGCTGCCTATTACCATTTTTATCTTTTTAGGTTGAAAGGCTATTAATTTTATTTAAGATACTCGTTCTTTAGTTTCAAACACATAATATTTTTCAATCCAAATTGAAAAGTTTTATTCGTAGATTAAAAAACTTAGCCTTTTAATGTTTGTATTAAGGGCTAAATGTTCCTTGCCAATATGATTTTGTCAACGTCTTCATATTACTATCAATCATAGTAAATAGTAATTGATTTCAACAAACAATTCAAAAAACAATTCAAAAAACAACTGCATAAGTATACATAAAGTTTTAGAGTTGGAGTCTTACCAATGGATGGCCGTGTTTTAATATCTTCCTGCATTTAAATTCAAAAACATCAAACCTGAAGAAAATCTAGTCAGAACCTTCAGTAAAAACATATGAAGAGCCACAACCAATAATCATTCTTTTTTATTGACCATCCTGCTTACTAATATGAATAATTTTAAGAAATCACACCAAAAGAATGTAGAAAGACAACGAAGAGGAAGACTGTAGTGGTTAAAAACTTCTCTACCAAATCAGAGCAAACTTGTCATAACCGCAAGAGACGTGTTGGGAGAAGCGGCAGTTATCTTTAAATTAGGTTTTAAAAATTATCACATAGGTTTTATATAATATTGTACAACATAAATTTAAATTTAGTAAATGTCCACTACTTACACGTTATCCACTAACTAATGGAAACTACCATTATCTCGTAGTTGGATGTAGTTATATCATTTCAATTGCCAACTTCCCAAAATTTTAACCGTGTATCTGGAGTTTTGTGGTACATATTTTAAATTCAAAATTTAGATTAATAGTTAGGGTTATGCCACTTGTTAATATTTAAACTAAAATTAACCATATTTTAAATGTAGTAACTAATAACTAATTTTTGTCTTAAAATTACCACGTTTCTTTTTAACTTATTGCCACTTGGCTAAACATGGTTGGCTACTACATACCTTTTAATATACTAGATTTCGTGTACGTGCTTTGCACGTGTCATCTCGCGTAAATAATATAAAATTTATATATCAAAATAATGAATATATCATTAACAAATTAGAGATAACACACTCAAGCGGAACTAAACCTTACATACAATCTAAGCTCAAATCACAGCCATAGTCGCACAAACTATGAGATTAAATTCAACTCATTCAAGCTCAAATCACACCCTTTGATCATGGGAGAGTTCATATTTCAAGAGAGAGTTGATTTTTAAAAAAAATATCCTGACTTGTGCCTTTGTGCGACTCATTCTCGCGGGAAAATATTGAGGAAGAATTTGTAAGCGTACAAATATATCCTAGAATGATAAATGTCAAAAAATCACTCAGTAGACCTACAATAACGAAAACCAACTAAAAGGTTCCTTGAAGATGATCAGCCGTACCATTCCTGTAATTGATCAACTCTCTCAAGAATCCAATGAGGTTGTCCATGCATATTATAATCCATTATTCAAGAAGTGTCTTACCTATGAGACTTTTTCCCACCATAAAGTTACATCTCACCTTTTCAATAATGAACTCCACATTTGCGGATGTTATTCACCAATTTTCACCTGCGCTCTTGGAGTCTTGGACTACAAAATTTTACTCTATTGCTATAGTTAAAATGTTCTGTTCATGCACATCAGAACCTAGCTTGTTAATACAAAGTAGCATGCAAAGATAGCGTACCTCCAAAAATCACGTTAAAACCATTAGCATAAATCTTTACAACTTATATATAAGGCTTCACCCAATTTGATGGGTTTAACATCAACTTTTTATCACACACAATAGTTAATAAAGTTAATAAATAGATCCTAAAAATATTTAAAACCAAGTTATTCAGGATAAAATAAGGGTCAGTCCTCATCAGACAAATAAGATGTAATAACCAATTGATATGAGGGACGATTAAATTAAATATAAATAACACAAAGAAATCTTTATTGAGCACAAGAAGTTAAAAAGGAAACTGGAAGGGGTGTCACAAAGGATGTGGCGGAACCGCGGAAGGGGTGCCGCAGTTTAGGATGACGGTATTGTATAATCTATTGTAATTTTTTTGTTCGAATATAGTAATCTATTATTTCCAAACAAACGAGAGCACAACATGATTAAACAGTTACGAAGAATACTAAGTGAAAATTCAATAAAAATATTTATGATTGAACCAAAAATATCTATGTTGGAGAATAACTGGATTTATCTGTAATATTATAATTAAATCTTTCGTCAGCCTTGTCGGATTTCACATTGCACATCAAGTACTTAAAATCCCTACTTGGGAATAATTTATTCACAATTTTCATCAAGGGTAAACTTAAAGGTCTTGAAAAAAAAAAGATTCTATCTAAATAAAATATTGTATAAAGTAAACAATCAACCAAAGACGATATTCAACGAAAAACTAAGATCATAGTATACACAAGAAAAGGCTAGAAACCATCTAAATCTCTATAGGAGTTACTACATGAAAACCTGTGGTTAGAGAGTACCAACTTAAACATAAGTTTAATAATAATCAAACTACAAAAGATATGGATCTAGAAGTATAATGGAAGATTCTTAGACTCAAACTCCAAAATAATAGCGAAAAATCATAGATGTTATTTCAGCTGAATATGTAATCTGTCATCTTTTGCAACTAAAACATAGATGTGTAGATTAAAATAAATTATTAATTGCAATTATAATTTTATTCAATATATGAATGCACTTATTAAGGACACAAAAGCTACTATAAATAAAAGCTCATGTAATCCTTTGAATCGGGTAGTCAAACTGTTAAAGTTAAATAATATGATCAATCTATGCTATTAATTTTCAGTGTATACGTGTCAAGAACAAAGAAAAATAACGAAGTTATCCAAGGAGTATGAAAGTAGAACAAAACTGAAATCTTATATTGGCGACAAATTCAACAAAATCAATTGCTATGCTGCAACTTAGCTTGGCCATGGCCATTGTCTCTATCAGGTTTCTGTCCTCTTCCTCCTTTGAAAGAATCTGTAACAAATTAACAATAAAAAAAGGGAAACCCCGTTATGATTGCAATGCATAAATAGCCAAAATACATATACTCTAAGCAATTACGGAATGAAAAGTATTTAACAAAAGAATATGAACAAAAAGCTATTTATGTGCCCAACACTCATAAAGAAAGGATTTCACTGGTAAAGGAGATGAAATGAAAGAACTCTCATCATAAAAATGTGTATAGAATTTGTTCCGTCATAAAACTACTACATGTAAAGTCACTATTTAAAAGGGAATCAAAGTCCTAATTTTCCTAATGCATACAAAACATATACTATATATAGGAAGGAGTTCATAGAAATTAAGAATTCTATTACCAGGGGCTTTTGAAAATATTAAATATTAGTTGGAGAAAAATAAATGTAATAAATAAAATATAGAAAAATAGTAAATGACAATTTCGTCTATTGTAGAATCTTTTAATGAAGGGCAAAAAATTCAATTAACATTTTACTAAGGCCTTCGTGCTTTTATAATAGTATAGATATATATAGATTGTACTTTACTCATGCGGCTTCAAGTTGGCAATTATTTAATAAAAGTAATTTATTTATTTTAAAATTTACGGCTGTTAAGCATAATACTGTAGCGACACACACTGACTGCTAATGTAATCGGAATTTCGACAACAATTCCTATCCATCAGGAAATAATTTTTGGAAATTAGATAATTCTAGTAGTTTTTGTCTATGAAACTTCAATGGAAAAATATTTATGAGCATTGCGAATATCAGGGTTATAGAGATGATCAATATTCCTTTTAAGCTTGTTATTGGATCTGAAGTGGCTCTTTTCTAGGTAGTTTATCTTTTTTGTCCATCCGTTAGAATTGTTCGCACTTATGAAGCTTTCAAGGTGGAGAAGTGTTGCTCCCAAACGCACACGCAAGTATACGCGGTCGACAAGTAATAAAGTGATAAATCGAGTATCGTTCCCACGAGGACTATTCAGACTGAATTCTAGCAAACAATTTATATAAACTATTCAGGGATCTTTTTCCAATAGTGAGGATTTATTAACTAAAGAACAGTGATTAAATAGTAAAAGTGAATTCAAGCAATGGAGCAAAACTTGGTTGTTATCAGTAATACGGAGACGATCCAGGGTCAGAGTTACGAACAATCCAGTTGAGTTTTCCAATTGATTCCACTTCTTAAATCCCGGGTTACTAACTAACAGATTACATGTACCCGTGAAAACCTTTCAGTTCTTCACGGTCTATGCAGGCTACTCCAATCCCTATAAGTTTATGGGTTGAATCACGTGCACGCATTAACGAATTCTGTAATTAGTTAAACTAGGCGAGCAAGTATATGTCTATCCTACTCACAAATTGGTTCCCCGATGCCCGGGTTCACAAACTAGTCCTATTCTTTCTTATTACGTAATTAAATCCCCTCTTTCGAGTTCAATCTAAAAACCATAGATAATGCGTAATAATCGGGCCCTGACAATTACACAAGTGAAATCAAGAAAGAATAAGTAACCCGTAATGGGATTCAATTAATGGAAATCAATCTTCAAACAATCAACCTTCATGTAATACTCTAACCCTAGAACGATAGATTTAGCTACGCATACTTATAATAACAACACAAGGAATTGATGTAATAATGAAATAATGATGAAATAAATTAATAGTAGGAAGAAAAACCCTTGTCTTGATGTTATGAGCTCTCAAATTTGCTCCAAAGTCTGAACTCCCATGAAAAACTAAGTAAAAGAGTATTTATAGTGTTTACAAACACCTAGTAATAAGTTAGACCCAAGCCTAGACGAAATAGGACATAAAAACGCGCACAAGGGGCGCTATAACGGGCGCCCCGCGCCTCGGAACGCGTGAGCTTGGACAGAGGACGTCGAAATCAGCCCGCTTTGGGCCTGCGGCGCGCTGGGAAACGCACTGGAACACTGGGCGCGGTGGGGCCCGCGGGGCATGCCCTACAGCGCCAGGCCAATTTTCGTGTTTTCTCGCTCCTTTGCTCGCTCGTGTCGTGCCTTCGTGTGCTCGATCCAATCCTCAATCAAAATCCAATCTTTTCTTGCTCAATCAAGCTCTTAAAAGCTCCAATTACACTGCATAATAACCTACACACACACGACATAAAATTAATGTAAAACCACATTCACAAGCTACAAAACGAGCGAATAAGGTACTAAAACGTGAGGAAATATTAAGGAAATATAGGCATAAAATGCCAAACATCACCACCCCACACTTGAACCTTTGCTCGCCCTCGAGCAAGTCACATCTCACTTCCCAACCTAGATAAAACAGGTCTGCCTATGACTACGGTTGATACCGACCATTGAACCAATGCACACATGACTACTATGGATCCACAAACATGCCAACAACTTACCAAAACCAAAAATATGAGAACAACCACCCCAAAACAACTCAAATGCACAAACTCAACTTATTGCAACCATGCTCCCACAAAATCACACCTATCTACTCAACCAAGAAACCATCAACTTCACCTATTTCATGCAAACCATGTGCCCTCACCAAAATGAAGCAAGAGAGTGTCCCCCAAATATCACACACAACAATGAATATCAAGAATAGAATGGGGACAATAGCATAGAAAGAATTCACTCACTCTCATGAAAGTCTCACATGTCACACACAATGTACCATAGGCTTGCCCGTAGTGTAGGACTCCACTAATGTAAGCTCACTCCAATCGGGATTAACTAGGACTTTAGAAAGGTCGTAATGTAGGCTAAGGGGCGGGTAGGATACATATGGTAATAGTGACTACCTCCCTAAGCACTTTAATACATCACAATTAATTAAGCACAAATCTCATCAAGGCACCCAATCAACTCTTCTACACATACACATTCTCAACAAGTAGCATTTTTTTCTTTTAAGCACACACTAGCAAGGAATGAATATTCTTTTCTCTTTTTTTTCTTTTTCCACAATTTTTTTTCTTTTCAACTTTGCTATTTTTTTCTTTTCTTATCATTTCATTTTTTTTCCAATTTCATTAACTTCCATCCCTGCCAATGTTTTCCACTACTTCACAAAATTTTCAATTATCCCTCTTCATTAGCTCCACTCAAAAACCTCCCAATTCCAACCACAACTCCAACATAACAACACAATATCAATAAAGTGCTTAAGGAGTAAAGGGCCAAAAGAGACAATTTAGAACAAATGGGTAGGCTCGGGGTGTGGGTACCAACAAAAAGGGTCAAAGAAATCACAACAACAATTTTTTTTCAAGGTATATATGTAAGGGTAGGCAACTCAAAAGAAGGCCTTGTATCATTTCCCGACTAGAGCAAACCTAGGATTTCGCTTTGCACACACACGGGGCAAGTTCTAGACATTAATATGCAACATGGAGTAAACAAGAACATGCCTCACAACACACATTGCACACAATCCACACAAAAAGGTAACATCAACAACTCTCAACTAAGCATCTAGAATGCAACTTGTGGAAAATTAAGCACTAATGCACAAAGGTTAACAATCAAGTCAAGCAAGTGGACTCAAGCATCTCAAGGGGGTCGTTCCATGTTTTCTAGGCATGCATCTCAATTTAAAACCCAAGGACACCACAAATAGCACATGCAATCAATTCAAGTCCATCGGTATCAAACAAATCAAAGGCACTTAGCATTCCACCTATTCCTTCGTCTAGGGTCATCTACAACTAACTATCCTAATCCTAAAAATAAAAACTACCCGGTTCAAAGGCCTCCCCGTGGAAAAGAACCGCGGCCATAAGAAAAACCACGGGGTGGTTGACATGTACCACTAATAAAATTAAAAGGAAAATCTTTTTGGACTTTTTTTTTTTTCATGTATTAAAGCAAGAAACAAATCAAAATAAAGTCAAGTGACAAAGGAAAATCCTACGGTACATGCATCCCTAACCTCAAAAATAAAGGGTAGTCCCCCACCCCACACTTAAACTAAGCACTGTCCTCAGTGCTAAAACTAAGCAAGCGCAAGGTAAAGAAAACTTCCCTGAAGATTCTAGTCCTTGGTGCTAGCATCCTCCAAGCTTCCATATCGTATGAGGTACTCAGACTTCCCCCAACAGATTATCAACATTAGGCAAGGGTGAGGACACCCCACACTTAGCCTCGACATTACATGAACCTGCAATCCAAGGAAAAACAACAACTACGTGACACTATAAATAAAATAATACAAGTACAAACTCGGGTTGCCTCCCGAGAAGCGCCTTAGTTAACGTCGTGGCACGACGACACTTTTAGCTCACTTCCAACATTTATGTCTTCTCTTCTTACGCCGAACTTTTACTTTCTTCCCTTCTTTTAGAGAACCCCTCTTCAACTTCACATGTGGTTTACTTCCATCTTCTTGTTTGACACATTCAATCATAGAGCACTCTTCCACCTTAGCTATGTGCTCCTTCTCATTATAAACCTTGAAAGTAACTTTTTCTCCATGCGCTCTAACAGTCATCTCACCCAGCTCCATGTCAATAATTGCCTTCGAGGTGACTAAGAATGGTCTCCCCAAAATGATTGGAGCTTCTCGGTCCTCTTCATAATCTAGGACTACAAAATCAGCAGAGAATGTAAACTTACCAACTTTTAGCAACACATCCTCCAACCTACCATCAGGGTGAGTGAGAGATCCATCCGCTATCTTGAGAGTAACTGAAGAGGGCTTGATTGCTCCTAGCCCTAACCTTTTGCAAACAGATAGAGGCATGAGATTTATGCTCGCACCCAAATCACACAAGGCACCAGTGATATTATGCCCTCCAATGGTACAAGGAATAGTAAACCTCCCAGGATCTTGAAGTTTTGGAGGTAGCTTACTCAAGATTGTGCTACACTCCTCAACTAACTCAACTGTATCTATCTCTTGAGGCTTTTTCTTCTTGACTAAGATCTCTTTTAAGAACTTCACAAAGGATGGCATCAATTCAAACACATCAGTCAAAGGAATATTAACTTGAAGTTCTTTCAACATACTCACAAATTTTTTATACTGGGCCAAATCCTTCGACTGTATAAGCCTCTGCGGGAATGGTGGCGGTGGCCGAGGTGCCTCCTTTCTCTCTTCTTTCTTCTTCATCTTCTCCACTTTTTCAATTTTTTCAATTTCAGCTTTCTCTTCAGACTTGGTCATCAGCTCTCCACCTTCAATTAAGGTCACTGCAAGACATTGTTCAGGCACTTTTTTAACAGTGCTTCTTTCTCCCACCAACTGTCCCAACTGGTGCTCCAGGTTCTTTTGAGCATTGGCAAGATCATGTATGGCTTGCGCATGGGCTGCAGTGTCAGCTATCATTCTCTGCTGGCCTGCCATTATTTGCTTTAGCATATCTTCAACTGAACTGCTAACCTGCTGTGGTGGTGCTGGAAGTGGGTGGTAATTATTCGGGGCTCTCGTATTGCCTTGATAATAACCATTACCAAACTGGTTTTGACCCTGCAGCCTGTTTTGATTACCCACGTAATAAACTGACTCTGGATTAGAAGAGCAAACCTCTGTAGCATGGTCTTGACCACAAACCTCACAAAAGCTCTGGAGTTGTTGCACTGGAGCCACTGGTTGCTGAGCCTTTTGCAGAGCTAACTTGCTAATTTGATTGGAAATAGCATCCATCCTCCCCCTTAGCTCTGAAACTGCATCTAACTGAAGTACCCCTGCAGGTTTCTGCGTAATAGCTTTACCATCTCCTTGCCAATCAGGATTGCTCTGCGAAAACTTGTCAAGTAAATCATAAATCTGATCAAAATTTAAGGCCAGTACTTGACCTCCAGCAGCAGCATCAACCACGATCTTAGTGTGTTGGTTCAGCCCCTCAACAAAAGTGTGTGCAACAACCTCATTGGATTGGTTGTGGTGTGGACAATCTCTCAATAGAGCTTTGAATCGCTCCCAGGCTGAATACAAGGATTCTCCTTCTAACTGTCTGAAGGACATAATTTCGCTCCTCAGCCGGGCTGTCTTGGCAGACGGATAAAATTTAGCCAAGAACTTCTTAGCCAAATCCTCCCAAGTAGTGATAGACCCAGACTTTTCAGCCTTTAACCACTTCTTTGCTGCCCCAATCAGTGAAAACGGGAACAACGTCAAGCGAACATAATCAGTAGGAACACCCGCTGGTGTATAAGTATCACTGATCTCCAGAAAGTTCTGAATGTGTTGCTGCGGATCCTCATGAAGTAATCCACCATATTGTCCAGTCACAAGCAGCAACTGAATCATGCCGGACTTAATCTCAAATCCCCCGGTGATAGCGGGCTTAACTATGCTCGATGCTACTCCCTCCAGGCTGGGGAGAGCAACATCTCGCACAGCTAAAGCTTGGTCTTCTGCCATTCCTGTAGGTAAAGATCAAGCAGGACCTAATACCTGAAACAGCACAAAACTCAAAACAAAAATTAAACCTGAATAGTAAGTAATAAACTGTTCAAAAAGAAATCAGTCAATAATTAGTCCCCGGCAACGGCGCCAAAAACTTGTTGCTCCCAAACGCACACGCAAGTATACGCGGTCGACAAGTAATAAAGTGATAAATCGAGTATCGTTCCCACGAGGACTATTCAGACTGAATTCTAGCAAACAATTTATATAAACTATTCAGGGATCTTTTTCCAATAGTGAGGATTTATTAACTAAAGAACAGTGATTAAATAGTAAAAGTGAATTCAAGCAATGGAGCAAAACTTGGTTGTTATCAGTAATACGGAGACGATCCAGGGTCAGAGTTACGAACAATCCAGTTGAGTTTTCCAATTGATTCCACTTCTTAAATCCCGGGTTACTAACTAACAGATTACATGTACCCGTGAAAACCTTTCAGTTCTTCACGGTCTATGCAGGCTACTCCAATCCCTATAAGTTTATGGGTTGAATCACGTGCACGCATTAACGAATTCTGTAATTAGTTAAACTAGGCGAGCAAGTATATGTCTATCCTACTCACAAATTGGTTCCCCGATGCCCGGGTTCACAAACTAGTCCTATTCTTTCTTATTACGTAATTAAATCCCCTCTTTCGAGTTCAATCTAAAAACCATAGATAATGCGTAATAATCGGGCCCTGGCAATTACACAAGTGAAATCAAGAAAGAATAAGTAACCCGTAATGGGATTCAATTAATGGAAATCAATCTTCAAACAATCAACCTTCATGTAATACTCTAACCCTAGAACGATAGATTTAGCTACGCATACTCATAATAACAACACAAGGAATTGATGTAATAATGAAATAATGATGAAATAAATTAATAGTAGGAAGAAAAACCCTTGTCTTGATGTTATGAGCTCTCAAATTTGCTCCAAAGTCTGAACTCCCATGAAAAACTAAGTAAAAGAGTATTTATAGTGTTTACAAACACCTAGTAATAAGTTAGACCCAAGCCTAGACGAAATAGGACATAAAAAAGCGCACAAGGGGCGCTATAACGGGCGCCCCGCACCTCGGAACGCGTGAGCTTGGACAGAGGACGTCGAAATCAGCCCGCTTTGGGCCTGCGGCGCGCTGGGAAACGCGCTGGAACACTGGGTGTGGTGGGGCCCGCGGGGCATGCCCTACAGCGCCAGGCCAATTTTCGTGTTTTCTCGCTCCTTTGCTCGCTCGTGTCGTGCCTTCGTGTGCTCGATCCAATCCTCAATCAAAATCTAATCTTTTCTTGCTCAATCAAGCTCTTAAAAGCTCCAATTGCACTGCATAATAACCTACACACACACGACATAAAATCAGTGTAAAACCACATTCACAAGCTACAAAACGAGCGAATAAGGTACTAAAACGTGAGGAAATATTAAGGAAATATAGGCATAAAATGCCAAACATCAAGAAGTAAGAGTTGGTAGATTTGTAGCTTTGAAAGGAAGAATCAATGGTCACCTAACCTTAGTACAAAATTTTTAGCTCATACATCTTAACAACTTTTACGGATTTGCACTATCTTATATATTACCAAAAAGTTGACATGCTGAAAACCCTTTACAAAATAAAGATCATTTTCGTAATGCTTTGAAGCCTCATTCTTTCGGTTCTTTCCTGAGTCCTATTTGCAAAAATATGACACCATAAGCAATGGTGTACCTTTTTGCCCTGCTAATAGGAATTATGCAAAAATATCCCCATTAAGGTTCACTACTAAAAAAAAAAGGATTTTTCGACTACCAGTGTTCGACCGAAAATCGGTCGAACAGCTATTTCGACCGATTTTCCGTCGAACAGTTCACTTGGTCAAAACTGTTCGACCGAAAATCGGTCGAAATAATCGGTCGAACAAAAAAAAAATTTCGTACCTATCGACCGAAGGTCGGTCGGACCACCCGATATAACTTTCAGCAGCGCCCCTCTCCTCCATTTTCTATCTTCTTCCTCAATTATCAAAAACCCTCAAAACACTCCCCAACCGTGAAAAACCCGAAAACCACCATAACCCACCCCCAAAATCAAAAATCAAACACATTCTACCCTCCTAAACACTACCTATAACAAGAAATTCAAGGTAAATTCTTAAATTTAGGGTTATTTTAATTACTTTGTAAAACTTAAACCCTAACTTTTTAACTCATTTTTTTTTTGTAGTTTTGAAGCATATAACTAGTGGGAATTCATTAGTAGGTGCTATTGGAGCATAAATCAACCTCGAGGTAAGGTTTTTTTTTTATTTTATTAAATCCGAATTTAATTATGTATTTAATTATTTTTTAACTTTGGCGTATAATGTTGAATAGGTAGTTAATTATTAGTTAGCAAACTTTATTGTAGTTATTGTTGATGATGATGAACTTGTTTGGTGTTGTTAGCTATTATAAAGTTAGGTTTGTGTTGTTTGGGATTGTTGTAGTTGTTGGAATTGTTTGGTAGTCTTGTTTGGAATGTGTTGTTGCCTTGGTATTGTTGAGAAGATGAACATGTTATGCCTAAAACGAATAAGGTTTTGTTGGTTTGAATTGCTTTGATAATAGTAATTAATAGGGTGTTATTAAAAAATATTGTTTGTTTGGGGGAAAAAATGGCAAAATATTATAAGAAGGGGTTTATGCTAAATAAGAGTATATTTGTATTCTTATTTTTGTAAAATGAATGTGTTTATTTAATCTATTTAACCCGCCTAGTATGTTACATATTTACTTGTTCCTTAAGTAATGTGAATGTGTCAACAGGTATGAAGAAAGTGTTTAGTCGAAGGAAAAAGGCAGGTGAGCCTTCAGGTGAGCCGGCACAGGACACTCCTACCTCTCAGGTACCGCATAACCTTCCTACAGGAGCACCTTCTGGATACAGTCCAGACTTTTTCAGGCCGCCCGGCATGTCTCAGGTGCCGCATTCGCTTCCTACAGGGGCATCTGCCGGATACAGTCCAGATTTTTTCAGGCCACCTGGCATGTCTCAGGGCCATCCTGGTTGGCGGCAACACTTCAGTAGTTATGACATGACTGAGACCCAGGCCGGTCCATCCCAGGGCGTTCCCAAACTAGGGGATCCCACACAGCCCACTAGTCCGTCTGGGTCGACTCAGCCGCCTTCCGACCCATCTAGCCCTACCTGCCCTTCGGTACAGCAGGAGATTCCTTATTATGATCGGAGATCGCCCTATTACATCGGTGAGCCTAGCACATGGGAAGACGGGCGGTTGATTATTTATCCTGAGGGGGATGACAGGTAAGTATAGTATTTTTGAAGTTCTTATCTATTTAGTAGTAAGTTTTAAAATGTTAGTATTTCTATTAACCCTTCTGTTTTTTTATGTAGCTTTTGCCCCAACACTGATGCTACTCCTATGGTGACGAAATGCATGAAATCACAATGGAAAGAATCGTAGCCATCCTGGGGCGCTGTGCCCCCTCAAGTAAAGCAACGGATTATGCAGGCTTTTGAGGTGATAAATATGCATACGGTTTATCACTAATTGCAGGTTTTTTAATGATTATGTTTAAATAAAAATTTTTGATGAATATTGCATGTTCGGTGTAAGTGGCATCCGGCTCTGGACTATAAAAAGTCCGTTCTAACTTCCCAAAGAAATGCGGGGAGTTATTCAAGAACGCAATGTATAATGCGCGGAAAAAAGGGAAAATACCCGGCTTCCTCTATGATCATCAATGGAGAGAGCTGCAGCAATATTGGGATACTCCAGAATTTCAGAAGAAGAGCGAACAAGGGAAGAAAGCGCGGGCATCAAGTAAGGGTGGATCGCTGCATACCGGTGGCTCAATAAGCACTGCGGCGCAGAAGATGCGCTTGGTAAAGTAATTTAATTTATAAGAATTACTATAATAGTTTATTTTTTATCTAACTTGTTCTCTTCTTTAATTTGTAGGAAAAGCAAGAAAACTGGACTATTCCACTCTCTGAAATGCACAAGATCCGCCATATCAAGAATGATAAAAAGGGCGGAGAAGCCTGGGTCGAGCCTCGCGCACAAGAGACCTGGGTAAGTAATTAAATTCAAACTAAAGTCGCGCCAATCCTTCAACTTTTAAACTTCATATTTGTACCTTTGATATATTTCTGTTTTTCAGGAAAGAGCTACAAAGGCCATTGAGGACTGGACCGCGACTCAACAATCTGAATGCGGGAGCAGTACCCCAGCACCGCTAACGCTTGAGCAAGAAACTAATTTATGGTTGGGAGCGGTCGGAGGGGTGAAGAAGGGGTCTGCATATGGCCTTGCAACTCTGTATTCATCTGGCAAGCATAAATCGAACTATTTGGGCTCGTGTTCTAATGCTCCTTCAAGCTCTGCTACTCTCGAAAAATGAGTCGGATGCAAGAGGAGATCGAAGAGCTGAAAAGACAGAATGAAGCTATGCGCTTAGCACAGGAGGCTCATCAAAGGCAAATGAATGAAATGATGCAACAGCTCCTAAGGAACCAAGAAAAAGGCAAAGGAAAGCGTGATAGCTCGGGAAAGGGAAAGAGCAAGAGCAGGCGTCGCCACTATTCGCCGGCTCAGTCTGATGACGAGTCCAATTCGGCTTCTAGCCAGTAGTAGTGATTGTTGAACTTTAAACTGTTTGTTAAGTTTGTTTGATTATTGTAACACTTGAACTAATGTTGAAAGACTCCTTTCTATTGTTTGGCTTTGTTAGCCTTGTTTGTTAGCCTTTATGAATGTGTTTTGTCTGGATTTTCTGTGTGCTGCTGAATTTACAGGTGGTGTAGGGCTAATTTCAGCTTTTATGTTGCAGGTTTTTACGGGTTTTCGACCGACTTTCGGTCGATAGTTGGTCAAAAAAAATTACCAGCCTTTCGACCGAAATTCGGTCGATAGGCATTCGACCGAAATTCGGTCGAAGTCGGTCGACGTTCGACCGATTTTCGGTCGATGAGCTATTTTCGACCTTATTTGTGTCGACCACCACTATCGGTCGAAATACGGTCGATGTGTCGACCGTATTTCGACCGATTTGGCGGTCGAAAAAGACAGTTTTTTTAGTAGTGGTTTAACGAAAAAAATCCAGATGGAAACACCCCTATTAAGTTTTTAGGTCGGGGCCAAGACTTGATTTTATACCTCTCTGCTTTTCAACACTTGTCCCTTCAACTGTGATAAGTGTTGGCAAAAGGCAATACTTGCCGCACTTGGTCGTAAGTCTTGGCAAATGTTAAGACTTGCCTTTGATCCCTCTCTATTTGCCAACACTTAACCTTAAAGTATTGGCAAAAGGCAACACTTGCCGCACTTAGTCGTAAGTCTTGGCAATTGCTAAGACTTGCCTCTTCCAGTCTTTCCTTGCATTCTCGCTATATAACTTGAAGTATTGGCAATGGTACTTGCCATTGAAGTATTGACAGATTTTTAACTTGAAATTTTGGCTCTAGGTTAAAAAAAGTATTTTGCTAAAACATTGTTTAGCACAGATATTTTTGCAAAATCACTCTTTATAAACGGCACGCGATGAAATTTTTTGCTTTCTGACGCCCTTCTCCCATTCATTTTATAGCATTTTCCACCAGGTCTTTTTATGTTCACTCTTTTTCTATTTGACCCCATGGCATCATTTCCCTTCACTTTGCACTTTATATATGTACAAACACACTAGATAGTAGTGAGGATTTTAGGATAACTGCAAGTATAAATTAATATATTCATCAAGGTTAATCAGCCTAAGGAGAATTAGTCAGCATAAATAGAATGAAATTGTAGCGTTTTGCCAATCTTTTAAAGAGTTTTAACTAATATCCACTAACAGTAGAATTAAAAACCTATTACAAGTATTTCTAAAGTATTTTATTTGTTTTAATATTTTCAAACATAATATTCCTTTTAAATAAATAATATAGCTTAGAAATTAACCAATGATTGAGACACGATGAAAAACTGACCTCAAGAATAATTACAATGGCAAAAACTAGCATATAGTGGTATCTTGGATAATAAAGGAAGGACACAAACTTGACTTGGCCAAATGATAGGCATACTTGAAGTTTAAATATTAAAACAGATCAATATACTTGAGAATTTACTTGTAATTGCTTTTTAATTACCTAATGATGTAAAGAAAAAAATTATACCGACAGTAAATTTTGGTTAAAATCACTTTTAAATGCCTCGGGCTAAAATGAGAAAACCACCGCGTGTTAAAATACACTAGTATAGTACCCGTGCGATGCGCGGTTGATATCAAGGAAACTAATCGAATCAAATTTTATTTATCAAAGGATCAAAAATAAAATCGTCATAAGATTTTGGTTTTTATCATTTTATTTTTGTTTCGATTGAAATCCACCCAATAAATGAAACCCAAATAAAAAAATCGGACCAAGCATTCATTCAAAAGGCAGAAATTTAAGAACACAAAATAACCATGTAGCTAGTTTGTCATACAAATTATTTATTGGCCATATTGTTGTGATACAAATATACTAATTAAAACTATCATATAATAACACATAATACATAGACTGAAAATAGATTCAAAATGATGTTTAGTTGAGATATAAAACATCTACTTTTGTGAGAAATAACATGGAAAAATAATATTCATATCATCCTGCTTTTGTTGAACCATCTTGTTAAGAATTAAAATCCTTCTGTATTTGCTTCAAATTATTAAATCAAATTGTGTTTGATCATACTATTATCACTGAAATTTTGTAGATAAATTTTCTCTTGATCTGCTAAAACTTCAGTACTCCTCTTTCAAATTTTACTTTCGAAGTCAGATTTACCATTTCATCTCAAGATATTTGTACTTTTGCTAAAAGTTCAAATAAATAATGTTACATTGTTATTTTGGTGTAAGGATGTACTTATATATGCTAACCGTTCAAGCAAATGTTGTTTTGATGCTGGGTACCTCAAGTGGTGATTGATATTTTCTCAGTCTTTCCCATTATAAGTACCATTACAAAACACACATACTGATTTCGCAAAGAAATCACAAAAGATGACAATACACAACAAAGAAAAGAAAGCTATTAAAGCTACGATCTGTATCCTTGTAAAACATATTTACATAATTAAGCTCTTTAACTACAATCACAACTAAACCAAGAGTTGTCATTTACCAAAGTCAATTATTCATAACTTAGTTCATATTGCTGAGGAACTAAAATGAGAGCTCGGAAACCACTATTAGCACCATCCTAACTTCATAGCATCACCGTGTATTTGTCATTCAATCTAACATTCCATTGCTTATATTTAATAGTCAGTACTGCAATAAAAATTCCGCAATAAATTAAAGATAAAAGATTTTAAGTTTTCTTGACATCAAAGTGGATGTATGAAAGTAGATGATGTCAATTTTTTTTTTATAAAGTTACAATTATTTTTCTTGGATGATTGGATAGTTCTGCAAATCCTTTGTCAAGATCATGAAAAATTTGAAACAAACATAAAAACTATTTGTGATCTAAGCATGTTATCATACCTAAATTATTTGTTGATTTTGCTTCATTTAAGGAGATCAATCTTCGTAGGCTCCTTTCACCAACCTGAGTTGACTGCTAATATTTTAAGAGAACTAAACTTGGAGATCAGCTTTTGAACAACAGAGTATATATCATATGAAAATATCCATCTTTTAAGGAATTTTGAAGAAAGAAAAAAGATAGGAAAAGATCTTATATCTGTTCCTCCATTATGAAGACCTTTGAATCTGCCAGCATTCCCTCATCAAACACAATTTAGAGAAGGTCAACAATGCCTGAAACTCCTGGAACATATAACAAAAGCTAGTTATATTGTATTTCGATTTATTTATAACAAAATTGGTTTTACAATTTTGATGATATCACTTGATATATAACCCAATCTAATATAATATAATTTAATTCCCAAAGCTAAGGGCAGTAGGTTTCTCGCAAAACCATCCATAGTAATCAACTCCCACGGTATTCGTTTCTTTAGACAAAGTCTGTGTGAGTGCAATATGCAACATTGAGATTTTACTTTGAACTATTGAATCCATAACACTTCAAGATGATGATTGGACTTGACTTTTAGTAATTTCATGGAAATAGATATATCAATTGAAAATTGTCGCTACTATAACTTAAAAGGTACCTTCCACGAGGTGAAATCAACATTATTCTTGGGATAAATACATGTCTCCAGCCATATTACCTTATGACCAATCACTGCTAATAAGATAAGAATAGTCGATCAAGTCTAAAGCACAAGCACACTATATATGAGCATCGAACAATAATTAAGCATATGCAATCAACAATTATTTAAGAAATTCAAACCCCTTTATATAAATATTTGTTTTGATTCTATCCAATTTTCAACCTCATAGTCCAAACTTATTCACCAATACCTGTTATTCTTATAAATCTTGACAGCCTAAATTTTGAATTTCATTTCCTTCGACATATTAAGTAAGAATTAACCAACGTGATCATAGATTTTCTCACTGTTTGGAATGAAAAACGACACTATGGAGCAACCATTTTAGGTGAAAATGTCATTCATAAAAAATGAGATAATTATAGAGAAAGGAAAGGCAAAACATAATTCTACGATGATAATTTAATAATTTATCAAACCAAGATTATTAACCGTACTAATACATGATCATGGTGTTGATACAATTTTGTCAATAGACAACGCATACACATACATGATTTGAATTTGATTAATTCCCCAACATGAAGTTGTGTCGATTTGATTTTTCAGATTTCAATAAATATAAAAAATGTATAGATATATGTATAAAAAATACTGAAAGGATTACAATACCTTTTGATCTTGCAATGGTAATTCAAGCGAGAATAGGTTTTCGTTTATGATGATCTGGAACAACAATGCTAGTCGCACATTACAAACTTCAGGTTCCATGCATCTCAAAAAAAGATATTTGACATATAGCAACAGTTGATTAGTTGTTTTACCTCGCGAGGTCTTCTCTCAGTATCTGCTTCAACATATTGACTTTCCTACAATATGGAAATAATTAAGTTCGATACAATCTAACATATGCATATAAAAGTTTAGGGAAGAAAAGGAAAAAATAAAAAAGATAAACAAAAACATAGAAGAACTAATGCTAATTGTAAAGAAGTAAATTCACCATTTTAAATTGTAATCATTTCAACTTCAATATTAGTTTCAAGATAAGTTTTGCATTTTAAAACGATTATTATGGCTAAATTATTTGTTAATTTAGGACTCTAAAATGTGTTAAACAGTCATAATTGTCAATTTATTCAAATTTGAACGCTTATCTTTAAATTGAAAATATTTGTGTAGCACCAATTCTGCTCTCCTAATTAATACAGTGATTCCGATGGCCATCTTTGAGAGCAAAGAATATTGTTTGTATACTCAAAAGAAGAAGATAGGCAGAAAAATGCCCTTATGGAGTGCGAGTCACCTTTTCTCATTCATCCTCATAATTTCGAACCTGCACCAAATAAAGGAGTAAACATATATGATACATAAAAACTCAAACGGAAGAAGAAAAAGAGAAATATCTGGAGAATTATTCAAATTCTTATGCTATTGTGCTGGATCTATATGTGCTAGGTGGGTTACATGAGAAAATCCTATAGCTGCTTGGTCACCGAAACATAAGGTCCTGCATGGATACAGATAGCGTAAGACAGAAAAAAAATAATCTCAATCATATTAGCATAAAATTTTGGCTATCCCGATGGAAAGCAAAACATTTTTTTCTTCTCTTTATATGTTCTTGAATTCGCATAATTATCCTAAACGTGGGTTTACAAAGGTAATAGAATTCGAATTCTCTATTTGTAAAATTCAGTTTCCGCAGAAATCAGTTTCTAACAAAATATTTGCTATAAGGAAGGAGGATGTGCTTGCACGTAGGCTTAAATTTAGGTTTGAACACTCTTTCAGTTTTTTTCCTTAACTCCGTCTTTCAGTTGTATTCTTCTTTTTTATTTTTTTCCTTAAATATTTCCTTAACTACCCATGTTCTTATCTATTACTCCACATTCTTTTATTATTTAACTTTTGACTACAAATACAGGGGAAAACTACATTGTTTTAATTAACATTAACTAATTATCCTGAAATTGCCACTTGATATCTTGATCTTTTCATTCAAATTAGTAAAAACTTAATATTTTTTATTTTAAAAA
Source organism: Petunia secreta (assembly GCA_029990175.1). NCBI lineage: Eukaryota > Viridiplantae > Streptophyta > Magnoliopsida > Solanales > Solanaceae > Petunia > Petunia secreta. The sequence goes on along the minus strand of JARKIP010000065.1, from coordinate 31,639,758 downwards.
GTTCAGTAATTTTATAACAATTTGTAGAAACTGAACATATGGTCAAAAATATATTGAAATATGTGTCAAATTTGGTTGAGTTTTGGCTGTATCTTTCTTAGTATTTGATTAATGAAAACTGATTTTATTATATATATATTTGGCAGTTTGCTATCGTGCATAGAAGCAGTTTGCTGATTGGTTTTTTTAATTTTAATTTTAATTTTTAATCTTTCAATTCAAATCTTAAATCTAACACCCAATCTGTAAATTTTCTTTTTCAAAATTCAAATTTTAACAATTAACCACTTAACTAATTAGTTAGTTGTTTGTCCTAATTTACAATAGGTGTTGCAATCTTGATGTGACACTTGGAAGATTATTATTGGCTACAACACTCCTTTTAATATATATATATATATATAGATCATTATGAGTGTGAGGGTTGATAACAAAAATTGAAGGGTACACGTGGAGTTGAGATTGCGACATACAAGTGGCAAAAATGGAAAAAGATAACAAAGTGAGGCATCAAGTGCCTCTCGCGATAGCCTCCTGTTGCGAGAACACTTAGCTAGCGTTTGGACATAGATTTGATTGAATTTTTTTAAAAAAAAAAATTGTAGTTAGCTTGAAAAATAATATTTGAAACTTCAAGTTGTATTTTGACATACATTTTACTTGAAAAAAAGTTGAAATTTTATGAATGAGGAAAAATTTGTTTTTCCGAAAATTTCAAAAACATGTCTCAACTAGTTTTTGGAAAATTAATAATTTGATTTTCAAATTTTGGGACAAACAAGTGATGAATATAATTTATTCATGTATTTTCTTATATAAAATTATAAATATTTTAAATAAAAGCATGAATAAATATATTTAGTTCTCCTATATTTCCTAATAAATCTTGCAGTGAAAAGAATACTTGAACAGAGATATATATCATGAATAAAGCAAATAACAAAGAAAGAAGAGTATTACGTCAAGAATTCCATGACATGTCTTCCTCACAATGCAAGAAAGTTGCTATATGTCTTGACTATTATATTTGCTTCTTATATGGAATAATACATTTAATAGAAGAATATTGGAATTAAACCAAAGAAGAAGCAAGAGAAGATTTCCACGTATTCATGCCAATATGCAAGAAAGTGCTTAACATATCCCTCATAATGGCACATTGTTCTTATGCACGATCTTGTTACATATCTCATCAATTGACATTACAACAAGAAATGAAGGAATTCTCCATCTATAAATAGAGGACAATTCTCCCATAGTTAAATCACCAAGTCATAGAATAGCTATTACTCTTTAAAGTTTCTCTTTCTCTTGTCTTTCTCTTTCTAGTAGTAAAATACTTCTAGTTTTAAATATAAGTCTTTTAAATTCCATTATTATCTTTTCATACTCCATAATGGATTAATTTTTTTTTGTTGGGATAGTTGATGAAGCTTAATATATTTATAATACTTATCTCAATTTTAATACATGCTTGGCCTGAAATTTTCTATTTCACATTTTACACTGTGCGGGAATGTTAGTTTTATTATTCTTTACTATCACTCTTACATATTTTATCTTGCGGTTATTACCATATTAATTTTGTAATTCTCACGGAGCAAATTTAGTATGTGATAACTGATGAATAAAATAAGTAGAGTGGAAGTAATTTTTAGTAATCTACCATTTCAAGTCCGTAGTCTTGATTGCCCCAGTTTTAATTCTCACTGAGGAATTGTTGTAGGCAAGATTATTAATTTTTAGTAAAAATATTCTTACGAAGTTTTCACTGCTTTTTAGCACAATTCAGGCAAGGAAAGTATTTCGGTTTAACTGTCACTTGTAATAACTCAATTAATTTACATAACCTCACGGAGTGTTATTTATTGATTATTTTCTTGTGAGCAAAATATAATTGAATTAGCAATAAGCAATTATTCTTTAGAGAAATATATGTCAAAATTGAGGTTTTTATTGTAAATATTATCAAGTGAATTCAATGATTCCCAACTCTTTTTAAATTGAAAATCTTCCGCAAGTCTTTTTATTTTAGTTAAAGTTATTTAAAAGTTCAAAAACTCACTTTTTATCAATTTGATTCTCTCAAATAGTGTTCAAAATATTACAGGTCTGTAGCATAGATTCCCCAATCTCTGTGGGACGATATCTTAAACTATACTATAATTTGACAAAGCACCAGCAGGAAAATCCTATACACTTTGGCCTCGTCAAATTTTTGACACCGTTGCCGGGGATTGGCAGAAATCTACTTCAGACTAAATATTTTGTTACTAATTTGAGAACGTATAATTATAATTAATATTACCATAATTATTAATAGTTACTAATATATTAACAATAATATTTTGTTGTTACTTAAGTACTTCTTCTAATATTTTCTTGTTACTCAAGCACTCTTTCTAATATTTCCTTTTACTCAAGTACTCTTTCTAATATTTCCTTGTTTCTCAAGTACTTCTTCTAATATTTTCTTGTTACTCAAGTACTCTTTCTAACATTTCCATTACTACTTTTAACATTTTCTCTTTTTCTTCTAACGCTTATATTTGCTTTTGTATATTTTATTATATTATTATTTTTAATTAGCAAGTAATATTAAAGTGTTTATCAAATAGTCCAGGTCACTTCTTTCATCTATCATTTTATTTTCTCTACTGCTTTTATTATAACGTCTACTTTAATATATCTATAATAAGTTTAAAACTTATTATTATTATAAATTTTCTTTACAGTCTTTACCATTACTAATTACTATAGTCTATAATATAATATATTAGTAGTTCTCTATATTAAATATTGTTTATTGTTATTATTATTGCTACTAGTATTTTTAAGAAAAAGTTAAAAAGAAAAAAAAAATTGAAAGAAATTGTTGTCTGCACTACTACATAAGTACTGTTTTGACATAACAAGTCTTCCTTTTAATTATTTAGTATTACAAGTATTATTATATTAGTATTACTTTTATTGCTACTATTACTTCTAAATTATTTTGTTTTCTTTTTCTTCTTAAGTTTCTTAGTGCTATTACTAATACTACTTCTATCTATATTATAGCATACGTACTTTTTTTCCTATTTAAATTATAGCTATTACTATTATTTTCTTAATATTATTATTAGTTAGATATAAATAATAACTTATGTCACCTGGAACTCAGAGATACTCTAAGCCAAATGCAAGTAGAGAAGCCACAGAAAAGAAGTGCCATCAGGCAAATATATCTGGAGCTGCTTGGTGAACATCAAAAGGTGCCTTGGAAGAATCTAATGTGTGGTAATGCAGCAAGGCCTAAAGCTGTCTTTACTCTGTGGCTGCAATGTCAAGGGAAACTGCTGACAACTGACAGATTGATCAACTGGGGCATGAATGTAGACATAGGGTGTGTTATGTGCAGTGACCAACCAGAAACACATAGCCACCTATTTTGGGAGTGCAGGTATGCTCAAGCACTGTGGCACAAGATCATGCAGTGGATACAAATACCAGTGACTAGTCACATTAATCAAGAGCAGCACAAAGAGTGGATCACAAACAACACCAAGGGGAAGTCAGTAAAGGCAAAAATCCTGAAGATGACATATGCAGAATTTATAGGAGCCATATGGTGGGAAAGGAACAAGCGCAAGTTTGAAAGAGTATCCAGAGATCACAGAACTATTGCCAAGGAATTAGCTATTGTTTGCTGTGTTAGAGCCCCAGCCAGAGTACAAGAGAAGATGCAGCAGTTTATATTCTGAAAAGTCATGCCAGTTTTAGTAGATTAGTACTTAGAAGCTTAGACTATATATAGAACTTGTATTAGCTGCAGTTTTAGTGTTTATGAGCGCAGAGATGTAATAGATAGATGATAGGATATCTTGAGCAGTGATGAGCCAAGCTATGTCTTTGTATTAGTTACTTTGGTAGTTAATAAAAGTTCCATAATTACCAAAAAAAGAAACTTATGTCATCTTAATATTTTTGTTCTATCACAAACTAAGTTCTATCTAATCATCGTTATCTTTTTTCCATTGCTCAAATAATAATAGTATTGTACTACCTTTATTTTTCTTTTCTTTTTCCTTGGAAGGCCTTCTACCAATTTTTATTACTTTTACTTTATTATAACTATAACTAGTCCACTTACATACTACTTTCCTTCTTTTCAAACTACTCAAGTGTTATCTATATTTTGCACTACTAGTACTACTTACCAGTTGCTATTTTATATATAGTATTGTTGTATTTTTATTGTTAGTACTAATTCTCCCATATCCTCTTTTTATTATATTATTATTATTAACTAGTTTACTTTATACATACTATTATTTTTATTATCTTTAATTTTTTTTCTTTTATACTATTTTCTTTCCGGTACTGATATTACTACTACTTTAAAATATTATTTTTAAATTTTTATTATTTAAAAATTTCAAGTAGTTTATGACACGCTCTTCTAGCAAAGAGTTGATCCTTTATAATCCTGAAATTGAAAAATCTTTGCGTTTGCGCAGGAAAGAACAAGCATCATCTTTTCAAAGCGCAACTTGTGACAAAATGGAGCAGCAACTAAGAGATGGCAACAACCAGCTGGGTGTCGATCCACCAGTTATTTGTAGAAGATCAGTTTGACGAAGCGGCGCTAAGACTAGCAAATAGAATCCTAAGGGATTATGCTAGACCAGACAGTGTAATGCTAACAACTTTGAGTCTAGTGTAAGAAAACCCCCAATTGCAGCCAACAACTTTGAAATCAGGACCGGACTGATTCAAACAATTCAACAATCCTGTACTTTCACTGGTGATCCAAGTGAAGATCCACACAGTCATTTAATTGATTTCTTGGAACTAGTTGAAACTGCTAAATATAATGGAGTATCTCCTGAAGCAATCAAGCTAAGGCTATTTCCTTTTTCTTTAAAAGGAGATGCCAACACTTGGTTGCGGAGTTTACCTCCAGGTTCTATTACTACATGGAACTAGATGACTCATAAATTTTTAAATAAATATTTTTTCCCTGCTAAACAACAAAGTTACAATAAGATATTTCTAATTTCTTGCAGACTGACACTGAGTCAGTTTATCAAGCATGGGAAAGATTAAAAACAATGCTAAGAAAATGACATCATGATATTCCTGAACATATGCAGCTGTATATTTTCTATCACGGGCTAAAACTATCTTCTAGAAATGTGATAGATGCAGCTGTAGAAGGTTCCATAATGGGCAAAACCACTGTTGAAGCATTGCAATTGTTGAATGAAATTTCTGAAAATGCTATTCAATGGCCATCTGATCATGTAGTAATAAAAAGAGCTGCTGCAGTAAATCATGCAGATGATTTAAATACACTAACACAACAGATTGTTTCTTTGGCACAAAATTTTGAATCTTTTCAGGTTAATACACAACAACCAAGCCAGTCTGAGACTTGCGACATGTGTGGAGGAAACCATCTGAACCATGAATGCCAAGCAACTAATCAGAATGATGAACATATCAATGCCATCGGTTACAAGCCATACCTTTTTGGAAGTCCAATAGCACAAAAACATCCAGGATTTCAATAAAGCAATCCAAATGGTGTTGAGAATTCTCAAAGCTTCCAGAAGCAAAAGGTACAAGGACCACCCGAATACCAGAATAAAAATCATGTGCAACCGAATTTCAGGCCATATCAGCAAGCAGCTCCATATCAACAAAGGCCTCAACAAGCCCATTCGAGTCTAGATGACCTTTTGTACAAGTACATTAAGGCCACTGATGAGAAAATGGAAAGCCAAAATTCCGCCCTTAAGAATTTGGAGGTTCAGGTAAGCCAATTGGCAACTCTTGTTTCAGAAAAAATTCAAGGTCCCTTACTAAGCAATACGGAGAAAAATCCAAAAGAACACCTTAAGGCCATTGCCTTACGGTCAGGTAAGAATCTTGATGATCCATATGCTGTCAAACAGGAAAAGAACCAGCCAAAGCAACAGGTAGACAAGGGTAAGGATGTTGAAACACCCATTGAACTGTCACATGATAAAGAAGTCAAGAAAAAAGAAGAAACAAATATTAAAATAATGACTCCTCTCCCTGTGACAATTCCTTTTCCACAAAAAATGAAAAGAGAAAAGCTTGATGATAATCAATTTGCAAATTTTTTGGAAATTTTAAAGCAAATTCACATTAATATTCCTTTTACTGATGCTTTGTTGCAAATGCCTTCATATGCCAAATTTCTAAAAGAAATCTTGTCAAGCAAAAGAAAATTGGAAGAAGTTTCTGTGGTAATGCTTACTGAAAAATGCCGTGCTACACTTCAAAATAAGCTACCACAAAAGCTCGGTGATCCAGGAAGTTTTACAATTCCATGTACTTTGGGAGGATTACATTTTGAAAAAGCACTTTGTGATTCTGGAGCTTCAATTAATTTGATGCCATTTTCTATTTTTAGAAAATTGGATCTTGGTGAAATGAAAAATACAATTGTTTCTCTTCAATTTGCATATCAAAGTACTATGAAACCTAAGGGAATAACTGAAAATGTTCTTGTGAGAGTAAATAAGTTTGTTTTCCTTGTAGATTTCGTAGTACTTGAAATGGAAGAATGTCCCGATGAACCAATAATTTTAGGTAGACCTTTTCTTGCTACAAGCAGAGTAATCATAGATGTTCATCAAGGACAACTGATTTTAAGAGTTGATGAAGAAAGAGTCATTTTTTATATGCAAAAGATTCTAAAATTTTCAGCAGATGAAACATCATCTTCTTGTTTTTCAATTGATATGATTAGTGATCTTGCAGATAAATTTAAAGATTACAAATTAATTTTAGACTCGATGGAGAGATGTTTGGTCAAATATGGCACCACACAGGATGATGATCTTGTAGTCAGAAGTGTAGCAGAATTATTGGAAAATGACTCTGAGGAAGAGGATGAAATGCAATCAGAAGAAGTTCACACAAAAATTGAACTCAAAATTCTCCCTTCCCATTTGAAGTATGTTTATATTGAGTCTCATTATTTCCAGAAATAATTTCATCTTCTCTGACTGCAGAATAAGAATATAAATTGATTAAAGTACTCAGAGCACATAAAGGAGCCATAGGGTGGACTATAGCAGATATCAAAGGCATTAGTCCAGCAATTTGCACATACAGAATCCTCATGGAGGATAGCTACAAGCCAATAGTCCAACCCCAAAGGAGATTAAATCCAGCAATGCAAGAGGTGGTAAAAAAGGAAGTTATTAAGCTTCTCGCAGCAGGTATTATTTACCCCATTTCTGACAGCCCTTGGGTAAGTCCTGTTCAAGTGGTACCAAAGAAAGGAGGTATGACAGTAATAAAAAATAAAAATAATGAACTCATACCTACCAGAATAGTTACAGGATGGAGAGCCTGTATTGATTACAGACGTCTCAATGATTCCACCAGAAAAGACCATTTTCCTTTACCATTTATTGATCAAATGTTAGAAAGAGTAGCAGGATATGATTTTTATTGTTTTTTAGATGGATATTCAGGTTATAAACAGATACCAATTGCACCAGAAGATCATGATAAGACAACTTTCACATGTCCTCATGGGACCTATGCATATAGGAGAACGGCATTTGGATTATGCAATGCACCTGCTACATTTCAGCGATGCATGTCTGCAATTTTCTCTGACATGACTGAAAAATTCTTGGAAATTTTTATGGATGATTTCACCCTTTTTGGTAAAACATTCGAAGATTGTCTCCACCATTTGACCTTAGTTCTTAAGAGATGTGAAGAGACAAACTTGATTCTTAATTGGGAGAAATGTCATTTTATGGTTACTGAGGGAATAGTTATAGGACATAAAATCACTGCTAAAATGATAGAAGTTGATAAGGCTAAAATTGATCTTATAGCAGGATTACCCCCCTCCCACAATTATTAAAGGTATTAGAAGTTTATTAGGCCATGCCGGTTTTTACAGACGGTTTATAAAAAAAATTTCAAATATTTCAAAACCTCTGACTAACCTTTTGATGAAAGATGTCAAGTTTAATTTTTCAGGTGATTATTTAGAAGCTTTTAAAACCCTTAAGGAGAAATTATCATCTGCCCTGTAGTTGTATCCCCTGATTGGAGCCACCTTTTGAGGTCATGTGTGATGTTAGTGATATAGCAGTTGGTGTTGTCTTAGGCAAGAGGAAAGATAAGATTTTTCGTCCTATATACTATGCCAGTAGGACTTGAATGAAGCTCAGCTGAATTATGCCATAACAGAAAAAGAACTATTGGCAGGAATATTTGCTTTTGATAAGTTTCGTTCTTATTTGATAGGAACCAAGGTCACTATTTTCACTGATCATGCGGCTTTAAAATACTTCTTAACAAAGAAAGATGTCCGACCAAGATTATTAAGATGGAGTTTACTACTCCAAGAGTTTGACCTTGGAATAAAAGATAAAAAGAGAACCGAAAATCAAGTAGCTGACTATTTGTCTAGATTAGAGATCCCTCCTTCTGAGTCTTGTGAAATAAAAGAAGAACTCCTGATGAACATATCTTTTTTGTCAGCTCAGTTGTGACTCAACCACCCTGGTTTGCAGACATTGCAAATTACTTGGTTGGAAAGTGGACACCTCAAGATCTCCCTTACCAACAAAGAAAAAAAACTCATATCTGATGCTAAGTATTATCTGTGGAATGATCCTTACTTATTTAAATATTGTGCAGATAATATTATTAGAAGGTGTGTGCCTGAAGAAGAAATGAGAAAAATTTTGTATCATTGCCATGATGGAGCAATTGGAGGATATTATGCCACAAATCGGACAACCTTTAAAGTTTTGGAGGCTGGATTCTTTTGGCCAACACATTTCAAGGATGCCCGTGCATATGTTGCACAATGTGACAGGTGTCAGAGAACAGGTAACATCACTAAAATAGATGAAATACCACTGCAATCAATTCAGGTATGTGAGATATTTGATGTATAGGGTATATATTTTATGGGTCCGTTTCCTTCATCTCATTCATTTGAATATATCCTTGTGGCTGTTGATTATGTTTCCCGATGGGTTGAAGCCATTCCCACAAGAAAGAATGATGCTCGAACTGTGTGAAATTTTCTCAGAAAAAAATATTTTCACCAAATTTGGCACATCACGAGTTATCATTAGTGACCAAGGCACTCATTTCATGAATAGACAATCTTCTGCCTTGCTATCAAAATATGGTTTAATTCACAAAACATGAACACCATATCATGCTCAAACTCAAGGGCAAGTTGAGGTGTCTAACCGTGAATTAAAAAAGATACTTGAAAAAACGGTTGGAATCTCAAGAAAAGACTGGGCTTTAAAATTAGATGATGCATTATGGGCATACCGAACGACATTTAAAATGCCAATTGAAACATCCCCATATAGATTAGTCTTTGGAAAAGCTTGCCATTTGCCAGTAGAATTAGAACACAAAGCTTTTTGGGCATTAAAAGCACTGAATATTGATTTAATATCTGCTGGTAAAAATAGATTTTTTCAGATTAATGAATTGGAAGAGTTGAGGCTGGAAGCTTATGAAAATGCCAAGATTTATAAAAGAAAAAACAAAAAAATGGCATGACAAATTGATCCGACAAAAAAGCTTCAAAATTAGAGATCAGGTACTTCTTTACAATAGCCAACTCAGGCTATTTCCTGAAAAATTGAAATCCAGATGGACAGGTCCTTACATTGTTACAGATGACACTCCATATGGAGCAATTGAAATTCAACAAATTAATGGAGGAAAAAAGCTTAAAGTCAATGGCCATAGGCTAAAATTGTATTTTGGAGGACATTTTGAGCAGCAACCATCAGTAACCATGATAGATTGATGAGTTTCACAGTTACTACGTCAAGCTGGCGACGTTAAACTCAGAACTAAGGTTTCATACTCGTAGCCATTGAGGGTGAAGCAATAGAACCTCATAAGTCCAACTTAGATCTGACTAATTAAATGATTAACCAATTGATCTAGTCAATATCCAGATTATTGTACAACCAGAACATCTCATGAGGGCCTCTACAAAAACAGTGTCACCTAGACAGGAGTAACTCCATGGTGATCGGTATGCCTAAGTTACTGGTTGGTTAACCATTCAATTGTGCAAATCTAATCTTGGCACAGATAATTTTCTAGTTTATATTCAAACTAGGACCTTATGACTGTTAAGGTGTGTTAAAACAATCAGTCTATACAAATAAAATATGTGTAGTCACAATTTCTTTCAAGCTTTCTTCTGTGATCGTAATTTTGAAAGCCAAAAATATTTCTTTCTTTAAATTATTAAGTAGTATTTTCTATTTTAATTATCCTAGTTTTTTTTAAAAAAAAAATAAAAATCCCATTACTCCGTTTCCACTCGTGTTGAAACGTGTTTTCATTCTGAAGAATGAAATGTTCAAGTGTGGGGGAGGATTATTCTGATTTATATATTTCAAATATAATATCTTCTTCTAAACTGTGACTATTTGAAGGTATTTAATTAACAACATAAATTCTTTACATTATGCTCAATATTTTTTTTTTATTTTTACCATATGTTTTTCCATGAACGATTTTGATTTTGTGAAAATAATAGCAAGCATTTTCAACTCAGGAAATCATTAGGCTTGAGAAAGTTATGATCACAAAAGCAGGAAAAATCAATAAACTTGACTAGAACTTGCTCTAAATGTTTTTCGAGGCGAAATAATGGATGACATTGATTTTTGAAAAATGAACTTAGGCCTTCTTTGATTCCTAATTCTAGCCTCTTTATTTTCATCCAAATATACATATTTTACCTCTTAGAACCCTTTTTTGAGCCTTGATCCTAATTTTTTTTAACACCATATTTCTCTTTTAAAAAAAGAGAAAAATATATATTACTTGTATATATGTATATATCTGTATATATACACATATAAATACACTTACAATTTCTTCCATCAGTTAATGAGCATAGATTGATTTCAGCACAAAAAAAAAAAGGAAAAAAAAAAGAGAATATATGATTGTTAATGAAATTGTAAATGCAGGGAATGTAAGAAGAAGGAGTGCTCAGAAAGAAAAAAAAGGATGGAAATACTAAGAACCAAGAAATATTTACTCAAAGTTGGAAGGAGAAAAGTCACTATAAATATATCTTTACCCTACCAGCCTTTAGCCTGACATTACAAGCCAAGAAAAGTCCTAAATGATTTTAAAAATTAGAGTTGTATCGATATTAGTGGAGATAAATATGAAAAGCAAGTCTATGGACTTGACTATGATACTTACTGAATAAGTGGTCATTAATCTATCAATTCTAAAAGATTCTAGGGGCAAAGCATGCAACCTTTTGTTGACCAAGTCAGAATTCACACATAAGGTAAAGAATCTGGTGAGTTTAGAAAGGATAATTGCATTGAACATAATGAGAGATATTTATTTTGAATAAATTTGATATACTACAAAAGGCATAAATTTTGAAATTTTTTTTCCTCGAGGACGAGCAAAAGTTCAAGTGTGGGGGAATTTGATGAATATAATTTATTCATGTATTTTCTTATATAAAAATATAAATATTTTAAATAAAAGCATGAATAAATATATTTAGTTCTCCTATATTTCCTAATAAATTGACACGACCCGGAATCCGGTTAGGCCGTGCGGGAACCCGACATCCTCCCCTAGACCCGTCGGGCGAACCCTTATCAATTAAATTAGGAAAATAAATATAATAGTTCATAAATAAGGACAAGACTTAAAAAAAAACACAGACATATTGACACTTCTAAGCTGTACGAAAGAAAATTACAGCTAACTACCCAACATACTAAGTTTAGGGCTATCCAGACTAGACATCTATGAGTACAAAAGAAGACAGATACCTCCTGAAGGGAGCAAAATGCAACTGAAATAATAACCAATAAACTGGTGGCCATCCGGAATAAAACCTGGCTCACCCTGACAGCTGAAGTCGTCTTCGCTCATGAACAACGTGGCGAACTCAATCCTGGAGCGAACCTGCCGAAACGAAATAGATAGACAAGAAACAAAAAACAAACAAGGGTGAGTCAAAAGGACTCAATAAGTGGGGCAGACTAGCCACCTCAAAGAATAGGATAGCTAGCCAGGAAGAAAAGAAACAGATAAACCAAATTTCTTTTATTTAAATTATAAAAAGGCAGGGCCAGATAACAACCGAAAACACATAAGAAACTTCTAAACTCAACCAAGGGTGCGTGCCAGAAACATCTCAACAAATAAGCAATGCACATATAAGCAGAACAGTAGTCATGTACCGCAAGTCTACACAATGGTATGAATTGAGATGAAATGAAATGAAGTGAGATGAAATGAAATGAAATGAAATATGATGCAAAGGGTCACATGTGCCCGTAGTCCCATCCCGAAGCGGAATACTCCTGCATTCGAGGGGAATCCAATCTGATAACCAACTGGAGCGGAATACTCCTGCTCCTGGGGCGGAATACTCCTGCACCCGATATAATATAAACCAGAGGCGGAATACTCCTGCACTCTCCTGGGGCGGAATACTCCTGCACCCGATATAATGTAAAGCTGAGGCGGAATACTCCTGCACTCAATATCTGACATAAGAGCGGAATACTCCTGCTCTTGGGGCGGAATCCTCCTACCCTCAATATGATACAATGGAGCGGAATATTCCTGCTCCTGGGGCGGAATACTCCTGCACCCAATATGATATGCAATGTAATGCATATGAATGACATATAATGCGTATGAATGCAATGTGATGCAATAATAACCCTTCACCGGCGCGAGACTCTCATCGACAGCCGGGAAGTAGATGCCAACTTACAGCCAGGGTACAATGCTCAGATTCTCAATGTAATACCAACAATAGGACATAAAATATAATATACAATATAAATTCAAAGCTAAGGCGTAATGAGTACGCCTATCGGCAGCTACACACGTAAGGAATACGTGGTAGAAAATCCACGAGGCCAGGTGCCTCCAAAGAAATGGATATAAACGCTTACCTTGTTACAAAGTTAGCACAATTACTCAACAACCGCTTGTCCTTTGGTTTCATTGCCAAACGATCCCACTCTATTCAATAAGCAGAAAAATATATCACATTAGGCCAAAAGCTTCATTCCTCACATCTTAGGGCAATCCGGGTAGGAACCTGATACCCTATTCGCATACGCAATACGCAGGCCAGGCCTATGTACAGGTTTCATGGTCACATAACCAAACCCCAAATAAATTACATTTATAAGTTGCCCATAACTCACTGAGTATGAATATATAATTAATTTCATTATCGGGGTCCATTTGACCCTTTAAAATATTAATTGAACTTATTAAAATAATGTATAATATTCCAAGTTTTACCGTTAAAACATATTCAAACACACGTAATAAACTCAAATAATATATTAGGATCGTTACCTGAATGTTTCAGGGTGAAAATTCTACTTTTCTCCAGCCCCTTTTCTCATTTTCTGGCATTTTTTTTTTCTTATTGCGTTTTTCTATTTTGCTCCTCTCTGTTTACGTTTTTTCATTCCTTAACAGAAGTTAAGGATATATATAACATCCACCGCCCATCACTTTCACTTTCTTTCTTTTCATTTGACTTTTCTCTTTTTTTTTCTTTTATTATATTTTCTTTTCTCAACGAAAATTGAAACGGTGCCCTACAATATTCGAAATAATTCCAACTTTTGCATACAAGTTATGCAAAATATATGTAACATACTCGCGAAGGAGGATCTCAAATTGGACTCCCGAAACTCAAAATGCGAATTTAAATGAAAAAAAGTCAAATTATTTAACGTTCGGCATTTTAGCGGAAACTAGCCGAACAACATCGAAATTCACTTTCGAAAGTTTACAAAAATCACAAATAATCATACGAACCTGACGGCGCTTTCGGATTTCAAATCGGAGCTCATTCGGCAAAAACTGAGCTCGAAAATCTCTTTTTAATATTTATCGCCAATAAAAACTGAAACCTTCTTCCGATGCCTACCAAACGAGGTCTGATTCAGCTCAAATTTTACAGACAGGTCCTAATGGACATTACGAGTATTTTAAAATTACCGGCATGCCAATCAGAATCCTAACTTCCGAAACGACTGACCGAGGTCGTTTCATAAATTTTGCAGTGAAAACAATACTTGGAAAGAGATATATATCATGAATAAAGCAAATAACAAAGGAAGAAGAGTTTTACGTCAAGAAGTCCATGACATGTCTTCCTCACTATGCAAGAAAATTGCTACATATCTTGACTATTATATTTGCTTCTTATATGGAATAATACATTTAATAGAAGAATGTTGGAATTAAACCAAAGAAGAAGCAAGAGAAGATTTCCACGTATTCATGCCAATATGCAAGAAAGTGCTTCACATATCCCTCATTATGGCACATTGTTGTTATGCAAGATCTTGTTACATATCTCATCAATTGACATTACAACAAGAAATGGATGAATTCTCTATCTATAAATAGAGGACAATTCTCCCATAGTTAAATTACCAAGTCATTGAATAGCTATTACTCTTTAAAGTTTCTTTTTTTCTCTTGTCTTTCTCTATCTCGTAGTAAAATACTTCTAGTTTTAAATATAAGTCTTTTAAATTCCATTTTTATCTTTTCATACTCCATAATGGAGTAATTTCTTTTTGCTGGGATAGTTGATGAAGCTTGATATATTTATAATACTTATCTCAATTTTAATATATGTTTGGCCTGAAATTTACTATTTCACATTATACACTATGCGGGAATGTTAGTTTTATTATTCTTTACTATCACTCTTACCTATTTTATCTCGCGATTATTCTCATATTAATTTTGTAATTCTCACGGAGCAAAATTAGTATGTTATAACTGATAAATAAAATAAGTAGATGAAAGTAATTTTTAGTAATCTACCATTTCAAGTCCATAGTCTGGATTGCCTCAGTTTTAATTCTCACGCGGGAATTGTTGTAGGCAAGATTATTGAGTTTTAGTAAAAAAAAAATTCACGAAGTTTTCACTACTTTTTAACTCAATTCAGGCAAAGGAATGTATTTCGGTTTAACTGTCACTTGTAATAACTCAATTAATTTACATAACCTCATGGAGTGTTATTAATTGATTATTTTCTTGTGAGCAAAATATAATTGAATTAGGAATAAGCAATTATTCTTTAGAGAAATATATGTGAAAATTGAGGTTTTTATTATAATTATTATCAAGTGAATCCAATGATTCCCAACTCTTTTTAAATTGAAAATCTTCCGCAAGTCCTTTTATTTTAGTTAAAGTTATTTAAAAGTTCAAAAACTCACTTTTTATCAATTTGATTCTCTCAAATAGTATTCGAAATATTACAAGTTTGTAGCATAGATTTTCTAATATCTGTGGGACGATATCTTAAACTATACTATAATTTGATATTGCACGAGCAGAAAAATCCTATACACTTTGGCCTCGTCAACAAGAATTTGAAAAACTATTTGAAAAAAATGCTCCAAAATTTTATAAACAAATGGGAGCAGGGTTTTCCTCTAATTGCGCTATTCAAATTCTGAAGGTTTCTCTTCACAGTTGCTATTACTCCACAGTTGCTTGTTTATATTTCAAATTAAAATTTACAGTATGTTTTATTTCCGTTCCTGCTCCTAATTAAATTAAATATGGGAAATTATAATTTTAAATATTTCTTATGGAATGGACAAGAATTCTCCCATACGGCCACTTTTTGCTCACTGTTAGTTGGGTGACGACTTGATATTCAAAACAACAATAAAATTATTCTTTGATTATATAGGCTTGGCCTGAATTTATCCATCTTATACATACGCTTGCACATCTATATATTTTGTGTCATAATATTAATTCACTACAAAAAAAATTAAGTTTTCCGATAAAAATTCTTATGGAATTAGTCGGAAAATTTCTCATCGAACATGTTTCCCAAGTAACAAGCAATTTTTCAATAGAGTTCGTCGAAAGTTTCAATGGACTGTCCACCGAGAAACATGATTTTTCTGATAGTTATGCTAAAAATTTATTTTCAAAAGAACAATTAAAATTATATAATAAATAATAATATCAATATATCTTAGCCTATGAATGGTCACATCTACATCTATATGTTATAAGTTGAATTACATTATAATTGTAATGGCAAGACCAGTTATATAATAAATGAGTTAATGGAAAGAAGCTCTCTATAAAGTGCATATGTCAGGGTTAGCATATATTTCTTGTTTTAAATATTAAAGAAAATGGATCTAAACTCAACTCCAAGAAGTATCTAAAAGGTAGGAGGATTACCAAGTTATTAGCGAGTCTAAACACGCATATAACCGGTATGGGATATATGTCAACACTCCCCCCCCCCTCCCCCCATTTTCCCTCCGGAGTTTGGCAGCTGCAGCGTGGAAATATAGTGAAAAATTGATGAATAGTCATTTTTGGACATTATAAGTGAGTTTCATCCGCCACTTCACAATTCATTGAAAATAGCTAAATTATCCTTCAGCATACTTACAGCCTTTGGGCGTTAAACAACACCCAGACTAGCCACAGTACAAACATTTGAGACTTTGAACTAAACTGTAGTAAAAAAATCTGAAATTTTGTTCAAAGTTTCAAAAAAAGTGAGTTTTATATTTAAAGTCCCAATATTTTATACTGGGACTTAAAATATTGGGATTTTGAACTAACATGTTCAAAATCACAGTTTTTTATACTGAGGTTCATATATAAATGATCCCAATATTTTATACTGAAATTTTGAAATTTTATTCACAAATCATTTAAAATACTGGAATTTTTTCGGATCTAGCTAGTCTTCAAAGAGTTTTGCACCGCTGGCTAGTTTTCATTTAGCGCAATGCAAACATGCTACGGGGCTAAATTTTTACGGCAATATAAGATGGAGCCCAACATCATTTCAGAAAGGGATTTTTACATTCTATACCCATAAAATTTAAAGTATTTACAAGCCATATCCATTACAAATTATACTACCCATAAAACTAAAAGTATTTACCCAACCTACCCATTTATGTATACAAATGCCTAATAGGTGTATACCTTTAAAGTATACTGCATAAATTATGGTATACAAGTCTGGAGGGACATTTATTACTGTATACTTTTGTTATGCCTTATAGGTATATACCTTTATGGTATACTGCATAAACTATGGTATACAAGTCTGTGTGGGTAGAGTGGGTAAATAATTTAGTGGGTAGGTCCCGTAATATTTGAAAGTAGTGGGTAGTGACTGTAATTGTTTTAAATTTTGTGGGTATTTTTGTAAGTGTCCCTTTCAGAAAGAATTAGAATGAGTTTGACTATGATTTTATGTTGAAGCGTGTAACCATCTCTTCTAAAATCTTAAGTGGTTAAAAAGAGCATACTTTTATTTAATTACTCATTATTTCCTCAACAAATCTGACATCTTCCTCCTCTCCTATGATAGCACTGGTAAAGAGAGTGTATTGGGTAAAATTTATCGTCTTCGGTCAACACCTCGAGTTGGTAGACCGAAGACAAAACGAGCTGGCGCTCCGAAGGGAAAATAATCGATCTCGTGACTGAATCACCAAGGTCAACGCCCGAAGGCTCAACCGAAGAGAAATTAAGCTTTGAGCTTAAGGGGGCGCGCCACCCCACTCGGACAGCAAGGTTAGACAACCGAAGCCTTGTGGCAAGACTTCGGTTGACACCTCGGTCCCAACGGCTTCTGCAGCCCACTACTCTGCCCCACTAACTCATCCATGTTGCTGATCAGATCGTGGGAGGAAGGCATGCTGGTGATGGAGAACGTGGGCAAGGCCCCTAGGCCTATAAATAGAAGCTCATTTTGTATTATAGACATCCAGAAATACATACCAAAACTCTGTCCAAATTTATATTGAACATCTATATATTGAAAGCAAGTTGTTTACGCATTTTCGTCTATTCCGTGTATTATTTACCGCTTTGATACAAAGATTTGCTTATATTCGAATCCAAATTCGATTTGTGTACCTAAAAACGATTTAGGCCCATACAAATTGGCGCCGTCTGTGGGGATATAAGCAATAACGCTTTGTTCCAAAGTTCGAAATCTGTTCTTCGTCAAGAAATCTGTGATCTAACACTATGGCTGATAACAACAATGGTGGTAATGGTGATCGGGTTGACGTTCCGACGAACCAACAGTCCTTCACCCCAATGACAACCGAAGAATTTCAAATGTACGTTGTTACCACGCTAAGAGCTCTCCAAAATAAGCAGGATGAGCAAGCTAGCATCAATGCCGAGTTTCGCGCCTCGCTAGAAGGACGAAACAGCGCCGCCCCAAACGGCACCCAGCCCTCGGCTCCTGGTGGAGGCACCCCGCCATTCGTTCCTCAGGGCGCGACAACAGGGGGACCTCACAACGGAACCACATCTGGGGGGTCGGGGAGTAATCCATCTTCCACGCCACACTTCGGGACGGTTCCCTCTATGGCGGAAACAACGTCATCGGTTGACGTTGAAAAAATGAGCAGAGAGATCGAGGCACGCATCGAGGCGCGCTTCGAAAAACGCCTCGAGCGCGTCCCGGGGATAAGCAAGGAGGAAGATGACCTCGACATCGAGCAATACAGGGAGCAGCCCTATAAGCCCGAAGCAGCACCCGCTCCAACTCCCGTGGGTTTCAAACTCACATTCCTCAAAAAGTACGATGGGACAACTGATCCCAAGGAGCATGTCAGGGAGTATATGTCCATGGTAAAAAGCAACGACTTGACGTCCATGCAGCTCGAATCCATGTTCTTAAAAAAGTTTGGTAGCTCGCTAGAAAAAGGTGCCCTTCGGTGGTATTTGTGCTTGCCACCGGGGTCAATCTCTTCGTTCAAAGAGCTATCCAGCGCCTTCGTCAAGGCGCACACCGGCACGCAAAAGATCCTCCAGAGGAAGGAGGATATATGTGAAGTAAAACAATGGTCTGGCGAGCCACTTAAAGAATTCCTCGAGCGATTTCACGCTGAACGCATGGAGTTGCCTCGAATGGATGATACCTTGGCTATCATGGCCTTCGAGAAAGGTATCAACAGTCGCAATTCAAATGCTGCTGCTGAATTGCGAAAGGAGTTGCAACAGTATCAGGTCCTGACGTGGGAGGATCTACATAGAAGAGCTTACTCCAAAATCAGATTGGAGGAGGCGGAGTTCAAAAACCGAGGTTACCAAAACCGAGGTGATATTTCAAATCGCGCCGAGGCGCCACGAAATAATTCGAAAGGGAGGTATGAACCTTATACCTCGCCAAGGCAACATGTTACTCAGAGGCTGGGAAACAACCCCAGTAACTCATACCCGACGTCTCACATAAGCCAAAGGCTTGGGGGGAAGGTTCAAACCAATGTGAACCAAAGGAACCCCTCGAGCTCCGCTTCGATTCCCAAAAAGGATCCCCCCCGAATCCAAGATTATAATTTCAACATATCGACCTCGGAGCTGGTCGACGTCGTCAAGGGGACAGCCGGGGTAAGAATTCCCAAAGATATGAGAACCCCGATGGACAAAAGGGATCAGAATTTGCACTGCGAGTTTCATGCAGATTATGGTCACAAGACCGAGGACTGCAAAGCTCTGCGCCTCGAAGTGGCTCACCTACTGAAAAAAGGAGTCTTGGCTCAATTCCTCACTGACAAGGGGAAAGATAATTTTTCAAAGAACCGAGGCGGTGGGCAACCACCTCGGGCTCCACCTCCGGAGAGAGTAGTTAACGTCATCACTGGGGGATCAGAAGTAAACGGCGTGAACTTCGCCGCAGCCAAAAAATTTGCTAAGCTCTCCATCACCATGGAGAAGAGGACCCGAGTTGGAGGTTCGGACAAGGACATCGTGTTCGATGAGGATGATTGTGATGGGATGATGTTTCCCCATCACGATGCTCTAGTCATCATGCTAAGAATTAACAATGCCGACATCAAGAGAGTATTGGTTGACCCCGGCAGTTCGGTGAACATCATCAGCTACGGGGCGGTGAAGCAGATGTGGCTAAAAGGGGAAATCGTTCCCAAGTCAACAGTGTTGGCTGGTTTTAACAACTCAACAGAGAAGACGTTGGGTGAAATCACGCTGAAGACGTTCGCTGAGGGTGTCATCAAGGAGACACTGTTTCAGGTGATGCCCGAGGATCTGGCCTATAATGTAATCCTCGGGCGGCCATGGATCCACTCCATGGAAGCTGTTCCTTCCACTTTACA
Organism: Petunia secreta; assembly: GCA_029990175.1. NCBI lineage: Eukaryota > Viridiplantae > Streptophyta > Magnoliopsida > Solanales > Solanaceae > Petunia > Petunia secreta. Next base: position 31,619,548 of record JARKIP010000065.1, on the reverse strand, counting down.
CCAAGTGATCAAATTCCCAACGCCTTGGGGGGTTCGGTCAATTAAAAGGGAGCAGCGGGTAGCGAGGGAATGCTACTCGGTTGCACTGAAGAGTGGAGTCGCCCCGAGCGGGCCCAAAAAATAGCAACCAACGCAACCGGGGTCCAGCGAGGCGAACCTCCAAAATGAAATTGGAAAGATCCCGGCATGCGTCCAAGAGCCTCGGAAACAGAAGGCCGAGGACTCCACTGTCGAAGAGCTGGATTCTTTCACTCTCATGAAAGAATTCCCAGAGAGGAAAGTACACATCGGCTCGGAGTTGGACCCGAAGTCGAAGGAAGCGATTATGGAAGTCTTAAGGTCCAACCATGACTGCTTTGCTTGGACTCATTCAGACATGACGGGTATCGATCCGGAGATCATGACCCACAAGCTGAATGTAGATCCAAAATTCACCCCGGTGAAACAAAAGAAGAGGCCTCACGCCGGGGTGAAAAGGAATGCGATCGAAGATGAGACCACTAAGTTGCAAGAAAATGGTTTCATAAGGGAGGTCAAATATCCCGAATGGCTGGCGAATGTGGTAGTTGTGCCGAAAAAGAATGGCAAGTGGAGAATGTGTGTAGACTACACCGACCTGAACAAAGCTTGCCCCAAAGATTCTTATCCATTGCCGCAAATCGACAGGTTAATAGATTCCACGGCTGGATACAAACTATTAACTTTCCTGGATGCGTATTCGGGCTACAATCAAATCCTCATGGACCCCGAAGACGAGGAAAAGACCTCGTTCATCACTGACCGAGGTACCTTTTGCTACAAAGTGATGCCCTTCGGTTTGAAGAACGCCGGGGCAACCTACCAAAGGTTGGTATGTCGCATGTTCAAGGAATACATCGGGAAGTCTATGGAAGTTTACATAGACGACATGCTCATCAAATCGATCCGAATGGAGGATCATTTGGGTCATCTGAGGGAAGCTTTTGCTGTGCTAAGACAATACGGCATGAAATTGAACCCCGAGAAGTGCGCCTTCGGCGTAGGATCGGGCAAGTTTTTGGGATTTATTGTCTCCGAGCGGGGAATCGAAGCTAACCCAGATAAAATCAGAGCAATTGAGGACATCCCCGAAGAGCTTACCGGGGTTAAAGAAGTTCAACGCCTGACTGGCCGAATCGCTGCCTTGAGCCGCTTTATCTCAAAGTCCTCGGAGCGATGTCACAAATTCTTCTCCGTCTTGAGAAAAAACAGCCACTTCGAATGGACACCGGAGTGCAAACAAGCGTTGAGAGACTTGAAACAATATTTGGCTAACGCACCGTTGCTCGCTAAGCCAAAAGAGGGGGAGACATTGCTTGTCTATTTGGCAGTGTCCGAGGTGTCAGTGAGCGCTGTGTTGGTTCGGGAAGAAGACGGCAAGCAGCAGCCCATCTATTATGTGAGCAAAACGCTCCTCGATGCTGAAACCAGGTACCCACACTTGGAAAAACTAGCACTTGCTTTGCTCATTACTGCTCGGAAACTGCGGCCCTATTTTCAATGTCACCCAATAGCGGTAGTTTCAACCTTCCCCTTGAGAAATATATTGCATAAGCCTGAGTTATCGGGAAGGTTGTCCAAATGGGCGGTTGAGCTAAGTGAGTATGACATCACTTATCAACCTCGAACTGCCATCAAATCTCAAGTCTTGGCAGACTTCGTGGCTGATTTCAGCGTTGGGATATTGCCCGAAGCGGAAAAGGAAAGCTTTGAGACGAAGGGACCCCCTTCGGGGCTGTGGGTACTGCACACCGATGGGGCGACGAATTCAAAAGGCTCGGGTTTGGGCATTGTGTTGAGAACACCCACCGGGGAGAAGATTAGGCATTCTGTTCGATTCAAAAAGGTCACCAACAACGAGGCAGAATACGAAGCGGCTCTAGCTGGCTTAGAGCTGGCCAAAGAAATGGGGGTTGATAGAATCGAATTAAGATGTGATTCACAATTAGTGGTCAACCAGATCCTCGGTGATTACACGGCTCGAGAGCCCAGAATGCAGCTTTACTTAGATCGGGCGCAGAGGGTCCTAGCCCAATTCCAAGAATGGAGTGTCAAACAAGTACCTCGGGAAGAAAATTCCGAGGCGGACGCCTTGGCAAATCTTGGTTCGGCCATTGATGAAGCTCACTCGGGGACTGACTCGGTGGTTCGTTTGCTGTCCGCCCAAATGAGAGAGATGAAGTTGCAAGTCAATTCGGTTGACAATCGATGGGATTGGCGAAGCAAGTTCATCTCCTACTTCGACTCGGGGACTGTTCCCCAAGATAAGAAAGAAGCGAAAAAGCTAAGGACCCAAGCGGCCTCGTATCACATGATCGAAGGCAATTTATACAAGAGGTTATACTGCGGCCCGATGGCCAAATGCTTGGGCCCCGACGAGGCGAGGTACGTGATGGCCGAAGTACACGAAGGCGAGTGTGGAAATCACTCGGGGAGAAAATCGTTGGTGCGTAAATTGTTAAGAGCTGGGTATTATTGGCCCACCATTAGCGCCGATGTGAAAGCCTTCGTGCAAAAGTGTGACAAGTGCCAACGCCATGGGCAAATGATCCACCAACAGGCCGAGCCTCTACACTCGGTGGTATCACCATGGCCCTTCATGAAATGGGGAATGGACGTTGTAGGACCACTACCCAAAGGAAAAGGTGGTGTTCGGTTCATCTTGGTGTTGACTGATTACTTCACAAAATGGGTGGAAGCCGCAGCGCTCACCGAGGTAAAACAGAAGCAGGTAATCGACTTCATCAAAAAGAATATCATCTACCGGTTCGGCGTCCCAAAAGAAATCGCTTGTGACAATGGCAAACAATTCATGGGGGCGGCTATCACCGACTTTTTTAAACAATGGGGAATCAAAAGGATAGCCTCAACTCCCTACCATCCAAGTGCTAACGGCCAAGCCGAATCTTCAAACAGGATCATAATTGAGAATTTGAAGAAGCGACTCGATGAGAAGAAAGGCCCTTGGCCCGAGGAGTTGCCCGGGGTTCTGTGGGCCATGCGAACTACGGAGAAGAACAGCACCGGTGAGACCCCTTTTTCATTAGCCTACGGCATGGATTCTCTCATCCCAGTGGAAGTGGGCGAACCAAGTCTTCGGTATGCTCACACAACCGAAGATGCCAACCAAGAGGCGATGCGCATCGAGCTAGACTTGCTCGAAGAGAAGAGGGAATTAGCTTTGGTTCGGCTTGTTGCCCAAAAAAGACAGATCGAAGCGTACCTCAACAGGAAAGCTAAATTTAGGGACTTCAAGGTGGGAGATTATGTGTTGAAAACCGTGAATCAATCAACAAAGGAGGACAACGGGGGGAAGCTTATCGCAAATTGGGAAGGGCCCTACAGGGTCAAAGCAATCGTTGGAAAGGGCTCTTATCAAATCGAGTCTCTTCAAGGCGAGCCCGAACCGCTGAACTGGAACATCTCTCATCTAAAGCGATACTACTTTTAGCCAAGGTAAATATCCTTCAATTCTATCAATTAAACAGCCCCGAGCCGAACGACGCTCCCATGGCATCGATAAACAATGTACTAACTCACTCCTCGTTCCACCTTTTTTTGCTCGACCTTTTCAGGAAGCAAATCGAACCGATTCCAGTGCTCGGATCCTCATCGAGATTCACAACCGAACACTGGGGGGGAGTGAGAAGGGTTGACACCGAGGTCGACATCGAGCCTCCCAACCGATGCTTATCTAGCCGACGACCGGGGACTGTTGCCCGAAGACTAGATTTAGTACATTGTAAATTAGCCCGATAGCGGCATGTTTTAGTTTGAAATTACGTTTTAGTTTGAAGTTCATTAATTCGTTGTTCACCCAAGGTCCATCCCGACTTGATTTTATGTACATAGCCTTTTGGCTCGTTGATATTAACAAAGCGACTTCGGGTATTCTCATTCTATCCGTGTTATTACTTGTGTTATTACTTGAGCCGCGCATTGCATCGACTCGAGGACGAGACGTCGTCCTAAGTTCGCACCGGTCAAATTTCGCTTAAAGTCTTACAAGCATGTCATTTACTTTTAAAAGTGTTCGAAACACATGAAAAATACACGCAAAATTCACAAAGCGATCTTTCATTAAAAGCCCGAAGGCTGAAGTTACATACATCTAAAAATGACCCGAGGGTCAAACATAAGTACAAAGGCACGAAGGCCTCAAAAATGAAAACACCAAAAATTCACTAAGGCAACGCCCCATCGGCATCTCCACTGCCCTCCTCGGCGCTATCGCCTTCGTCATCTGACCCCTCGCTCGAAGGGAGCTCGTCAACGATCCTCTGAGCCTCGGTCGCAGCTGCCTGTGCCTTGACAATTTCGTCCTCCAGCACAATATTCCCGACCTGAACTTGCTCAAGAGTGCTGAGCCTGGTCTTGACAACGGCCCATGTTTCCTCGAACTTTGCCCTCGTTGCTCTGACCTCGGCTCGCTCGTTGAGGTAGGCGATTCAGCCTTCAAGTTGGGACACTTTGCCTCGAAGAGCTGGCACTTCATCCACCTGGCCTTGTAGCTCGAGGAGTTTGGCGTTATATTCTCCAAGCTTGCCGCGATATCCCTCACCTGCCTCAATGGCTTCGGTCTTGGCTCTGAAAAGGTCGGCCTCCAGGCGGGCGTTCTCAAGGCTCAACCTCGAACGCTCAGCGGCATATTCTTCTGTCACAGCCCGAACACGAGCTTCGCAGGATTCCGCTGCTGCGCGAAGATCTGCCTCGGCTTTAGCCGAAACTTCATTGGCGCGCTCCAGCTCGTTGTTCAGAACTGTGAATCGACGCTCGAGCTCGGTAACTTGTCCCCTGAGGACCTTCTTCTGCTCATCCCAAGCGGAGGCAGCTGCTCGAATCTCACTGGCTCGGTCCCGTTCGAGGTGAACAGCCTGCAGCGCGAGGACCAAGCTCTGCAATTGAAACATGTGTCAGTACTCAAAGATTGGCGAGACAAGTTACGACAAGGGGGCATTGGAACTTACCCGAAGAGCGGAAGCGGCGGAGACGCCCATCAAGCTCATTGGGCTCAGGTTTCGAAGAGCATGAGCCTCGGCGGGACCGAGCAAGCCATCAAGAGCCGCAATATCCTCTTTCGTGGCATCCAGCAAGTTAGCGTCGGGGTATATTTCCAAGGCCCGAGCCGCAATGTTTGTGGGCTTCGATGAATCCCTTGAAGCCTTGACCATGTTCTTAATCAACCCCTCGCTCACCTTCGCCTTGCCCTTCCTCCTCGCGGCCTCTTGGTCAGACTCCTCCACGTGTATGACCTCGGCTGATCCACCCCCTTCAACCCTTTCTGAAACAGGCTCGGGGACTGGATCTGGCCTCTCTTCGGGAACCGGAGGGGGTAGTTCCTCGTCACTAGGCTCGTCCACTAGCCCTCGGCGTTGAGCGACGGGGGCCACAGCAGCGGAAGCGGCAACCTCCTCGACTCGAGGACCTTTCGCCTTAGTAGCCCGCTTCGAAGTCGCCCTTTTCCTCTTGGCACCTGGGGCAGGAAGAGGAGCAATTTGTCTAACATAAGTATGAGTGGCGGCAGAAATACAGGAGAACCTACCCAAGAAAATTTCACCTTGTGAGATCCCTTGGCTCGAGGAGGCTTTAGCTTTCTTCTCCTCGACAAGCCTCTTCGCCATTTCCGCCATCTTGGCGACTCCTTCGGTGACGTCGGTCACCAATTTCTCACTTCTCCTCGTTTTCGTATTTCTCTTCTCCTCCTCTCCACCTTCCGCCTCCGCCTCGGCTTCCTCCTCCTCGTCGGCCTCTCTCACGGCCTTGCTGGGGAGACCTATGTAATCAGAGTGGAAAAGTTAGTTTAATTCAAAATGAAACTCAGCAACCCGAAGTTAGTAACTCACCGTGCCTCTTACACGCCCATCGGTTCTCAGGCAGAGCGGCTAATACCATCCATTGCCGCTCGGGGCGTTTTTTCGGCTGCATGACTTCGGCCACCCACCCGAGCAGGTTACTCGGAGGCACAACCGCTACTTTTTCAGCTGTGGATAAAAAAGAAAAGAGAGGTCGGTTAACAATTACGGTAATTGCAAACCAAAGGAAGAGTGAAAATAAACACTTACGCTGAGCATTCCACGCCTCGGGAAATCCAGGCTCGGCGGACAGCAGGTTCGTGGGAATGAGCACGAACCGATCGTTCCATCCTCGGTCCCCGTGATCCTCGCTCTTGCTTAAGATCGCATATGAGCCCCGAGGCAAGAGAGCGACCACCCCGGCTTTGTGGAAATAGGGGTAGTAGAGTGAAATCAAGTGCTGAAAAGTGAATGGCATCCCCGCGGCACCACTCAAATATTCAAGGGCTTGGACGACCCTCCAAACCCCGGGCCCAAGTTGGGCAAGACACAGGTTATATGATCTGCAAAACGTGTCAATTATGGGGTGCACGGGCAAATCAAAACCTATGGTGAAGGGGTAAGTAAAAACTGTGGAGTATCCTTCAACGTGCGTAGATGCGGCCGAGCCAGGCGCCGGGATCCTAATCTCCACTTCGGGCCCCCAGCGGCAGTCAGCCCGAACCGCTTCAATCCTCTCCTCGGTCACGATGCTCGGGGTAACGTGAACGGGGATGTTCCTTTTCTTCCCCTTCTGAGCATCTGATTGGGCGTGGACCTTCAGATCCTTTTCATTATTAAAGCTCGAGGGGATGACCAACCGAGGGTCGATCTCCGCCTCGAGTGGGATTTTCCTCTTTGACTTCTTTGAAGGCCCCGCTTCGATCTCACCCTTTGAGCCACTCACTTCGCTCACCTCTGCTCCTCCGACCGAGGCACCCGCCTCTTTAGAGCTGGTGATGCCGTCCCCCTCGACGTCATCATCATTCACCTCTAAATTCACGTACTCGCTTGGCTCCGCTGAACCACGGCCGGCTTTCGCCTTACGCCTCAAGGGGGTAGGCGCAGCAGAAGTAGCCTCACCACCACCACCCGCTTCAGTCGTCTGCGATGGTGGCAAGGAGGCCACTGCCTCGTCGTTCACCGCCATGGCCGCAAAGCGCTCCGCTCTCTCGCCGGAGTCGCTGGAGCCATGACCAGAAATGGTGGCTGAAACATTAGCAGACATGATGGGAGACAGGAAGTAAGGATTAAAGATTTTTAGGAGCTGTGAACAGTAGCAACGATGGCAATTAGGAGAAGCTCAGTCGTCTCTACTCACAAAAGTGAAATACTGAATGAGGGAGAAAATGACAGGAGTGAAGTACTTATAGTGTTTGTACACGTGCAAGTAGGTGAAGCTAATGATGACTGAAACATTGGAGAAAACAAAAAGACGGCGTGACCGTTCAGAGACCTATCATGAGACGCCACGTAACGCGGAACGGTGATCCTGTAGATGCGCGACTTTTGAAATTCGTGGATAGGGTTGTGCCACGTCGACCTCCCGCCTAAACTCATTCCACTCCTCGGTGACTTCGGCGTCTACCGAGGAGTGGGGGGACTATCTGTATTGGGTAAAATTTATCGTCTTCGGTCAACACCTCGAGTTGGTAGACCGAAGACAAAACGAGCTGGCGCTCCGAAGGGAAAATAATCGATCTCGTGACTGAATCACCAAGGTCAACGCCGAAGGCTCAACCGAAGAGAAATTAAGCTTTGAGCTTAAGGGGGCGCGCCACCCCACTCGGACAGCAAGGTTAGACAACCGAAGCCTTGTGGCAAGACTTCGGTTGACACCTCGGTCCCAACGGCTTCTGCAGCCCACTACTCTGCCCCACTAACTCATCCATGTTGCTGATCAGATCGTGGGAGGAAGGCATGCTGGTGATGGAGAACGTGGGCAAGGCCCCTAGGCCTATAAATAGAAGCTCATTTTGTATTATAGACATCCAGAAATACATACCAAAACTCTGTCCAAATTTATATTGAACATCTATATATTGAAAGCAAGTTGTTTACGCATTTTCGTCTATTCCGTGTATTATTTACCGCTTTGATACAAAGATTTGCTTATATTCGAATCCAAATTCGATTTGTGTACCTAAAAACGATTTAGGCCCATACATATATCTTATAATATATTATTGGCTGGTGGGCACTTGTGTAGTGCCTTCTGGAACCGAGAGAATGAACCTATATAGTACAATTTGTTGTAGTGTACTTCTCATGCCCATTTGTACTATTATATTATGTATGTTGTAGTTTGTATTGTACATATGCAAAGAATTAAACTCTAAGGCACACACATATTTAACTAATTGAAAATTCAAAATGTTCAAGTTTAATTTTTATTAATTCTAGTCTCTTAGTGACGATATAATACTTGAACTAGCAAAATTCATGTCCACACTTTCATGGAAAAAAAAAGGCATACAGATTCAATAGCCTTCCCTTGAAGGTGGTCCATGCTTGATTTGCGAAGAAATATGTCATACTTTCAACTAATCTGGTAACCTTTCCTTGAAGGCAGTCTAAGAGTGTACTCAATAGCAAAACCAATCAATATTTGAGTGGGACTGTTATAGAGATAAAATTTTACATGAAGTGTATTGCTATAATGATGGTTATTGCTTTGGTAGGTAGAATGAGGTTATAGAGAGTTCAAATATAATATAAAAAAATTGATTCGAAAGAAAAGTTAACTATTATAGCGAAATTTTGTTATATTCGATGACTTTTATAGAAAATTTTAATTGCAGCGTTTAATTTATATATAGGATATTAATTATGCATATATCACTCCGCTTTCATTGCTAATGACTACTTATATACAATTTTAATGTATAATACATTATAATGAAACCTCTTTGTGACAATATTCATTGTAGCAGCATTTAACTGTGACAATCAAATCTTTTTTTAAATCAATTTTTCATATTATGTTTTATCTTTTGATGACAGCATTCTAACTATAATTAGTAGTGGCGTTTATTCCAACGGTATACTCTTTATAAAATTGCTCCTCTATAACAGTCAAATATTTACGTGTTGTATTTATTACTATAATGATACTAATTCTTATCGATTGTACTAGAGATATTGCGTAACAATATTCTGTAAAAAATAATATTATGCTTAAAAATAAAATACTAAAATATCTATGATAATCATCAGAGATTGGACCAATTTCTTAAGTTTTCAATTACTGAAATATGAATATCTATTGATTTTACATTTAACTGATATTTTACTTTCTTTTATTACATAAGAAATAGAAAATTGACTTTTGCACACTTTTGTTCATAACTACTAAATAAAATCTAAACATCAAATAGCAATATACATGAGTAACAACACCTCAGTAAATCTGCCATGAAATTTCCAAACGAACGCCGCCAGTATGGACACATCTCACAAAAGAAAAGAAAATTAAGTCCATTTTCATTTTTTATTGTTCTAGTATTTATATATATATTTTTTAAATTTTATTTTATAAAGTTGGTGTATAGGCTAGCTGATGTGCAACTCGACGATTCTATTTAGTTTGTGGTACTCCAGCAGGAGTATTGGTTACCTCTTTCATTAATCACAAGGCCACACCCTTTGATGCTATTGTTCCAACATTTATTGGTTGCACAAACATTTTCATTTAATTTCATTTTGATCGAACCAAGACTAGATTAACTGATTAACGTTTTTTCTCTTTTTGAGTGAAGTAACAATGCTAGTATGTATCTTTAGCAAATAGCACAAAGGCTGTGCTAGTAGCCATACCAAGACTAGATTAAGCATTATGAGAAAATGGTCTGATTGTGAGTACCCTGTCCATTCTCAGGAGTACAAGATAGTGTCTTGAATATGGCGGATAGCTGGTCCTGACAAAGAGCAGGATCAGCTTAATTCATGAACCGTGGGAGTGTCTCCATCCCTGTGCAAGCAACCAAAGAAAAATTGCACACTCCCTACGCAGGCATAATCCTGTTCAGGTTCAAAGGGACTTTCTCAGTCTGATCAGTCAACATCCTGGCTAATAAGCCAATTTTGAAGCTGATACAGACACCCCTGGTGCTTTCTCTTGTCAATAAAACTATGATTTAAGAGACTGAATACAAAAAAGTACGCGATTTCTTATTAGTAACAAAGGAGAGTTCTTTGAACAAGGCTGTTGTCACAAGTTATTTAACATGCCAAAACTAGATACTTACCTAACACTTGAAGATGAAATCCTTTAACCCTCCCTGACTGGCTAATCGAGTGACCTCGCTTTAGAAAGCTGGAGTCCCTGTCGATCTTTATATAAGTCCTGGAATTGCATTCTTAAGATAACTCATGGGAGCTTAAGGAGGAATACATAAAAGTTTCTGCATTAAGGAATTCGAGCTTTTAGTCCTTTAAATATTGACAAATTTTTATTTTGATCCTTCTGATATCTAGTTAAGCACATTTAACCTTCAAGTGAAATTCTGCACTCGTAATCCTTCTGCTTGTGAACCTTCACTAGTTTTTTGAAATTATTAAATATTAAACCATTTAATTGCCTGTGTTTAGTTAAATTTGTGCTGTCCCCTATGTTTGAGGATAGCATAGTTCTAATAATAAACTAATATATAACCTATTCTTATATAAAGGGACCAAAAATACTCATTTTAGTTAATTCAAGGTCAAGTATACATAGTGAAATATCGCAAAAATCAAAATCAGAACTTACCGTTAACTGGTGATCTCTGGCGGATCAAAAAGCAATAATCCCTTCTGCATTATGTTGAAAGGTACCAGATGTAAATCTTTTCTATCAGATATGACTAGATAACGAATATTTTGCGGACACAACAATGCCAGGAATTCCAATCCAACACTAACCTTCAGCTCTTCAAAGAGTTGATGTAATCTGCTGGCAAGTAGATTTCACCACCAACCTCACCATGTTGTTCCCCACTAATGGTTTTCTTTGCAGCTTGAAACTCCGCACTCATAGCATCCATACCCTGCTGGATGGCTTCCTCTGCACTTCCATAACCATGATTTTCGGCATACTTCCTTATATCTTCAGTTATTTTCATTGAACAAAACTTAGGCCCACACATAGAGCAGAAATGTGCCACTTTGGCACCATCGGCTGGTAATGTTTCATCGTGGAAGGACATTGCAGTCACAGGGTCTAGTGACAAAGCAAATTGGTCCATCCATCTGAACTCAAATCTAGCCTTGCTTAGTGCATCATCCCAAGCTTGCGAAAGTGGGTGACCTTTTGCTAGATCAGCTGCATGAGCAGCTATCTTATAAGATATGACTCCTGTCTTCACATCATCCCGATTAGGCAAACCAAGATGCTCTTTTGGAGTAACATAACACAACAGCGCAGTACCAAGTGCTCCTATATTGGCAGCACCAATGGCTGAGGTGATATGATCATATCCGGGAGCTATATCAGTTGTCAATGGCCCAAGAGTGTAAAATGGTGCTTCATTGCACCACTCTAGCTGTTTTTGCATGTTCTCGGGAATCTTATGCATTGGAACGTGTCCAGGCCCTTCATTCATAACCTGAAACCAAAACATAATGTTTGTTATTAAAGTGTAGCAATTACCAAGGTACACCTCCGTTTCATTTTATATGGCAATATTTGACCGGGTACAAAGTTGAAGAAAAAAAGAAAGACTTCTGACACATGCCAAAAGAACCTTTCGAACTTATGATCTTAGATATACCATCACATTTCTATGGCTATAAGAGCATGTCAATAAAGATAAATAGAAAGTTTAAATTTGAAAGAGTTTTCAAATATAGAAAGGTGTCATTCTTTTTTAAACAGGTTAAAGAGAAAAGGCTTTCATTATAAAATGTAACAGAGGAAGTATGTCAAAACAGATTTTTCAGAAGAAATGGTCTCAAAGTTAGAGGCTACTCAACTCATGATTTAAAATTTTATATGCTTTCTCATCTTCTTGACAAAACGCCCTCAGAATATGCACAATTTGTTAAGGAAAGAAAATAGGAAAAGAAATGTAACTTTAAATTAAGGAGAAGAGGTATGGTTGGGAGAACAGAGGTACATGACTTCGGACCAAAAAAAAAATTGATAGTTTTATAGGGCACCTTGAAATTTGGAAGTGAAAAAAAGCACACAGCAAGTTTCTTAAGAAACTTTTTGTCCAACAACTAAACTTGAGATGAAACAACAATATGCTACAGAAGTTAATAGGGTGTAGCAATAGCAAACTCCAGAATATTGTTACCTGTACATCCTTTTCCCATGCTCGGCGAGTCAGCTCCCCTTGAGTCAAGAGTTCAGCAAACTGAGCAGTGTCATTTGCATCATAAATTGAACCAGGTCTCAGTCCATCACCAATTGATAATGAGATATCGTACTGATTACATATATCAAGTATCTCATCCCAATGTTCATAAGCAAAGTTTTCCTTGTGATAAGCTAAGCACCATTTTGCATGAATGGAGCCTCCACGAGAAACAATTCCAGTCATTCGCTTTGCAGTTAGTGGGATGTACCTAAGAAGAACTCCAGCATGGATAGTGAAGTAATCAACACCTTGCTCAGCTTGTTCAATTAAGGTATCTCTGAAGACTTCCCAAGTCAGGTTCTCAGCAATGCCATCTACTTTTTCCAGTGCTTGGTAGATTGGCACAGTCCCTACTGGTACAGCAGAATTACGCAAGATCCACTCACGAGTCTCGTGGATGTGACGACCAGTAGAGAGATCCATAATAGTGTCTGCACCCCACATTGTTGCCCACTGAAGCTTGTGAACTTCTTCTTCAATTGAGCTTACAACAGCAGAGTTTCCGATATTGGCATTGACTTTCACTAAGAATTTTCTTCCTACTATCATTGGCTCCAACTCAGGGTGCTTCTTGTTTGAAGGGATAATTGCACGCCCCCGAGCAACTTCTGACCTCACAAACTCTGGATCCATTTTTTCACGTGCTGCACAGTATGCCATTTCCTCTGTTATAATTCCCTGCTTAGCATAAAACATTTGAGTGCACCTGGGTCCACCCAACTTCTCCCTTCTGTCAACCCACTCCTTGCGCAGCGTTGGAAGTCCTATTCGGATGGATTATTTTTTAGTAACATAATGTTTTAATTCATAAAACAAGACATTCAGCGTAACTCTTACTGTCTATTTCACTCTAGTTAAAAGCCTGTCTTAGTCCAATATCATAATTACTCAGTTTCTCTGGCACTACAAATTCACTATTTTCTGTTGGCATATAAATGTACATGACTATAACAGGACTGAAAGACTCCTAGCAGACAGAAAAAATTGATGAAATATTGGTAAAAGAACAGGGTCAGATAATTCATCTTCCAAGGAAACCTTTTTGGTTAGGCAAATGAAGTATTAAAAAGATCAAAGATAGGAATAACCAATCAAGCAGGTACCAACAATATTTATCTACAAGATCACTGAAAATTCTGCTTTCCTTCCTAGGTATAGAAGTTAAATCTTTCATAGGAACAGGTGAGATGGTTAATAGGCATACCAGCGCGAGGATTTACGCCCTGAGGACCACTGGTATCATAAGTGTCAAAATGTGGTTCGTCCCCAGAAAGATGGATACGTCGAAAAGGGACTTTGAGCACATGACCTGTTTCTTCATGAATAACTTCACTGCAAATTGCACATTCAGCTAATCAACAATATGTAAAAAGATAAGCTTAAGAATTTGCAAAGCATGTGTATTACATTTGAGCTGTCAAGCTCTACAATTTTCGAACTAAAAAGGATTACAAGATAAACTTTTCTACATGATGATATCGAAAATAGAAATATTTGTAAACATTTTGCCTTATGGTTCATGTTCACGTGAAGCATTATCAGTCATTAAAAATAGAGCTTAACTTCTATAAACTAACAGTATAAACAAATTTTTACAACATCTGGTCAACTAGAACATAATTACTACCAGTCAACTACTTTATTTTTCAAGTTGCTAATCCCACTTTTTATAGATGATTACCTGTGGCAGTCGACTACCTTCTACATGACATGATAGTGTAAAAATTCTTTTACTCTGTATAGAAGTTAAGTGCGACTCCATATATTGAATTCCTTGTTGAATATTGATACCCTCAAGAACTATATAAGCGAAGATAGGGAAATCCAAGGCAGACCTGTACTCTTTGGAGCTCTTTGGGAAGCATTCTTCAAATGATGGAAGTGGCAAGAAATCAGGAGCATTAGGATCAACTGTGTGCTTCCTTGGCTTTGTCTTCTCTTTATTAGTACTGGGGGGATCAAAGGTTAATGTTGCTTTAGGGCCTGAGAAAGAATTGGAACATGTCTCCCTTTTCCTCGTGACAGCAACTTGCCTTGTCAAATCAAACCCCGGCAAGAAGGAACTGCTTGGAAGATTTATTTGTGGAGAATGGTTCCCATTTTTGCAAAGAAGTGATGTCAAAGCAGTTTGAACAGATGCCATGTTTTCACCTGTCCAAGGATGTTTCAAGCAGTTGGCTCACTAAAGTCTAGGACAAGAAAATTCATTCATATGTTAGCCAACTGGGAAAAAGAACATGTTTAGAACAAGTTATGCTTGTCATGATACAACTTTTAACAAAAAATGAGAGATGCAACCAGTTGAATATCCTAACCAAAAGCTGAAAGAATACATTCTGCTAGGCTACATCATGCAAAGCTTGTTAAGAAGATAGATATTCGGTTTAATTAAACTCCAAAAGTTAGCTCATTAAGTGATGATTGTACAAGACTATCTAAAGATATTATAACCAATAGACTTCCAAAATTGGACATGCGGAGCACGCATAACATAACATGATGCTACCGTTTGAATATCATAATCAAAGACTGAAACAATCCATTCTAGTAGGATTCAACACTCATGGCTTGTTAATAGAAATAGACTTTGAGCTTACTAATCCCAAAAGATATCTCGTGAAGTGAGCATCATCCGAAACTCCTAAAACTGGACATCTTGAGCTTGGTAATATAATATGAGGACCCAAAAATGAAAATACAAGTATACGTTTAGCTCTGACACCAGAATAACATATCTTTGGTCTAGTCAACCCTAAAAGTTAGTAGTTCATAAGATAAGGATTCTCAAGCACATAAAAGAGAGTGCAGTCTTGACCTTAAGAGCATGTGTGGTACGACAAAAGTAATTTCACATGGAATGTTTTCCTGAGTTTATTTGGTAAGTGAAAAGTATTTTTCAGAAGATATATATAATAAATTAATAATTTTAGCTAATCGAAGGATGTTTTGATGAATAAGTGAGTAAGAAGGAATTAATAATATTATTACTAAGTTACTCTATGATACTTGTAAGAAAAATGAATAATACCCATAAGTGATGGACGTTATTTTTCCCCTGTTGATGGAAAATGGTTTCCTTGAAAGTGGAATTTCATCATATCAAACACTAGAACATGGAAAACATCTCCTCGAAAATGGCTTCCATTATAGGATACATACCGGATCGATGTACGACTTTATGGTAGTTAATCATAGATTAAGGCAAAAAGTATTTCTTTGATGATGAAAAAGATCAAGCAGCAGTTTCACTCCCTATGTGCCCAGATTTGGGAGCAAGTGTCCAATGAAGTTACTTTGTTTTTCAGGTTTAATCATAGATTTTGGAAGATGAGACGAAACATCCATGTCCAAGAAGTAGGATTACGCGGGGTGGCAGGATGTTCATAATTACCAACTAACCTAGGCATAAATATTCCATCTAAAGGGCTTAAGATATCATGGACCGAGGACATAAACACGTCTTCACATACACTAGTATCAATAATTCATTACTATATTTTCACATCTATTTATCATTTCAATGTGGCAAATTAATATAGTGTGGTGTAACACCATTCTTCCATCTCATAGAAAAAAGTCTGAATAGTATTTCATACAAAGTGATATCATAAAACGAACCAAGACAGAGAGAGACATGCATGCATCGAAAGAATAACAGAAAAAGTAAGAGAGAAAAATGAACCTGAAAGTAGGAATAAGAGCTCTCTGTCTTTCTTATCTGTTTACTACCAAACGATCAGAAATAAAATGAATGTGGTTATCTGCAACTAATAGTAGTAGCGTTATTTCCAATATCTTCTTGTGGTTTTTTATAGGAGGCTATCTTTCACTCAATCAAACAGAAAACCTGGTTGAAAGCGAGCTTACCTGGCCTTTCAATTGGCCCATTAGATATTTTTTGTACACAAATAGTCAGTCCATGATGCCAAAATACTCGGGCCTCCTAACAAGTAATTCCTAAATATTAGGACAAATATATATATATAAAATGACGTGGGGGCTGTTCTTATTTTACCGGAGGGGTTTGAATTAGCTCCTCCTGATCGTAAAACCTCGTTATAATATCTATAACAGCATTTCAGTATAACGGCCTAATTTTCTCCAGAACCAAATTTTCATATTATATTTTACCTCTCTATAACAGCATTCTACCTATAACGGCAATGGAGTTCACTATAGCGGTACACTCTTTGTAAATTACCTCTTTATAACAGTCATACTAAAAAATTATGTAATTATTTGTTGAGGATGTTGGTAGTGTGTCATCACTCATAGCCCAAATTCCATCTCATAACACCCATCAAACAATGGATGCTACCACTTATATGGAGTTTGACGCAACGCTTCCAGTCCTTGAAACTTACACCGATGAAGAGATTATTGCACAAGTCAATAAAGTGAAAGAACAAGAGAGAGAGGAGGCAGAAAGTGACACGAAAGTGCTGATGAAGAGCCTCAACCTACTTCTACTTGGGCTGAGATAGAAAAGTCAATTGTTAAGCTCTTAGACAGCCTTCAAGGAAGAACTATTGAATACCCTTTTGCTGAAAGTTTGGACAAAAAATTTTGCCAATTCAAGCGTTATATTGTCACTAGAGACTTCAATGTACAAAACAACCTACTATTGTAGAATTCTTACGTCAAACTTGATTTATTTAAATTTTCAATTACTTTCAATGCATATATTCCTTAAATTTTTACAGTTTATTGGTACGGTACAACTAGTTATGGATTTATTAATAATGTATTAACCGTTATATTTTTAATTTAATGAAATATGAATATCTATTGAGATTTAAAATTAACATGTATTTTTTACGTATTTTTCAGTTATAACAGCTAAATGAGATCTAAACGTCAAACGTCAGTATACATATATAATAGCACCTCACTATAGCGCCCATAAAAGTTCCAGACAAATGCTGCCACTATAGCGAGGTTTGACTGCAGTTAATAGAGTACGTCAGTAAAAAAAAAGTTAAGTACTTATATAGTCTCGTTACTTGATGTTACGGGATCTTTACCATGGTAAATCTATTTTTTTTCATAATATATTTTCAAAAATGTATTTTAACAGGATTTATTTGAAATAATATTTCTAGCTTGGTGAGGATAAAGACGGTGTACATTTCATTCTATCCACTCTACTTGTGGAATGACACCAGATGTTGCGGTTGTTATTGATGTTATGGGATCCTTCATTGGAATGAGTATCGGTGCCAAGTATGATAATTAAAAGTGTGGATACTAGGTGGAAATTTGTCATAATACACTAAAAAGAAATACCGTAGCAACAAAATTTTGACGTATACATGTGTACTTCATAATTTGATTTGAATCAACATAGATATTCTTTTACCTGAAAACTTATCCACGTAATTTAGTTTCAAATATTGAATAACTTTTCTTTTTCTGATATAAAACAAGTAACTAAAGACACATAAAAAATTATAATTAATTATTTTCTCTATCGAAAATATTTTAAAAAATTATTGTAACAACAAAATGTTTAACTCCCAAATGATAATTACACCGTCAAACATGATAGAACGACGGCTTACACAATATTTTTGTGCTTACTGTTATTTATAACAAGCTTTAAAGCGGGGTAGATTTACAGAAATAAGATTTCTCCCTTAATTCTGTGCCACTACTCTAGCCCTCTTAAAAAGTTGACTTCTAGGGTGTGTTTGGTAGGAGGGTTCCATGGAAAATATTTTCTAGAAATTATGTAGTTCTTTTTCTAATTTTCTAGTTTTTGGTATGGAATAAGAAAATTTCAAGAACCCTACACCATCCTCCCATTACCACCTCAAACCCCCATAACCCCCAAACCCTCACCCAACCCAAAACCACCTCCCTTCACCCCAGAATAACCCCCACCCTCCACCCCAAAACCTCACCTCCAACGACCCCTTCATTCTAAAGAGGTATATCTCTATTTAACTCCTCCATCTTCAGCCGTCGTCGCCGTCGCCGAGGAGATCCGTCACAACCGGCGAACAATCTGAAAAGATCTCCAGAAAACTTATTCAATCCCGCCGCTTCCTCCAATCTACGTCAAAGTCGCCACTTGTAAGGTCGAGTTTGATGCGTCTCTGCCAGAAGCGTATGCCTTGCCGGAGAAATCGACGGCGACGACATTAGGTAGGTGTATGGGCCTAAATCAGTTTAGGATTACAAATCGAATTTGGATTCGGAAATAAGCAATTCTTCGTATCAAAATTGAATAAGCACACGAAAAAGATGTAAATGCGGAAAAGTAACTGTATTTCAATATATGATTGTGAGTACAAATTTGGGCAGAGTTTCCGTATAAATTTCTGGATCCCTATGATACAAAATGAACTACTATTTATAGGCCTAGGGGCTTTGCCCACGTTCTCCACCATCAGCTAGTGCCTTGTCCCACGACCTTGACATTAAACGGAGAAGTTAGTGGGGTAAAGTAGTAGGCTGCAAAGCCGCAGGAACCGAGATGGTCACCGAAGCTTGGTCACAAGGGTTCGGTGATACGACCTTGCTGTTCGGGTAAGAGGACATGTCACCGAAGCTCAACGTTCAACTCGCCTTCGGTAGTGGCGTTAGAACTTGACTTCGGTGACTTAGTCGCGGGTTTAACCATCTCTCTTCGGAGCGTCGGCTCGCTTTCTCTTCGGTCCATCATTCCGAGGTGCTGACCGAGCACGTTAATTTTTACCCAATACAGATAGTCCCCCCACTCCTCGGATGAACGCCGAGGTTGCCGAGGAGTGGAATGAATTTGAGCGGGAAATCGACGTGGTGAAACCTTATCCAAGGATTTCAAAAAGCTGCACGTCTTTCGGGCTGCCGTTCCGCGTTACGTGGCGGTCGTTGATAGGTCACCGAACGGTCGCACCGTCTTTTTGTTTTCCCCAATGTTATAGTCATCATTTCTTCTCCAACTTGCACGTGTAAGTCTCCTATAAATACCTCACTTCACCTCTTTCCACTTCACTTGAAAATCATGACATTCATCAGAATTTGCAGAGAAAAGTTTCTTCACCCTCCAAACTTGTTTTTCTGAACGACTTCTTCTCCCATTTAGTCATTATCATGTCTGCCACAAACTCCGGTCACGGTTCAAGTGATTCTGGCGAGAGGGCGGAGCGCTTTGCCGCCATGGCCATGAACGACGAGCTAGTCGCCTCTGTGCCACCATTGCAGGTGGTTGAAGCGGAAGGCGGTGGCGAGGCCACGTCTGCGGCTCCTGCCCCTAAGAGACGTAAGGCGAGGGTTGGTCGTGATACGGCGGAAGTCAGTTACGACGTAGAGCTTGACGTGGGCGATGACGATCGCGACAAGGATAGGGGTGACGTCGAAGGTGATGACGTCACCAGCGCCAAGGAGGCGGGCGGTTCGGTAGGCGGGGCCGAAGTGAGTGGGACAAGTGGCCAAAAGGGGGAAACCAAAGCTGGCCCATCAAAGAAGTCGAAGAGGAAGATTCCTCTCGAGGTTGAGATTGATCCTTGGTTGGTCATCCCCTCAAGTTTCAATAATGATAAGGACTTGAAGGTTCATGCTCAGTCCGATGCCCAAAAAGGGAAGAAAAGAAATATTCCCGTCCACGTTACCCCGAGCATTATAACTGAGGATAGGCTTGAAGCTGTTCGGGCTGACTGCCGGTGGGGGCCCGAAGTGGAGGTTAGGATCCCGGCGCCGGACTCGGCTGTTTCCACACACGTCGAAGGATACTCTTCGATCTTCACTTATCCCTTTACCATAGGGTTCAACTTGCCAGTGCACCCCATCATCGACGTGTTTTGCAGATCTTACAATCTCTGTCTAGCCCAACTTGGGCCCGGGGTCTGGAGGGTAGTTCAGGCCCTTGAATACTTGAGCGACATAGCTGGGTTACCTTTCACCTTCCAACATTTGATCTCTCTCTATTACCCCTACTTCCATAAAGCCGGGTGGTTGCCCTCTTGTCTCGGGGGTCTGATGCGATTCTAAGCAAGAGCGAGGACCATGGAGACCGAGGTTGGAATGATCGGTACGTGCTCATCCCTACGAGGTTGTTGTCAGCTGAACCTGGCTTTCCCGAAGTGTACGTAAGTGTCTATTTTTGTTTCCCTTCGGCTTTGGACTGTCATAATCGGCACTTATCTTTTTATCCTCGGCTTGCAGCTGAAAAGGTTCCAATCAACCCACCAAGGAACTTGCTTGAGTGGGTTACCGAGATCATGCAGGCGAAGACGCGCCCAGACCAGCAGTGGATGATACTAGCCTGTTTGAAAGAGAACCGATGGGTGTGTAAGAGGCATGATGAGTTGTGCATCCATATTTGTGACTGTTAGATCTTTTATTTGCTTTGAGCCGTCATGGTCTGATACTTTTCATTTGTGTAGGTCTCCCTAACAGAGCTGTGAGAGATACCGAAGAGGAGGAAGGAGCCGAGGTGGATGTTGAGGGGGGAGGGGAAGAGAGAGGAGATAAGAGGAGAAGAAGAAGAGAGAGAGGACGGTGATTGATATCACCGAGGGCGTGGCGAAGATGGCGACCTTGGCAAAGCGGATTATTGAAGAGAAGAAAGCCAAGGGTTCGTCAAGCCCGGGGACCTCACAAGGTGATGAAATTTTCTTAGGTCGGTTTTCGTGCGTTTCCACCTCTACCCTTTCTCATGTTAAACAAATTGCTCCCCTTCCTTCCCCAGGTTCCAAAAGAAAGAGGGCTGTGCCAAAGCGAGCGGCCAAGGCGAAGGGTCCTCGGGTCGAGGAAGCTGCTGCTCCTGCTGCCGAAGCAGCGATCACAAAATGCCGGGGACTTATTGATGAGCCCAGCGATGAAGAGCTTCCCCCCTTGGCTCCCGAGATAGGGCCAGAGCTAGCCTCTGAGGCGGTTCAAGAGCCGAGGCCCGAGGTTGGTGGGACAACTACGGTGATAAACGTGGAGGAGTTTGATCAGGAGGCCGCAAAGCAAAAGGGCAAGGCTAGAGTGGGCGAAGGCTTGATTAAGAGTACGGTCAAAGCCTCTCGAGCTTCGCCGAAGCCTACCAGCACCGTACCTCGGGTTTTGGAGATATATCCTGACGCAAATTTGCTAGATGCCACAAAAGAGGATGTTGTGGCCCTTGATGGCATACTTGGCCCCGCCGAAGCTCACGCCCTTTGGAATCTTAGCCCGATGAGCTTGATGGGTGTCTCCGCCGCTTCAGCCCTTCGGGTAAGTCTCAGCGTGTGTTTTGCATAGTTTATTTCGCCATCTTTCTGATACTGACATTTTGTCTCAAATGCAGAGTTTGGTTCTTGTATTGCAAGCTGTTCATCTCGAGCGTGAGTGAGCCAAAGAGATCCAAGCAGCTGCCGTCGCTTGGGATGAACAGAAGAAAGTTCTTAGAGGGCAAGTTACCGAGCTAGAGGCTCGATTTGCAATTCTGAATGAAGAGCTGGAGCGTGCCAATGAAGCCTCAGCCAAGGCCGAGGCCGATCTTCGCGGGGCTGTGGAATCTGCCGAAGCTCGAGTCCAAGCCGCGACGAGTGAGTTTACTGCAGAGCGTTCGAGGTTGAGCCTTGAAAATGCTCGCCTTGAGGCTGAGCTCTTCAGGGCCAAGACCGAAGTGCTTGAAGCAGGCGAAAAATATCGCAGTAAACTTGGAGAATACAACGCCAAGCTCGTTGAGTTGCAAAGCCAAGTGGACAAAGTGCCATCCCTTCGGGGCAAGATCTCTAAGCTCGAGGGTAGGATTGCGTACCTTAATGAGCGGGCCGAAGTCAGGGCAACAAGGGCAAAGTTTGAAGAAACATGGGCCGTTGTCAAGACCAGGCTTAGTACACTTGAACAAGTCCAGGCTGGGCAGATTGTAGTTGAAGAGGAGATTGCCAAGGCAAGGGAGGCTGCTGCCGAGGCTCAAAGGATTGTGAATGAACTCCCTTCGAGCGAGGGCTCAGATGATGGCGGGCCCGAAGGCGAAGACAGAGGTGAAAGTGCCGAAGAGGGTAGTGAAGATGCCGATGGGGCGCAGCCTTAGTGTTTGATGAACATTTTGATGTTTTTATTTTGTTTTAGGCCTTCGCGCCTTTTTGGACATTAGCCTTCGGGCTTTTATGTATGCATGGCTTTTGACCTTCGGGTCATTTTTTATGTAAATATTATTCAGCCTTCGGGCTTTTTAATGGAAAAGATCATTCGTATTTTTATCTCGAGTGTTGGCTTTTGAATATACCGAACACCTTGCTAAGAATAAATAATTTGCTTGCAAGACTTAACTGAATTTAATCGATGCAAACTTAGAACGGCGTCTCGTCCTCGAGTCGATGCATTGTGCAGCTTCGGAGTGCAAGATCTTAACAGATAAAATGGATATAAGACCAAAGTCATTTCATTGATATCAACGAGCCAGAAATCGGCTATTTACATAGAACCAAGTCGAAGCGGACCTTGGGTAGAGAACAAATTTTCGAATAAGAGCAAACTGACAATATGCCGCTACTGGGCTAATTTACAATGTACTAAATCTATTCCCCGGGCGTAAGTCCCCGGTTGTCGGAAAGATAAGCTTCGGTTGGGAGGCTCGATGTCGACCTCGGTATCAACCCTTCTCACTCCCCCCAGTGTTCGGTTGTGAATCTTGATGAAGATCCGAGCATTGGAAATCGTTCGCTTCGCTTCCTGAAAAGGTCAAGCAAAAAAGATGGAACGAGGAGCAAGTTAGTACATTTCGATCGGGGCCATAGTAGCGTTGTTCGGCTCGGGGCTGTGGATGAATTTAAAGAGATTGAAAAGTATTTACCTCGACTAGAAGTAAAATCTTTTCAGATTGGAGATATTCCAATTCAGAGGTTCGGGTTCGCCTTACAAACTTTCAATTTGATACGACCCTTTTCCTACGATTGCCTTGACTCTGTAGGGTCCTTCCCAATTTGCAATAAGCTTCCCCCCCCGTTGTCTTCCTTTATTGATTGGTTTACAGTTTTTAGCACATAGTCTCCAACTTTGAAGTCTCTGAGTTTGCTTTCTGTTGAGGTATGCCTCGATCTGCCTTTTTTGGGCGACTAGCCGAACCAAAGTTAATTCTCTTTTTTCCTCGAGCAGATCCAATTCTATGCGCATTGCCTCTTGGTTTGCATCTTCGGCAGTGTGGGCATACCGAAGGCTTGGTTCGCCCACTTCTACGGGGATGAGGGAGTCCATGCCATAAGCTAGTGAAAAAGGAGTCTCACCGGTGCTGTTCTTCTCCGTTGTTCGCATGGCCCATAGCACCCCGGGCAGCTCCTCGGGCCAAGGGCCTTTTTTCTCATCAAGTCTTTTCTTGAGATTTTCAATGATGATTCTATTTGAAGACTCGGCTTGGCCATTGGCACTTGGGTGATAGGGAGTCGAAGCAATTCTTTTGATCCCCCACTGCTTGAAGAAATCAGTAATGGCTGCCCCCATGAATTGTTTACCGTTGTCACAGGAAATCTCTCTTGGGACGCCGAACCTGTAGATGATGTTCTTTTTTATGAAGTCGATTACTTGCTTTTGCTTTACCTCGGTGAGAGCCGCTGCTTCCACCCATTTTGTGAAGTAATCAGTTAGTACTAAAATAAAGCGAACACCACCCTTTCCCTTGG
This sequence comes from Petunia secreta, assembly GCA_029990175.1. Classification (NCBI taxonomy): domain Eukaryota; kingdom Viridiplantae; phylum Streptophyta; class Magnoliopsida; order Solanales; family Solanaceae; genus Petunia; species Petunia secreta. Next base: position 31,595,785 of record JARKIP010000065.1, on the reverse strand, counting down.
GCAATGGTCCAACAATCTCCATCCCCCATTTCATGAAGGGCCATGGTGATACCACTGAGTGTAGAGGCTCGGCCTGTTGGTGGATCATTCGCCCATGGCGTTGGCATTTATCACATTTTTACACGAAGGCCTTCACATCGGCACTGATTGTGGGCCAATAATACCCAGCTCTTAATAACTTACGCACCAAGGACTTTCCCCCCGAGTGATTGCCACACTCGCCTTCGTGCACTTCGGCCATCACGTATCTTGCCTCATCGAGATCCAAACATTTGGCCATCGGGCCGCAATATAGCCTTTTGTATAAGTTACCCTCGATCAGGTGATATGAGGCTGCTTGGGTCCTTAACTTCTTTGCTTCTTTTTTGTCTTGGGGGACAGTCCCCGAGTCGAAGTAGGAGATGAACTTACTTCGCCAATCCCATCGGTTATCCACTGAATTGACCTGCAACTTCATTTCTCTCATGTGTGCGGACAGCAGCCGAACCACTGAATCAGTCCCCAAGTGAGCTTCGTCGATTGCCGAACCAAGATTTGCCAGAGCATCAGCCTCGATATTTTCCTCCCGAGGTACTTGTTTAACTTGCCATTCTTGGAATTGAGCCAAGATTCTTTGTGCTCGATCCAAGTATAATTGCATTTTGGGCTCCCGAGCCGTATAATTACCGAGGATCTGATTCACTACCAACTGTGAGTCACACCTCAGTTCGATTCTTTCAACCCCCATTTCTTTAGCCAGCTCCAAACCTGCTAAAGCTGCCTCATATTCTGCCTCGTTGTTGGTCACTTTCTTGAACCGAACCGAGTGGCTGACTTTCTCCCCAGTGGGCGCTCTCAAGACTATGCCTAACCCTGAACCTTTGGAGTTTGTTGCTCCATCGGTGTGAAGTATCCATAGTCCTGAGGAGGTTCCTTTTGCCATGGAGTTTTCCTTTTCCGCCTCGGGCAGAATTCCAATACTAAAATCGGCCACGAAGTCTGCCAAGACTTGAGACTTAATGGCAGTCCGAGGTTGATAGGTGATATCATACTCGCTCAACTCTACCGCCCATTTTGATAACCTCCCTGATAACTCAGGTTTATGCAATATACTCTTTAAAGGGAAGGTTTAAACTACCGTTATTGGGTGACATTGAAAATAGGGTCGTAGTTTCCGAGCGGTAACAAGTAAAGCAAGTGCTAATTTTTCCAAGTGTGGATACCTGGTTTCAGCGTCGAGGAGTGTCTTGATCACATAATAGATGGGCTGTTGCTTGCCATCTTCTTCCCGAACCAGCACAGCGCTGACTGACACCTCGGACACGGCCAAGTAGACCAGTAATGTTTCACCTTCTTTTGGCTTGGCAAGTAACGGTGCGTTAGCCAAGTATTGTTTCAAATCTTTCAACGCTTGTTTACACTCCGGTGTCCATTCGAAGTGATTGTTTTTTCTCAAAAAGGAGAAGAACTTGTGGCATCGCTCCGAGGACCTTGAGATAAATCGACTCAAGGCGGCGACTCGGCCAGTTAAGCGGTGAACTTCTTTCACCCCGGTCAGCTCCTCGGGGATCTCTTCAATAGTTTTGATTTTATCTGGGTTGGCCTCGATTCCTCGTTTAGAGACAATGAATCCCAAGAATTTGCCTGATCCAACGCCGAAGGCGCACTTCTCAGGATTCAATTTCATGCCGTATTGCCTCAACACAGCAAAGGCTTCCCTCAGATGATTCAAATGATCCTCCATTTGGATCGATTTGATGAGCATATCGTCTATGTAGCCCTCCACAGACTTTCCAATATATTCTTTAAACATGCGACATACCAGCCTTTGGTAGGTCGCCCCGGCGTTCTTCAAACCGAAGGGCATCACCTTATAACAAAAGGTACCTCGGTCAGTGATGAACGAGGTCTTCTCTTCGTCCTTCGGGTCCATGAGGATCTGATTATAACTCGAATATGCATCCAAGAAGGTCAATAGTTTGTGTCCAGCCGTGGAGTCTATTAACCTATCAATTTGTGGCAATGGATATGAGTCTTTGGGGCAAGCTTTGTTCAAGTCGGTATAGTCTATACACATTCTCCACTTGCCGTTCTTCTTTGGTACGACCACCACATTGGCCATCCATTCGGGGTATTTCACTTCTCTTATGAAACCACTTTCTTGTAGCTTGGTTGTTTCATCCTCGATCGCCTTCTTTTTGACCCCGGCATGAGATCTTTTCTTCTGCTTTACCGGGGTAAATTTTGGGTCCACATTCAGTTTGTGAGTCATGATCTCCGGATCGATACCCGTCATGTCGGAATGGGACCAAGCAAAACAGTCATGGTTGGACTTCAAAACTTCGATGATCGTCTTTTTCGACTCCGGGTCCAACTCCGAGCCGATATACACTTTCCTATCGGGGAACTCTTTCAATAGGGTGAAAGATTCCAATTATTCAAAGGTTGAATCCTCGGCCTTTTCCTTTCGAGGCTCTTGAATACAAGCTGGAATCTTTTCAACTTCTCCTCGGGCGTCCTCCCCGCTCGACCTCGGTTCCTGTCGTTGCTATTGCTTTGGCCCGATCGGGGCGACTCTACTCTTTAATGCAACCGAATAGCACTCTCTTGCTACTCGTTGCTCCCCTTTGATTGATCAAAATCCCCAAGGTGTAGGGAATTTAATCACTTGATGCAAGGTGGAGGGGACAGCTTCCATGGAGCGGATCCATGGCCTTCCGAGGATCACATTGTAAGCCAAATTCTCGGGCATGACTTGGAACGGTGTTTCCTTAATAACCCCATCAGCGAATGTCTTGAGTGTGATCTCACCCAACGTCTTCTCCGTGGAGTTGTTGAAGCCGGCTAACACTGTTGATTTGGGGACAACTTCCTCTTTCAGCCACATTTTTTTAACAGCCCCGTAACTGATTATATTAACTAAGCTACCGGGGTCGATCAAGACTCTTTTGATTTCAGAGTCGTTGATTCTCAGCATGATAACCAAACGTCGTGATGGGGGAACATCATCCCATCACAGTCATCATCGTCGAACACAATGTCTTTACCCGAGCCACCAACTCGGGTTCTTTTCTCCATGGTGATGGAGAGCTTGGCGAATTTCTTGGCCGTGGCGAAATTTACGCCGTTCACCTCTGATCCCCCGGTAATAACATTCACCACTCTCTCCGGGGGTGGAGCCCGAGGCGGTTGTCCATCGCCTCGGTTCTTGGAGAAATTGTCTTTCCCCTTGTCAGTAAGGAAGTCAGCCAAAACTCCCTTCTTCAGCAAGTGAGCTACCTCGAGGCGCAAAGCTTTGCAATCCTCGGTCCTATGACCATAATCTGCGTGGAATTCACAATGCAGATTGTGGTCTCTTTTATCTGCCAGAGTCCTCATATCCTTGGGAACCCTTACCCCGGCAGTCCCTTTGACTACATTGACCAGCTCCGAGGTCGATATATTGAAGTTGTAGTCTTGGATCTGAGGTAGATCTTTTTTTGGGGCCGAAGTGGAGCTTGAGGGATTTCTTTGGTTCGTATTGGGTTGAACCTTCCCTCCGAGCCTTTGGCTTATGTGTGAATTTGGGTATGAATTACCGAAGGAGTTTCCCAGCCTTTGGCTGATGTGCTGCTTTGTCGAGGTATATGGCTCATACCTCCCCTTCGGGTTGCTTTGCGGCGCCTCGGCGCGATTCGAAGATTCGCCTCGGTTTCGTTGATGATAACCTCGGCTCTTGAATTCAGCCTCCTCCAATCTAATTTTGGAGTAAGCGCGCCTATACAGATCCTCCCATGTTAGGACCTGATATTGTTGGAGTTCTTTTCGCAATTCAGCGGCGGCGTCAGAATTGCGAATATTGATACCTTTTTCAAATGCCATGATGGCCAAGGTATCGTCCATCCGAGGTAATTCCATGCGTTCGGCGTGGAATCGCTCAAAAAATTCTTTGAGTGGCTCACCGGGCTTTTATTTCACTTCGCATATATCCTCCCTCTTTGGAGGATCTTTTGTGCCCCGGTGTGCGCCTTGACGAAGGCGCTAGACATTTCCTTAAAGGTGGAAATCGACCCCGCTGGCAGATACATATACCAATGTAGAGCCCCCTTCTCTAAGGACTCGCCAAATTTCTTCAAGAACATCGACTCGAGCTGTATAGCCGTTAGATCGTTGCTCTTCACCATTGCCATATATTCTCTTATGTGTTCTTTGGGATCGGTGGTCCCATCGTATTTCTTCAAGAAGATGAGTTTGAAGCCCTTGGGAGTTGGGGCTGGAGCCCCTTCGGGCTTGAAGGGTAGCTCCCTGTATTGATCAATATCGAGGTCGTCTTCCTCCTTTGTTATCCCCGGCACGCCCTCGAGGCGCTTTTCCACGCGCGCCTCGATGCGTGCTTCGATTTCCCTGCTCATCTTTTCAACGTCAACGGAGGATGTTGTTTCAGCCACGGTGGGAATCGTCTCGAAGTGTGGCGTTGTGGTTGGATTGTTCCCCGAGCCCCCAGACGTGGCCCCGTTGTGAGGTCCCCCTGTTATCGCGCCTATAGGAACGATGAGCGGGATGCCTCCACCAGAAGCCGAAGGCTGGGTGCTGTTCGGTGCAGCACTGTTCCTCGCTTCCAACGAAGCGCGGAACTCAGCGTTAATGTTCGCTTGCTCATCCTGTCTATTTTGGAGAGCTCTTAGCGTAGTGACAACATAAATCTGGAACTCTTCAGTTGTCATTGGTGAGATGGGCTGTTGGTTCAACGGAACGTCAGCCCGTTCACTATTGTTACCGCCATTGTCAGCCATAACGTTGTTGAATCGTTAGCTTTGATGAAAAACGGACGTGAAACTTTGGAACAAAGCGCTACTGCTTATATCCCCACAGACGGCGCCAATTTGTATGGGCCTAAATCAGTTTAGGATTACAAATCGAATTTAGATTCGAATATAAGCAATTCTTCGTATCAAAATTGAGTAAGCACACGAAAAAGATGTAAATGCGGAAAAGTAACTGTATTTCAATATATGATTGTGAGTACAAATTTGGGCAGAGTTTCCGTATAAATTTCTGGATCCCTATGATACAAAATGAACTACTATTTATAGGCCTAGGGGCCTTGCCCACGTTCTGCACCATCAGCTAGTGCCTTGTCCCACGACCTTGACATTAAATGGAGAAGTTAGTAGGGTAAAATAGTGGGCTGCAAAGCCGCTGGAACCGAGATGGTCACCGAAGCTTGGTCACAAGGCTTCGGTGATACGACCTTGCTGTTCGGGTAAGAGGACATGTCACCGAAGCTCAACGTTCAACTCGTCTTCGGTAGTGGCGTTAGAACTTGACTTCGGTGACTTAGTCGCGGGTTTAACCATCTCTCTTCGGAGCGTCGGCTCGCTTTCTCTTCGGTCCATCATTCCTAGGTGCTGACCGAACACGTCAATTTTTACCCAATACAGTAGGGTTACGGGGTTGAGGTGGCATTAGGGGTATGGGGATTACAGGTAGAGGTAGCGTGGGGTTAGGTGTGGTTTAGAGTGACGGGGTTAAGGGAGGAGGTGGTCTTGGAGAGTAGGTGCAAAGGGCAGCTAGGGTTTTTTATGGGATTAGGTGCAGAATTAGAATTTTGGAAAATATTTTCTCCTCAATTATTAGGAAAAATATTTTTCTCTAATTGAAGGAAAATGAGTGGGTGTGGAAAATATTTTCCAACTCAGATAAGTCAACCAAACAAGAGAAAATGGAAAAATATCTTCCCATACCAAATACACCCCTAGTCTTCATTGACTGAACTAAGCATACTTCCTGGCCGATGCCGAGGAACTTCCTAGCAGATAGCGAAAAAAATTTAGTTGAAAAAATTCTTAATGGATCCGGGATCATTATAAAGTGCTAAAAATTAAATTATTCTTCCGTCGAGGCAAAAAACATAACGATGGCGATTGCCAGAACTACTGGGCAAAATTTTTTGTTGAAGCAGTTAAGAGTCTATGGGTGTGGTAAATGTTTTTGTCTTGAACCTAACTAGGAGCTTGGATTAGCTCCTACCCAAGAATCTATCAAATTGAAATTAAAAAGAATGATAATGAGTGAACGCTAAAAGTCACTAAGAAAGGTGATAGACTAGCTTCCAAAATGATGTGATACAAAGATACCAAATAATTGAGCAAGATGCTGAGGGGCCATTAAGGCCAGTGTCTCTTTGTAATCTTCTTTGGATATAGTAGAAGCACTAGTTATTATCAGGGAGCACTATTACTGATATTTTGAGTACCTCATAAAATATCAGGAAGAACCTGTCACCTCCGGATTTGCACTATGATATGCAACAATGGTTTCATTAGCGGCCAGAGAGACTACAACCACTTGTTAATTGATACTTTGGAGCTTGTCTGACTTAAGATTATTGAAAGTAGCTGATAAACACAAAAAATTGAAACAAACCTTTATCTGATAATTAAATAACTAAACAAACTTTTATCTGATAATTAAATAATTTTTATGTGATAATTTATAATCAAGAATATAAAAGATTGAGCTGCTAACAAGCAGATGATGTATTTGATTACTTTGATATTAGAAGTGCTGATAAATTGTTAGATTTTCTATTATTATGTGTGTGGCCCAATAAAAATAAGCCCATAATATTTAATATGTAATATTCAATAATGAACAAATCTTGTCGGCTCACTGGTTACTTGATACATATAAATAGGTCATCCCTCCACCCATTAGGGGGTTACCACTCAACATTCCATCACTGACGGCTGTGGTAACGTAATGCTTGAGCAAGGAGGTAGAAAAACTATTTCTTCATCCTTCCGCTAATTGCTTCCACTACAGGTGTATCTACTTATCTCCGTAAGATTAATGTGTTTAAGATCCTGAATTTAATACATGTATTGTTAATTGTACTATGAATTAATTAATCTGTGGTATCAAGAGCCTGTATATTTGAATCAATAATCTTCGTAAAAGAAAGACTATCTTATGATTACAACTTAAACAAGGACGTTGATAGGATTACCGAATTGCTGATTATGTTTTGTTAGGATTTTACTGAATATTTAAAGTTTTGAAAGAATTAACTAGTTATGATTGGTTGACAATTAAAAGGATAAGAATTTGTTACGGGAGAAATATTTGTCCGACAGAGTGTTTGTAATTCTATCACCAAAGCAGAAATTTCAACATTGGTCAAATCTTTTGGATGACCTTTTAATCTGAATGGTATCTTTTGAATGACCTTTTGGTCAAATCTTTTGGATTATTGATGTCCCTTATAAATTGAATGGTATCTTGTTCAATTACGTTTAGCCTACTGTTTTGTAAGTAACGGAACTTCCTTTAGGACTATTAGAAGTGCTTGCACTATTATGTTAATCAGTTAATGATTATTGATTATTGATTATTTTATATTGTGCAAAAACTTTATGAATTCTTATATAAATTGTTTAACCTAGATCTGATTTTAGGCCAATTAATAATTAAATTTGTATTTGGGGAGTCACGATCAATAGTTGAGATTAAGAGTTTATACGGTGAGCTAAGATGATGATAATACGAGAACGAGATGCAAGTATTAACTAATAAAAACAAAGCATAAACGGAAACAAGGAGAAGTAACCGTATCGTATCGCTCGTCTTCGGAGAAAGTTCTTCGATACCAATCGCACTTCAGACGATCAAAGAACTAAGGTGGTAATCAAAATATGAGCAAAGAGAGTATCTGAGCAAGAGCGAGAGAGTATTCTTATTGATATTGTAGACAGGAAGTAAAAGTTGTCCTTTACAATCGATTAAGGTGAATGCTATTTATAAGCCTGGTAGGCACCCGTTGGGATTTTGTAACTGCTGGGCGTGGATCCGTTTGGATATGTAACTGCTGATCACATATCCGTTGGAGTCATAACCGCTGGGTTGTAATGATTGCCTTAATGACCATTAATAGATTGATCGTGGATGATCATGTTAATAACTGCTCATTTAGAGCGGGTTGACTGTTGAAGTGTTTCATAACTCCTTTAGGTCTGCTCGTGATGAATGTCTGTCCGTTGGACGTCTGTCCGTTGAAATGTCTGTTCGTGCCACGTGGAAGACACGTGTCACCTTTCCAAGTCCAGTCAGCTTTTATCCAATACAGATAGTCCCCGCACTTCTCGAGCAGAGTATCTGTTCGAGGAGTGGATATGAATTTTGGCGGGAATTTCTAGCAAATTTTTGTCTCCGTGTGATGTATCTTGATGACGTACGAGCCTTATCAGCTAAGTGACAAGCCCTTATGACGTGCGCATTAAATGCGCCGTATAAAAAAAGTAACTGCAGCTGGCACGTCTGCGGAGCTGCAGGCCATTCTGAAGTGACTATTGCGTGCCCCAACGGTAAAAGTAATGATTTTAACCGCTTCAGTCACGTGCACACGTCGTCTGTTGATTGCGAGGTGACCGCTACCCTTCAGAATAATGATGATACTAAAAAGCTTTGATGAACCCTACTCTTTCTTTCGACGGCCAGATCTGATCGTGGTTTCTCTGATGATCTCCACGTGTCTCGAAGAAAGTTGTGGGGCTGATTCTTCAATCCTATAAATAGGGGTTTGCTTGATGAGAAACTTTTTATTTGCCTTTATTTCTTCTCCGCTGTTCTTTGAAAATCCTTTGAACTAGCTTTTGAACTCTTCTTGACAACTTCATATTTTTCCTGAAACCATGACTTCAAGATCTAGGAAAAATCAAAGTACTGACATTGCTAGTAGTTCCTCGGCGGCCACTCCCAGGCCCCGGGCTACCCACGCTACTGCTGCAGAAATAATCCCCAAGAAATGGGGTGAACTTGAGGCGGACTGTAACATTAAGTCCTTCCATAATAGAGAGGGAGATACGCGCAACTGGCCGGCGTATAGGTTTAAATCTGGGATCACGAAAGAGGTGATCCCACGAGTGAGGACGGACTGCCACTGGGGCGATGAGGTTCCCCTCTTGCCGGTCTCCGAGGAGGAGAATATTACTTCCCATAGGGCTGGGTGGACAGCCATGTGCACCTACCCTTTCACAGTGGGATGTAGATTACCCCTGCACCCTGTGTTGGAGAGGCTCTGCAGAGAGTACCTCCTCTGTCCGGGGCAACTGAGCCCCAGTATATATAGAATAGTTAGTCTTTTGGATTGGTTCGCGGCAGGAACTGATCAATCTTTTGGCTATGAGCATTTTATTTCTTTGTACAGTATAAAATTTTTTAAGGACGGCTATGTAAATGCCAGGATGCGCGGAAGCAAAGGCTTGGTGCGCAGTTCTGAGGATACTGGTGACCGAGGCTGGGTGCACCGGTATCTGTTTGTGCGCTCCTCGGCCTTAACTTTTGACGACAAGGCTTATCTTCCAGAAGTCTGGAATAAAAAGCGTAAGTCCCCGAGTATTTTTTGAAATTCTTTGTGCTCTTTCTTCTTCTCGTCTTCTAACTCCGTTCAATTTTTGTAGCGGCCAAGAAACCCTACGACGGACTCATTTCTATTTAAGATTTGACCGCGTGGGTTGAGCCAATTTTGAAAGAGTTTACTCCTGAGAAGAGAGAGTGGGCGTATTTTTCCGCTCAGAAGAGTTTGATCGTACAAAATCATGGTGAGAATATTTCTGCTCCCATGATCGTTCTTCTTCTTCGAAACTTCTTCATGTCTGACCGTTTCTCCTTTTTGTAGGTTTGGGCACTTCGGGAGATTTCTTTCCTGCTCCCCCCCAAGACTGGCCTTCCGAGCCTGTTGCTGACCCAGAAGCTGAAGCTGAGGCTATACTAGCTTCAGTGGGTGCTCTGCGCAGCAGGGAGCGGGGTGAGGAACTCCTGTCCGGTGGACTGGGCTCCTTGAAGAGGAAGAAGAGGAGCCAAGGCGAGGGCGGAGCACGGAAAAAGTCTGCTCGTAAGACTTCCGTGGCTGCTGGGCAAACCTCGTCGGCTGGTGGTGATCCGTCTTCTAGGGCAAGTGTACCGGAGCCCGTAGAAGAGAATGCTGATGCTGCTGCTGGAGTCCCCGAGTCTATACGGGGAGAGGGTGTAGCCAAGGAGGTTATCGATCTTTCGGACACTGAGACCGAAGTTGATGTTCCTCTTAGGCGAAGGCCTCATCTTCGTAGTGACAGAAGAAGGGCCGAGGAGGAGGCTGTCCGTACTCCGCAGAGGAGTCCCCGAGTTGATGACGGGGTGGAGGCAGGTCCTTCTCGTGTAGACAAGGGGAAGAGAAAAGTAGGTGAAGAAGAAGAAGAAGAGGTGAAAGAGGAAGTAAGAGAAGAAGCTTCCCAAGAGGGTAGCTAGGGTCCTCGTGTTTTTTGTTTCGAGGACCTGGAGAATATGGCTACTGAGGGGGCGACTCCCGTTGGTCTTCGTGAATGCGAGACAATAAAACCTGGAGTGGAAGGTGACTCTAACCTTTCCTCGTCAAGATTCGTTTGGAGGTCAGTCATTGGTGGCCGGACAAAGTTGAGTGATTTCAGGGGGGTCCGTTACAAGTTTGGGCCAAATTATCCCTCTGAGCAGGCTTGGGAACCCAAGTTCTGTGAGAGGAAGCACACTTTGAAACTTGCCCCTGATGTTAACTTCATAACTGGGCCACGCGGCTTGGCTAAGGCGGTCTCCTCGCTCATCGGTCCTCGTGAAGAATGGGTGCTGAGGGAGCTGAGCGATGAGGAGTTAGCCTTCCAGATTGCTGCTGATTCCGCCCGGGTAAGTATTTTCCGCTTTGTTTTGGGAATAACTTTAGCCTCGGACTTCTAACTCTGACTTACTTTGCTTTTTCAATCGAGTATGCTGGCTACCGAGCTCATGTTTCGCTCCAGGCTTAACAACGTCGATCAAGTAGTTGAAGTAAAGAAAGAGTTGCTGGAAGCTCTGAAGGAGAACAAGACTCTGATAGAGCAGTGTGGTCTCCTTGGTGGTGAGGTTAACCGGTTGACTGATTTCAACAATGAACGTGTTGAGCAAATCAACGCACTCACCAGGGAGAAGGACCTTCTTCTCGAAGAGAGAGAAGGGTTCGCACGCTCTGCCCAGGGTTTAGAGAGATTGCTTGAAGATTATCAAAATTCTTTGAACGGTGCTATCGAAGATCGTGCATCCCTTGAGATGGATCTGCAGAGAGCTAATGAAGGATCTGTTAAAGCCAGGGCTGATCTCCAGGCTGCCAAGGATCAGGTCGCTCAATTAATGAGTGCTCAGACCGCATTAACCAAGGATTTGGCAAACCTGCGTGATCAGTCTGAAATCAAAGCCAAGCTTGCTGCTCTTGAGGCCAAGCGTACATTGCTCGAGCAGATTCAGGCTAGACAAGCTAATGTCGAGGAGATGTTGCAGACAACAAAGAGCGATGTTCGAAGAATAAAACAACCATTGGGTTTCTCTCCTAAGGAGTCTGAAGGCGACGATGATGATGAAGACGAAGATGACGGCGAGGATTCAGGGGACGATGGCAGAACTGACGGAGCTGGTGCGTCGAGTTCTGGTCGTAGCCCTAAGTGTTAATGCCCTTTTCTCAATCTGTGATTGATGTACTTTTTTTATTGTCTGGCGAGAGCTGGACTTGTTTGTTGGTGGACAGAAGTCTAGTAAAGACTTTTCTGGTCCTTTGTATGGCCGGTTTGTTTGGCCTTTGGAACACTCTGCAAATTTCTGTCAGCCATTTTTCGGCACTTTATCAATTTACAGTATAATGTATATATGCTACTTTAGATCTGTTCAGTGACTATATTTAGTTTGAACTCTTGATCTTTTTGTTTGCATGTGTTGTGGCTTTCGTGCCTTATGATTGGGAATTTTCTGGAGTTTGAACTTTATTAAGTTCGTATCTCCAAGAGTCTGCCCGAATGTTTTCAACTTAGCCTTTCGTTAGGAAGAGGTCGTAAGTTGTAGGTAGTCTGACCGAGTCGTGGTCGTTAGAGTGTTGGCCGAATCATTGCTCTATGCATATAACTTTGCTTATTGTTTTGATAGTCGAAAGTTATTGCATGGCTTTGTAGATTGGCTCTGGCCGCTCTTACTTTCATGGAAGCCTTGTCACATAAAGGTTTTTGTTTTGTGAATGACTCCTCTTATTTGCCGTGGAAGTCTTGTCACGTAAAGGTTTTTGTTTTGTGAATGAATCCTCTTATTTGCCGTGGAAGTCTTGTCACGTAAAAGTTTTTGAAAAACTTTAAAAATTCGCCTTTTGGTAAGGTCTTTCACCTTTATGAAGGTCTTATCTGGCCTACAGGGGCCTCTCACCACCCCCCTTGTTTTTATGTTGGAGCACGTAAAGTGATAACATGAAAAGAGTTTTCGGTGAGTTGCACATAGAACACATATAACCAAAACGAGGAGTGTGTCTGTTGTGGGATTCGAACCCACAGCCGCGAAGTTGAAGAACTTCGAGCTCTACCAGTTGAGCTAAACGGATCTGACCTTGTTTAGGTCGTTAGTACCATTTAGAGAAAATATATAATAAAAGTAAGAACTTTTGTAAAGATAAAAGGTGAGTGTAGGATAACTAACCGTTTTACCACTTAAAAGTGATACCTTTTGAGGTGAACCACATTCCAACTGTTCGGGACAGTGGAGCCGTCTGGTCGTGCCAAACGATAAGATCCCTTGCCGACTGAAGCAATTACTTTGTAGGGGCCTTCCCAGTTAGGGCTAAGCTTCCCTGAATTTGTTTCTTATGTGCTCTGGGAGACTTTTCTGAGTACAAAGTCTCCGACTTGGAAGCTTCGTACGCGCAGTCCCCGATTGTAGTATTGCTCGATTCGTTCTTTTTGAATGACTACTTGTACAAGAGCTAGTTCTCTGCGTTCTTCGAGGAGGTCCAGCTCTTCAGATAGGTTGACTGAGTTTGATTCCTCAGTGGCATGTGCATATCGCAGGCTGGGCTCTCCGATTTCAACTGGGATTAGAGCATCTGCGCCATATACTAATGAGTAAGGAGTTTCTCCGGTACTCATTTTGATCGTTGTGCGATAAGCCCATAGTACTCCAGGTAACTCCTCTACCCAACATCCCTTTGCCTGCTCGAGGCATTTTTTAAGGGACTCAACGATGATTTTGTTGGTAGATTCTGCCTGTCCATTAGCAACAGGGTGATTCGGAGAGGAAGTGATACTTTTGATGTGTAGATCGTCGAGGAATCTAGTCACTTTCTGGCCGATGAGTTGCGGGCCATTGTCCATGACTATTTCCTTAGGTGCTCGAAAGCGACACACGATAAAACGCCAGAGGAAGTCGACGACTTCCGTTTGCCGTACCCTTGAATATGCTGCCGCTTCGACCCACTTTGTGAAGTAGTCGGTGATGATCAATAGGAAGCGCATCCCCCTTGGTGCTGCGGGAAGAGGACCAATGATGTCCATCCCCCATTTCATGAAGGGCCACGGGGAGATTATTGAATGCAGTGGTTCTACTGGCTGATGGAGAAGATGGGCGAACCTCTGGCATTTGTCTCATTTCTTGAAAAATTCGTTCGTATCTTTCTCCATTTTGTCCAAATAGTAACCTGCACGAATCAGCTTCCGGGTTAATGCCTTGCCCCCGGAATGATTTCTGCAACAGCCTTCGTGGACTTCTCTCATCACATTATTGATCTGATTAGGTCCAAGGCATTTCGCGAGAGGTCCTGCGAACATCCTCCAGTAAAGCTCGCCGTTGAGAATTGTATATCGGGCAGCTTTTACTCGGAGTTTGCGAGCAGCTTTTGTATCTGCGGGTAGAGTTCCATAAATAAGATAATTTGTTATCTCATTCCGCCAGTCCCAAGTAGCGTTGCCCCTATCTCTACCACTATCTCTACCACTGATCCCATGTTTGCAAGAGCATCAGCTTCATGGTTCTCTTCCTGTGGAATCTGGACTGCTTCCCATTCGTCAAACTGTGCTAGGAGCTCTTTCACTCGAGCGAGGTACACTTGCATCCTGGATTCTCGTGCAATGAAACCTCCATTGGTTTGATTGACCACGAGCTGAGAGTCGCTTTTTAGTTTGATGATGGTTGCTCCATAACTTCGGTCTAGTTCTAATCCTGCAATAACGGCCTCATATTCGGCCTTATTGTTAGTAATGAATGGGCATTTGATAGCCTGCCTTACCGTTTTGTCGGATGGAGCGACGAGGACTAATCCAAGCCCGGACCCTTTGACGCTCGAGGAGCTGTTTGTGTGAAGAGTTCATGTGCCAGGAGCCTGCCCTGCATAAAGAATAGCTTCCCTTTCTGCTTCAGGGTATATGTTCGTGCTGAAGTCTGCCACAAAGTCTGCTAGAACTTGTGACTTTATTGCTACTCTGGGCTGATAGGTGATATCAAATTCAGATAATTCTATAGCCCATTTTACCAACCTTCCTGAAAATTCAGGTTTGTGCAGAACATTTCGCAGAGGAAAGGTTGTAACCACAGCTATCGAATGACTTTGAAAATAAGGGCGCAATTTACGAGCAGCAGTTACTAGTGCCAATGCCAATTTTTGTAAAGGTTAATAGCGTGTTTCTGCATCAATTAGAGCTTTGCTAATGTAATAGATAGGAAGTGGTTTACCTTTTTATTCCCGAACTAGCACGACGCTTACCGATGATTCTGAGACTGCCAAGTAAATCAGCAGCTGTTTACCCTCTTGAGGCGTGGAGAGCAATGGTGGATTGGATAGATACTTTTTCAAATCCTTTAATGCTTGCTGGCATTCAGGAGTCCATTCGAACTCCTTGTTCTGCTTTAAGACATCGTAGAAACTCTTGCAACGGTCAGATGATCGGGAAATGAATCTGCGTAGAGCTGCCACTCTCTCCGTCAGTTTCATGACATCTTTCCTGTTGTGAAGTACATCTGGGATTGATTCAATGGCTTTAATTTGAGCGGGATTGACTTCAATTCCACGTTGAGAAACAATGAATCCCAGAAACTTCCCTGATCCGACTCCGAAAGCGCACTTCTCTGGATTTAGTTTCATGTTATACTGATCCAAGATTCGGAAGGCTTCTTTCAGATGTGCCAGATGGTTTTCTGCTCGTTTGGATTTTATCAGCATGTCATCGATGTACACTTCCATAGTCTTTCTGATATGGTCATGGAACATTCGATTGACCAAACGCTGATAAGTCGCACCTGCATTTTTCAGTCCAAATGGCATAACTTTATAACAGTATGTACCTCGACAGGTTATAAATTCCATTTTCTCCTGGTCTTCAGGATCCATCAATATTTGGTTATATCCGGAGTACGCGTCGAGGAAGGTTAGCACCTCGTGTCCGGCCGTTGCGTCGATCAGCTGATCTATCCTGGGAAGAGGATATGAATCCTTCGGGTAGGCTTTATTTAGATCTGTGAAGTCAATGCAGACTCGCCATTTGCCGTTCTTTTTAGGTATGACAACCACGTTGGCTAGCCAGTCTGGATACTTGACTTCACGTACTGAACCGATTTTCAGCAGCCGATCGATCTCGTCATTGATGACCTGGTTCCGAAAGGCTCCTTGCTGGCGCGTCTTTTGTTTCAACGGGCGGTGATACGGATCAACATTCAACATGTGAGTAATGATGTCAGGAGAAATACCTGTCATATCTGCGTGAGACCAGGCGAATATCGTATGCCGTTCCTTGAGGAACTGGAGGATATCTCCCCGTAGGCGCTCATTCAGTTCGGTTCCCAAGTACACCTTCCGCTCTGGCTTGTCGGCGAACAGTTCTTCGGTTTCCAAAGCTTCTACGGTTGGCATGTGGTTTTCTCTTTCGTCCATCTTCGTGATGAATTCCGGGACCTCGTACTTACCCTCTTCAGGTGGCATGTCTGGCCCCGGTCGCTGTAATTGCTATTTGTTCTCTTCGGGCAATTTGAGAGCCACAGAATAGCAGTCTCGGGCAGAGCGTTGCTCTCCTCGAACCTCACGTACTCCCCATTCAGACGGGAACTTCAATACTTGATGATAAGTCGAAGGAACAGCTTGCATGTCGTGGATCCAAGGTCCACCCAAAATGATGTTATAGGCTAGATCCGCATCGACAACATGGAAAATTGTTTCCTTCGCTACCCCTTCGGCAAGAGGCGTCAGGGTAATCTCCCCAAGAGTCTTCTCATTCGAGCTCGTTAACATTTACCCTTGAAGTGTAACGGCCACAAACGTCCGACCAGCTGACTGCTGGGGACTCGCGGAGAGATTCGTTCAATCGACGCGTAGCTATGGAGCATCCAATATCCAGACCGTAGGTGAATGCGATTATCGCCCATCTGTCTGGCATCTCGGGAAGTGTTGCCCGCTCTTTTTGGAAGCGATCTACATATTGGCGAAGAGATTCACCAGGCTTTTCCTTCACTTCGAAGATATTCACTGCGCGAGTATTTTCCTGACTTCCACTTACGATAGTTCGTTGAGAGCGGCTTTCTGCCATGTTAGTTATAGAGCAAAAAGATAGACGAAAATAGGTATAATATCAAAGATAAACTATTAACCTACGAAGGCTATTGACCGGCTCCCACTGTGGTCGCCAAATTATTTAACTTAGATCCGATTTTAGGCCAATTAATAATTAAATTTATATTTGCGGAGTCACGATCAATAGTTGAGATTAAGAGTTTATACGGTGAGCTAAGATGATGATAATACGAGAACGAGATGCAAGTATTAACTAATAAAAACAAAGCATAAATGAAAACAAGGAGAAGTAACCGTATCGTATCGCTCGTCTTCGGAGAGAGTTCTTCGATACCAATCGCACTTCAGACAATCAAAGAACTAAGGTAGTAATCAAAATATGAGCAAAGAGAGTATCTGAGCAAGAGCGAGAGAGTATTCTTATTGATATTGTAGACAGGAAGTAAAAGTTGTCCTTTACAATTGATTAAGGTGAATGCTATTTATAAGCCTGGTAGGCACCCGTTGGGATTTTGTAACCGCTGGGCGTGGATCCGTTTGGATATGTAACTGCTGATCACATATCCATTGGAGTCATAACCGCTGGGTTGTAATGATTGCCTTAATGACCATTAATAGATTGATCGTGGATGATCATGTTAATAACTGCTCATTTAGAGCGGGTTGACTGTTGAAGTGTTTCATAACTCCTTTAGGTCTGCTAGTGATGAATGTCTGTCTGTTGGATGTCTTTTCGTGCTACGTGGAAAACACGTGTCACCTTTCCAAGTCCAGTCAGCTTTTATCCAATACATAAATAGTTACTCCCCTATCTGCTTATTATTACTGAGAAATATTTTCCACAAGCATAAACTATAATTACTTATGTATGTGATTATGTCTTATAGTTTGTTAAACACCAAAGTAGCCAAATTAGAATGTTTAAATTACACACCTACATTAATTTTATGCATGTATTAAAGTTTATATGTAGTTTGTTAGTCACCAAAGTGACCAAACTATGGAACGTTTAAAAATTTACACATGCGTAAAATCATCTTATTATATGCATTTATATTTTATATTGTTTGTAAGTCACCAAAGTGGCCAAAATAGTAAGTTTATGAAAGACATGCATATAAACTTGTCATTTATCCATCATTATTACGAAATGCCTATTATTGAAAATTAAATGGATAAATTGACGTTTCAATATTGCTAGAAATTAAGAATTTACCGAAAGGTGAATTAAGTATTCTAAGAATAGTGGAGATAATGAGGCAAATTAATAGTTTAGTCGAATATATTTGTATATCCAAAGATGTCATGTATGTTTGATTAAGAAAATCTAATTGCCTGCTAAATTTTAAGGTGGCATTTAAATTATGATAGTATGTCATAATATCTACCCAAAGGAGAATTATGGTATACTTTTATTGTTTTATTTGAATCCGTTGATTTTAATTTGTGAGCATGTGATGCAGTCCAAATGGAGGATGATTCTAAGAGCCAAGCTAAGGAGTTATCGGACCTTCATCAATCTTGGATGATAGCTTGGGGAGGATGCCTTGGAGAATATTTGTCATGGCAGCATGTTAGAAGAGCCGAAGTGTTCGTTGATTAGCATTGGAGAATGGGCGTTCTAGAAGAATGCTTGGCGCGTAGTACTCACCTGGCACACCGGCGCAGTTTCTTAGACAATTCATCCGCGTGGTGGGCTCGTTTATTAGCCAGGCTCGTTTATTAGCCATAATGCTATTTTTCATGACATTTTAATGCTTTTGCATAGCTAGATTTATTTATTTTATGGTGCTTATTTAGCCCTGCGTGGCTACTGACATTTAGCCCACTTGGAGGCTATTCCTTTACCTTTTAGGCGTGTGAGGCTCATCTATATAAGCCTAACACTTAGTTTATTTTCAGCACCTTGCATCATAAGAAAAACAAACGTAGCTTTTTGCTAAACCTAGTACATGTTGGAAAACTTGTTCTTTTTTGGTGAATTCGAAATTGAGCTTGTTCCAATTCTTGATGATTCAACTTTCAATTCCTAGTTGTCTTGAGGGTTGTTGCATAGAATAGGTCTTCCTTGGCTTCATCAAGAAGGTAAGCAGACTAGTTCCTACTTGCAATTCTTGGTAGATCATTGAGTGTCTTTCTTTTATCCCTTATTTTCATTTTTCGTTGTTAATATTGCATCAGTTGGTATTCAGAGCTTGGAAAGGGTTTTGTTTCTACAACCTCAATCTTGTTCTTTGTGCCTTAGTTTAGGTTCTTAGTTTAGGTTCTTTAATTTTCGTTTTTGAAAAAAAGAAGAAGAGAAAAACGTGAAAAGAAAAAATTCGGCCGTGTTTATTGTTGTGGATGATCATACACACCTAGGTTACAAGAAAACTTTACTAAAGCAATAATTTGTTTGAATCTTGAAGTTTTAAACAATTCTTGAAGAGTTTCTTGAATATTCTTGGTGTGTTTCTTGATTTTCAACCGTTCTTGCTTGATTCTTGATTGTTCTTGAAGGAGAATACTTGAAAACTTGTTTGAGCAATAGGGTAGCGTGATAGTTGAAGGAAGACGTGTGAGAGGGCTGATTTGGGCGTGAAATTGAAGCTTTTCTTGAAGTTCTTGGACAACAACTTGTTGTTCTTGGATAGAAGAAGAAGTAGCTTGAGCTGTTCTTGAAGTTTCACACATTGAATTGTTGCTCTAGTTGCTGGAATTTTTTGGTGCGTTTAAGGAGCTTAGAGGCGCTGCACTTGTGAGGAAGAAAGAGGAAAACCTAAGCCTAATTCAAGAGGGAAACAAATCCCAATTTAAAGGGGAGAAGATTACCCACTTTCCAAGTAAGGAAATTAGTCTTCCTTAAGGTTTGGGAGAAGGTTTACACGTTCAAAGAAAGGGAAATTCAGCAAGGGTGTGGCGTGTGAAGGTAGGTGAAAAAGGGGTAAAAGTTCTTCAAATCAGAGTTGGAAAGCAAGGAAAAATGAGGAAAAACTTATTCAACTCTAAAGAGGAAAGGGAAGAACGTGTAGGAGTGTGGAGTGTAGGAAAAAAGGGGTAAAAGTCCTCCAAATTTGAGTTGGAAAGCAAGGGAGAAGAGGGAAAACTTATCCTACTCTAAAAAGGCTTGTCTTGTGCACCTATTTAAGAGTGTATATTCAGCTTTTTTATAGGATTTCTTTATTTCTTTGTTTACATCACTTTTACTTAGTAATTCTTAGGTAATTCTACTACTTAAGTTAATTACTAATTTTTGAGCTTGTAGGAATTCGTGCTAAAACTCAGAATTTCCAACTTTCGTAGTTAATTCTTTGGCTTCCCGTGCTCACTTTAAAAGCTGTCCGCCTATAGAGTCTCATAAATTCACTCATCCCGAAGAGAACTAGTGAACTTTGTGAACTTGAAAGGTCATTGAGGAACTTGATCAATTCGAGGAAGCCATTTGTGACAAGTTTGAGTGATCCTACCCACTAAATTGAGTGAACCCGAGTGTCATTCAAAGTGAGGGAGAGAGTGAGGTAATTTCTAACCTTAACATATGTTCTAGTCTTTGTTTGTATGCAGGTACATGGCTAGAGTAGTTGATAAACAAGAGGGTATTCCTGAGCTTACTTTGGCCGATCTTTGGGCCGAGATAAGAGTAATGAAAGCTAACTTAGGATGATATATTGATAGCATGGAAGCCCGTGTTGACGAGCTTGAAAAGGAACAACCATTTATGACTCCAAAATCTGATTATAATGAGTCAAACTTGGGCAATCCCCAAGTAGTCAAGCCAAATTCGAGGTTCCACAAGTTGAAGATGAATGTTCGTGGTTATATGGGTTTCGATCTTGAGCTTGATGACTTGTGTGAAGTCACACCTATTTCACCTGAAGTTGTTGATCTTTTGCACTTAACATGGGTGAGACGAAGGTATCCATATCTCTATGATGGATATAAGGTTGAGTGGAAGGTCAAGGTGGTAGAGTCACTTGGAGAATACCTTCAAACGGTCTGATGTGATGTGTATCCTCTTCAAACATGTGATTT
Organism: Petunia secreta; assembly: GCA_029990175.1. Classification (NCBI taxonomy): domain Eukaryota; kingdom Viridiplantae; phylum Streptophyta; class Magnoliopsida; order Solanales; family Solanaceae; genus Petunia; species Petunia secreta. The sequence continues at coordinate 31,575,471 of JARKIP010000065.1, read as the reverse complement.
GTGTTTCGGGCAGCCATGGTTTTAGATCACAATGTTCCATATGTGCGAGATTGGATAAGACATATAGTGTACGATGAAGGATGGCCTCTATTGCCATTTCCGCTTACAAAGAAAAGTCCCAATGGTGCCTATGCCTCTTTTATGCATGTAGAGGAGTGTAATAATCAGAAGGGAAAGCTTGGGGTGAATAATGTAGTTGGGCTGCCACTAAAGAGACAAGATGATGTAGTTGAAAAGAATATGAGAGAAAAGAAAAGAGGGGAAGTTTTTTACTCTAACACTTGTGATTCTTCTTTTTCCTCTAGTTGTTTAAATTCTCTTGCAGGTACCATTGGAAACAAGCTTGGGGATAGAGTCAACGGTACGACAGACAGCGCTGCCTACACGCGAATTAGCTTCCGAGGTTGAGCAGTCTCAATTTCACTACAGGATTTGCGAGTGAACACTACTTATTGGAAGTGCAAGAAGAAGGCATTTTAGGGGCTGCCCATGGTGAAGCAGGGTCTGCCCGTGTTGACTCTAAGCTTGAGGAAGACAATGAAGGTAAACAAGGTCAATCTTGTGACCTTCAAGGTAAGTCTCTATGATGTTTGGCATTTTATTCCAATGTTTCCTTAATATTTTCGCATGTTTGAGCTTTTTATTCGCCGTTTTATAGTTTATGAATGTGGTTTTGCACTGATTTTATGTCGTGCATATGTAGGTTGTTATGCAGTGCATTTGGAGCTTTTAAGAGCGTGATTGAGCAAGGAATGATTGGAAATTGATTGAGGATTGGATTGAGCACACGAGGGCACGACAGGAGGCGAGTTGCGGAGCAAGGAGGTGCAGTTTTTGGCTTGGCGCGGTTAGCCACGCGCCGCGCGTCCCATAGCGCTCAACTGTTGGCGCGTTTTCCCATGCGCCGCAGAGCCAAAGCGCCTGATGTTCGACGTCCTCTGCTTGTCTAGGCGCGGGGCGCCAGTTATAGCGCCCCTGAAGCGTATTTTGACTTCCTATTTCGTCTAGGCTTAGGTCTAACTTATTACCAGGCCTTTGTAAACCCTATAAATACTATTTTACTTAGTTTTTGATAGGAGTTCATACTTTGGAGCAATTTGAGAGCACCACACTTCATTGAACAAGGGTTTATTCCTAATCTTTCATCTAGTACATCATTTACATAATTATTTCATCAATTCATTGCCTTGTGATTATGAATATGCGTGGCTAATTCTTACGTTCTAGGGTTAGAGTATTACATGAAAGTTGATTGTTTGAAGATTGATTCCCATTAATTGAATCCCATAACGGGTTGCTTATTCTTTCTTGATTTCACTTGTGTAATTATTAGAGCTCGATAATTATGCATTATCTATGGTTTTTAGATTGAACTCGAAAGAGGAAATTTAATTACGTAATAAGAAAGAATAGGACTAGTTTATGAACCCGGGCAGCGGGGAACCAATTTGTGAGTAGGATAGACATATACTTGCTCGCCTAGTTTAACTTATTATAGAATTCGTTAATGCGTGCATGTGATTCAACCCATAGACATATAGGGATTGAAGTAGCCTGCATAGACTGTGAAGAATCGAAAGGTTTTCACAGGTACATGTACACTGTCAGTTAGTAACCCGGGATTTAAGAAGTGGAATCAATTGGAAAACTCAACTGGATTGTTCGTAACTCTGACCCTGGACTAGGGCTGTTCATTTTTCGGTTTAAACCGATAAACCGAATCGATAAAAAGTTAATGGTTTATAAATATTGAGTTATCGAGTTGTTGGTTATTTAACGGTCTGCAAAAAAATTTTATTGGGTTATCGGTTCGGTTATCGGTTTTGTACATTTTCTTATTGGTTAAACCGATAACCCAATAAAGTTTTCAAATTTACTATGTTGCACGTTTTTCTTTTCTTTGCTGATTCCTCTCAATGAAATTTTCCATGTTGCACTAAGTTACTTATGGATGTATGCATGCGGTCCGGGAACACTTATGTGCATAAAAGTAGTATACTTAATTACTATTAGTTGGAACTTAGAAACCTCAAACCCTAGTCTTCTTTTACTTATGTAGCTTTCAAGTCGCCCCATCCATTTCAACCATTGATTTACTATTTCACTCCTTGCCTCCTCGATTAGTTTATAGAATAATGAAGTATATTTGAATATATTGTTGGTTGCTTTCTTTAATATGGCGAATGCTATAAGAGGTATTTGAATTCGTTGTGAAAATAAAGCCGATTTTGTATTGGATGCAATCGTTTAAGAGGTTTTTTAAACACTTGTTAGGTCTAAGTTTTTTAATGGTTAAACCGAAAACCGAACTGATAAGAACCTAAAACCGATAACCCAAAAACCGATAACCGATAGCTTATTGATTCGGTTATTGGTTTAGCACTTTTAAAAACTGAAAATTGATAGTCCAAACTGATAAGGTGCAAAATCGAACCGACCCGACCGATAAACACCCCTACCCTTGACCGTCGTCTTAATATTGTTAACAACCAAAGTTTGCACCATTGTTTGACTACACTTCCAGCATTTTAATTACTGCTCTTTAGTTACTAAAACTCTCACCATTGAAGAAAAAGATCCCTGAATAGTTTGTAGAAATTGTTTGTTAAGTGTTAGTCTGAATAGTCCTCGTGGGAACGATACTCGATTTATCACTTTATTACTTGTCGACCACGTATACTTGCGTGTGCGTTTGGGAGGAACAAGTTTTTGGCGCCGTTGCCGGGGACTAATTACTGACTAATTTCTTTTTGAACGATTACTTAATTTCTATTCAGGTTTAATTTTTTGTTGAGTTTCTTGTGCTGTTTCAGGTAACAGGTTTTGCATGCAAAGGAATAGAAAGGATGAACCACTCGCACCTTTTGATCCTGAGCCTGAAAGAACCTTGAGAAGGGTAAGAAGAGAAGCGAGAGATCGAAAAGCACTAGAATTCGTACTTGCTTCTTTACCCATTGAAATGGCAGAAGAACGAGCAGTAGCAGTGCGAGATGTTGCTCTTCCCAGCCTGGGGGGAGTAGCATCAAGTATTGTGAAGCCCGCTATTACCAGGCACTTTGAGATTAAGCCCGGCATGATTCAGTTGCTGCATGTGACTGGGTAATATGCTGGATTACTTCATGAGGATCCGCATCAACACATTTAGAATTTCCTGGAGATCAGTGATACTTATACACCAGCGGGAGTTCCTACTGATTATGTTCGCTTTACTTTGTTCTCGTTTTCACTGATTGGGACAGCAAGGAAGTGGTTAAAGGCTGAAAAGCCTGGGTCTATCACTACTTGGGAGGATTTGGCTAAGAAATTCCTGGCTAAATTTTATCCGTCTGCCAAGACAACCCGGCTGAGGAGTGAAATTATGTCCTTCAGACAGATAGAAGGAGAATCTTTGTATTCAGCCTGGGAGCGATTTAAAGTTCTATTGAGAGATTGTCCACACCACAACCAATCTAATGAGGTTATTGCACACACTTTTGTTGAGGGGTTGAATCAATACACTAAGATCGTGGTAGATGCTGCTGCTGGAGGCCAAGTACTGGCCTTAAATTTTGATCAGATTTATGATTTACTTGACAAGTTTTCGCAGAGCAATCCTGATTGGCAGGGTGTTGGCAGAGCTACTGCGCAGAAATCTGCTGGGATACTTCAATTGGATGCAGTTTCAGAGCTAAGGGCGAAAATGGATGCTATTTCCAATCAAATCAGCAAGCTAACTCTGCCGCAGGCTAAACCACCAGCAGCTCCAGTGCAACAACTTCAAGTCTTTTGTGAGGTTTGTGGAGAGGATCATGTTACTGACGTCTGTCCATCTAATCCAGAGTCAGTGTATTATGTGGGTAATCAGAACAGGTCACAGGGTCAGAATCGAAATCAATATGGTAATAGCTATAACACTAGTTGGCGTAATCACCCAAATTTTTCTTGGAGGGATAATCGTGAGCAGCTTCAAGGAAATGAGAGACCCCAAAATAATCTTCAAAATGCACCACAGCAGGGGTCACAGTCGCAGGCTCAGCCACAACAGTCTAATTCAGTTGAGGATATGCTTAGGAAAATTCTTGCAGGGCAGCAAAAGCTCATGGATGAATCAGCAGCCCAGGCACAAACAATTAAAGATTTGAGCAATGCTCAGAAAGATCTTGAGAGACAAATGGGGCAGCTAGCTGGAGCACAAAATAATAGACCTCGGGGTGCTTTGCCAAGTGATACAGAGAAAAATCCTAAAGAATTTGTGCAAGCAGTTACTTTGAGGAATGGAAGAGCTCTAGAAGAAGTTCCCCCAAAGCCAAAGAAGCCTGTTGGTGAGTTAGAGCCCAATGCTGATAGGGACGTGGAGAAAGAAGCTGAGAAAGTGATATAAAATCAGCCCGAGTCTGCTATGTGAGACCACCACCACCTTTCCCTCAGAGACTTCAGAAGCAGAAAGTTGATGCAGCATGCAAGAAATTCTTGGAGATCTTGAGTCAGATTCAGGTAAATATTCTGTTGGTAGAGCTTTTGCGGGATGTTCCCAAATATGCTAAATACATCAAGGATATTGTTGCTAACAAGAGAAGACTGACTGAGTTCGAGACAGTTGCACTCACTGAGGAATGTAGTTCTAGAGTTAGAAGCAAGCTTCCTCAGAAATTGAAGGATCCTGGCAGTTTTACTATTCCCTTAAAAATTGGGGAACATGAGGTTGGTCGAGCTTTATGTGATTTTGGTGTTACTGTGAATTTAATGCCTTCATCAGTTTTCAGAAAGCTAGGCCTGGGTGAACCACGACCCACTACTGTGACTCTGCAGCTGGCTGATAGATCATTGACGTGCCCCGAGGGGATTATTGAGGATGTGCTTGTGCAAGTGGGTCAGTTTATATTACCTGTTGATTTTATTATTCTTGATTATGAAGCTGATCCTGAGGTTCCTCTCATATTGGGAAGAGGATTTTTGGCTACTGCTGATGCTGTTATTAGAGTTAGAGCTGGAAAGATGATCATGAAGGTAAATGGGGAAGAAGCTGTGTTTAATGTGTTCAGAGCTACCCAGCTTCCTTCACATTATGAAGAGTTGTCCATGGTAAAAGTGATAGATGATGAGTTGATTGCTGATGAGAGGTCATTCTTGGCTTCTAATGTTGATTCTCTGGAAAGGGCACTCTTATGTGATGATGATGATATCCTGAAGGATGATGACATTGAAGAATATTTGGAGATTCTTAATATGCAGAGTAGATTCATCCCAGGGTGGAAGAAATTTGAGGAGCTTGATAGACCGTTGACCTTAACTCCTGCTAAACCGTCTATTGAGAAGGCTCATACTCTTGAGCTCAAACCTTTACCTGCGCATTTACGTTATGCTTATTTGGGTGAAGGTAATACCTTGCCCGTGATCCTTTCTTCCTTGTTGTCTGATGTGCAGGTTGAAAAGGTGTTGAGGGTGTTGCGAGAGCGCAAGAGAGCTATTGGCTGGACTATTGCTGATATTAGAGGGATTAGTCTTTCTTTCTGCATGCACAAAATTCTCTTGGAAGAAGACCATAAGCCATCTATAGAGCAGCAGAGGAGGCTAAATCCAATTATGAAGGAGGTGGTGAAGAAAGAAATGATCAAGTGGCTGGATGCTGGTATTATTTTTCCTATCTCGGACAGCAAGTGGGTAAGTCCAGTGCAATGTGTTCCAAAGAAGGGGGCATGACAGTGGTGAAGAATGAGCATAATGAGTTGATTCCTACAAGAACAGTTATAGGGTGGCGAATTTGCATTGATTATAGGAAGCTGAACAAAGCCACCAGGAAAGATCACTTCCCACTCCCTTTTATTGATCAGATGCTGGATAGACTTGCAGGGCACGAGTATTATTGTTTCTTGGATGGGTATTCGGGCTAAAATCAGATTGAGATAGCTCCTGAAGATCAAGAGAAGACTACTTTTACTTGTCCATATGGCACCTATACATTTAGGAGGATGCCATTTGGGTTATGTAATGCCCCGGGGACTTTTCAGCGGTGCATGATGGGTATTTTCACCGACATGGTGGAAAAATTTGTGGAGGTATTCATGGATGATTTCTTAGTGGTTGGTGACTCTTTTGATGAATGCTTGAAAAATCTTGATGTTGTGCTGATTCGTTGTGAAGAAACAAATCTGGTGCTGAATTAGGAAAAATGTTACTTTATGGTTCAAGAAGGCATAGTACTTGGGCACAAGGTGTCAAAGCAAGGGATCGAGGTTGATAAAGTGAAGATTGAGGCTATTGAGAAATTACCACCACCTATCTCTGTTAAGGGGGTGCGTAGTTTCTTGGGACATGCAGGGTTCTATAGACGTTTCATAAAAGACTTCTCCAAAATTTCCAATCCCATGTGCAAATTGTTAGAGAAGGATGTGAAATTTGTGTTTAATGATGCTTGTCTCAAGGCATTTCAAGAGTTGAAGAAAAGGTTGGTGACCGCACCAATCATCATTGCTCCTGACTGGTCATTGCCATTTGAATTGATGTGTGATGCGAGTGATAATGCTATTGGGGCTGTTCTAGGCCAAAGAATTGGAAGAATCTTTCACTCCATCTATTATGCAAGCAAGACTCTTGATGCAGCCCAGTCTAATTATACCACCACTGAGAAGGAGTTGCTAGCCGTAGTGTATGCTTTTGATAAATTCAGGTCTTATTTGGTTGGCACTCGTGTTGTTGTCTACACTGATCATGCCGCAATTCGATATTTGTTTGAGAAGAAGAACTCCAAGCTTAGACTCATTCGATGGGTTCTCCTATTGCAAGAGTTTGATGTTGAAATTCGAGATCGCAAGGGGACTGAGAATCAAGTAGCTGATCATTTTTCAAGGCTGGAGAATAGAGATCATGTAGATGAAGGGCCTGAAATTAAAGAGGTATTCCCTGATGAGCAACTTTTTGCTTTAGATGCAGCTAAGGTGCCATGGTATGCTGACATGGTGAACTTAATTGTGAGTAATGTGTATCCTCCTGGGGCTACTGCTGAGCAAAACCGTAGACTCCTTCATGAGAGCAGATTTTATGTATGGGATGAGCCTTATTTGTACAAGATAGGCCCTGATCAACTAGCTAGGAGATGCATTCCAAGGGAAGAAGTTGAGTCTATTCTACAGAGCTGCCATTCCTCTCCTTATGGTGGCCATCTTGGTGGAGATCGAACAGCTGCAAAGGTACTTCAGTCTGGTTTCTTTTGGCCTACTTTATTTAAAGATGCTCATGCCTTAGTGAAGTAATGTGATCGTTTCCAAAGAACGGGTACTATTTCTAGGCGTCACGAGATGCCTTTGAACAATATCCTGGAGATTGAGTTGTTTGATTGTTGGGGGATTGATTTTATGGGTCCATTCCCACCTTCCATGGGCCATAAATACATCCTCGTGGTGGTTGATTATGTGTCTAAATGGGTGGAGGCTGTTGCACTTCCAACAAATGATGCGAGTGTGGTGGTGAAATTTGTGAAGAAAAATATTTTCACTCGTTTTGGGACACCGCGGGCTATAATCAGGGATGAAGGTATGCATTTTTGTAACCGGTTGTTCAATAAATTGTTGGCCAAGTATGGGGTTCACCACAAGGTGGCCACTGCTTATCATCCCCAAACTAGTGGCCAAGTGGAAGTATCTAATAGAGAGATCAAGCAAATCCTTGAGAAGACTGTGAATGTCTCGAGGAAGGATTGGGCTATGAAGTTAGATGATGCTCTCTGGGCCTATCGAACTGCATTTAAAACGCCTATTGGAACTTCTCCATATAGGCTTGTTTATGGTAAGGCCTGTCACTTGCCTGTTGAACTAGAGCATAAGGCATATTGGGCAATTCAAAAGCTCAACCTTGATATGGCCTTGGCGGGTGAAAAGAGGATGCTTCAATTGCATGAGCTTGAAGAGTTCCGTTTCCATGCTTATGAAAATGCAAAATTGTATAAGGAATGGACAAAGAAGTGGCATGACAAGCATATTGAGCGTCGTCAGTTTGAGCCCGGGCAGCTGGTGTTGTTGTCTAACTCGAGGTTGAAGTTATTTCCGGGCAAGTTGAAGTCTAGATGGTCGGGGGTAGTTCGTGTTACCGCACATGGAGCGGTTGAATTGAAAGCCCCGGATTCTGAGAAAACATTCTTGGTAAATGGTCAAAGAGTGAAGCATTATTGGGGAGGTTCGGTGAATCATCGTACTTCCATTACTTTGAGGGACCCTTGATTGATACTCGTCGTGCCACGACGTTAAATAAGGCGCTTCTCGAGAGGCAACCCGAGTTTTTACTTGTAATAGTTTAGTTATTTTTTGTTTTATAGTGTCACGTAGTTTTTATTTTTGTGTGTCGTTTTTGTAGGTATCGGGAGAGCTAAACGAGGTGAAGTTAATGTATTGAGGGGTACGGGACACCTTGAGACATGTCCCGCGTTTGGGTTCCACTTGGAATCGAAATTTGGTGCGAAAAAACGTGTTCGTGCGCGTTTGGGAGTGCCCCGCGCCTCCCAACGCGCAAAATTGAGAGCTGAAGCAAAGGCCTAGGCGCGTTTGGGAGCGCCTCGCGCCTCCCAACGCGCCAGGGCTCACAGAATGTCAGGTTTATTGCACGCGGTTGGGGCGCGCCGCAGAAGAGAACGCGCCCGGCTAAATTTTTTTTTGTAAAATCCGGGTCAAACGGGTTTTAATCCGCAACCCGGTTTCCCTCTCTCCCTTATACTCGATTCCTACTCCCTTTTGTTCACTATTTTCTCTCTAATCAATCCCTGAACATTCCCCAAATCATCTCTAACTCTTGGAATCAATCACAATATTGTTTCAACTCATTCTAACACTTTCGAGTAAGTGAAATCTTACTCTCCTCTCTCCATTACATGTAAGATTACTAATTTTTTTCATGGTAGATTTCTGAACTAGTTGCAAGCTCATGTATAAATATTACTCTTGAAGTGCTTAAATTGATCATTATGCTTAATAGTTAGCTTGTTTACTTGTAAAAAGAGATCTCCCAACAATTTGGGAGGGTTAGCACATTACAAAAGTCATTGAACTTGATAGTTTCAAAGTGTGCACACCAAGTGTTTGTGAAAAAGCCTCAACCATAAAAATTGGCTAATATTGTGAATTCTTGAGTAGCAATACAATCCTTAGGCTTATTATGAACATTAAGTGTCTCACACACATAAATATTGGCTATTATGCACCCACACTATCTTGATCTTGATAACCACAAACGTGGCATATTTTGTACAAAGCTAGTTTTGTCTAAGTGTGGGGTTGCTTGTGCTATTGAATTGAGTTGTTGATACATAGAGTGAGCGATAAGTGTGGGGTGGTGCCCTACTAATTGTGCTTGAATTGAATTTTTGGTGCTTAATTTGACATCTCACATTGATCTTTTTGTTTGTGTAGGCACCATGGTTGTCACACCTCACAAGCCAAGTTCTTCATCTGCCTCGACCCCAAGGAAATCACTCCAAGCCGGGCCTTCTTCTACCAAGCCAAAGGGCAAGGCACCGGCCAAGCCAAAGGCCAAGGAAAGAATCCCTAAGGACGCGGTGCCTATACCAAGGCCCGGGGGAAAGACACGATATGGCCTCACTTTTGTGAAGAAGGGTGAGTGCCAAGCTTGGTATAAAAGTGTGAAGCTTGCGGGGTACATTCCCGAGCAAGCCATTGACAAGTGGAGGGTGATGCAAAAGTTTCGAGGGGTGGGCGATGCGATACTTTCTTTACATTGGGACTCGGTCTTTGAGGGTCCGGGGCATGCCAACCTTGACTTAGTGCAAGAACTCTACGCAAATTGGGAGCCGGAGAAGGCATGGAAGGAGGATGACATGGTTACTGTGCGGGGTGTGAAGGTGAGGTTAGACCACACGGCATTAAATGCCTTCTTGGGGGTCGAGGAACCTGATTATGATGAGCTGAGAGAATTCATTAGGAAACCTGATTATAAGGCTCTGCGGAATACACTCTGTGGTGAGAGCTCCACTCATAGGTGGGAGCGAGGTGTGTTCGGAAGACACAAATACATGTTCTTCTCGCAGTTTCTAAAACCAGCTCGCGTGTGGATGAGATTTATAAATGCACGTATCTTGCCATGATCTCATTATTCCGAGGTAACCAAGACTCGGGCGTGCATGGTGTACTTTTTTATGACCGGAAGGCCGGTTAACATCGGCTACTACATGTTGCGGTTGATAAAAGAGCAACGGGAGTTAAAGTCATGTAGCCGTTTGTACTTTGGGAACATCCTTACCCGGTATTTGGAGCAGGCTGGAGTCCCAGTGGATGAGATCGGGGATCGCATTGTCCCTGACATCAAGAAGTTATTTGATATTGCCGCGGTAAAGGGTGTGACCACTACTGCACCTGTGAGACTGACGGCTGACGAGTGGCGGGACACAGACGCCAACTTGTCGGCACGTCAATATTTGATGATGGAGCACATGGCCCGGCAGTCTGGCATGGATATGGCGGCTCTTGATCGCACCGTGCCTTTACTGGATATCTCGAGACGCCTGCTGGGCATGACTCAGGCAGTAGAGATGCCCCCGGAGGAGGATGAGAACACTGATTCGGAGATTGTTGATCGTGATCCGGACAGTGAGGCTGTGGAGACTGATGCTGAGAGCGGTGGCTCTGATGGGGAGGAGGACTAGGTCCGCACTCCTGCGCACCACCCAGTGTTGGTCAGCTGGATTTCAGGGCAGTTTCCTTTACTTTTGCACTTACTTCTTTGTTGCACTGAGGACATTTCTTAGTTTAAGTGTGGGGTGGGGTACTACCCTTTATTTATTTATTTTTGAGGTTAGGGATGCATGTACCGTAGTATTTTCTTTTTTGTCACTTGACTTTATTTTGATTTGTTTCTCGCTTTAATATATGAAAAAATTTAAAAAAATTAGAAAACCAATGAAAAATTCCAAAAAGATTTTCCTTTTAGTTTTATTAGTGGTACATGTCATCCACCCCGTGGTTTTTCTTATGGCCTCGGTTCTTTTCCACGGGGAGACCTTTGAACGGGGTAGTTTTTTATTTTTAGGATTAGAATAGTTAGTATAGGTGACCCTAGACGAAGGAAATATGTAGAATGCTAGGTGCCTTTGATTTGTTTGATACCGGTGGACTTGAACTTGTTGCATGTGTTACTTGTGGTGTCCTTGGGTTTTAAATTGTGATGCATGCCTAGAAAAAAAAATGGAACGACCCCCTTGAGATGCTTGAGTCCGCTTGCTTGACTTTATTGTGAACCTTTGTGCATTAGTGCTTAATTTTCCACAGGTTGCACTCTAAATGCTTGATTGAGAGTTGTTGATGGAGCCTTTTTATGTGGATCATGTGCAATGTGTGTGTGAGTCATATTCTTGTTTGCTCCATATTTGCATATTAATGTCTAGAACTTGCCCCGTGTGTGTGCAAAGCGAAATCCTAGGTTTGCTCTAGTCGGGAAATGATATAGGCCTTCTTTTGATTTGCCTACCCTTACATATACACCTTGGACATGATTGTTGTGAATTCTTGGACCTTTTTGTTGGCACCCACACCCCGAGCCTACCCACTTGTTCTAAATGGTTCTCTTTTGGCCCTTTACTCCTTAAGCACTTTAGTTGATATTGTGATATTATTGTGGAGTTGTGGTTGAATATTGGGAGGTTTTTTAGTGGAACTAATGAAGGGGAATACTTGAATGAATTGTGTAGTAGTTGTTTATGAGCATTGGCAAGGTTGGAAAGTATTGAATAGAAAAAGAAAAAAAAAAGAGCAAAGTTGAAAAGAAAAGAAAAAATTGTGGAAAAAGAAATAAAGAGAGAAGAATATCCATTCCTTGCTAATGTGTGCTTAAAAGAAAAAAATATTGCTACTTGTTGAGAAGGTGTGTGTATGAAAGTTGTTGATTGGGTGGCTTTGATGAGAATTGTGTGTGAAATAATTGTGATGTATTAAAGTGCTTAGGGAGGTAGTCACTATTACCCATATGTATCCTACCCGCCCCTTAGCCTACATTACAACCTTTGTAAAGTCCTAGTTAATCCCGATTGGAGTGAGCTTACATTAGTGGAGTCCTACACTACGGGCAAGCCTATGGTACATTGTGTGTGACATGTGAAACTTTCAAGAGAGTGAGTGAATTCATTCTATGTTATTGCCCCCGTTCTATTCATGATATTCATTGTTGTGTGTGATACTTGGGGGACACTCTTTTGCTTCATGTTGGTGAGGGCACATGGTTTGCATGAAATAGGTGAAGTTGATGGCTTCTTGGTTGAGTAGATAGGTGTGATTTTGTGGGAGCATGGTAGCAATAGGTTGAGTTTGTACATTTGAGCTATTTTGGGGTGGTTGTTCTCATATTTTTGAGTTTGTTAAATTGTTGGCATATTTGTGGATCCATAGTAGTCATGTGTGCATTTGTTCAATGATCGGTATCAACCATAGTCGTAGGCAGACCTGTTCTACCTAGGTTGGGAAGTTAGTTGTGACTTGCTCGAGGGCGAGCAAGGGTTCAAGTGTGGGTTGGTGATGTTTGGCATTTTATGCCAATGTTTCCTTAATATTTCCGCATGTTTGAGCTTTTTATTCTCCGTTTTATAGTTTATGAATGTGGTTTTGCACTGATTTTAGGAGAGTGATTGAGCAAGGAATGATTGGAAATTGATTGAGGATTGGTTGAGCACACGAGGGCACGACACGAGGCAAGTTGCGGAGCAAGGAGGTGCAGTTTTTGGCTTAGCGCGGTTAGCCACGCGCCGCGCCTCCCATATCGCTCCACTGCTGGCGCATTTTCCCATGCACCGCGGAGCCAAAGCGCCTGATGTTCGACGTCTTCTGCTTGTCCAGGCGCGGGGCACCAGTTATAGCGCCCCTGGAGCGTATTTTGACTTCCTATTTCGTCTAGGCTTAGGTCTAACTTATTACCAGGCCTTTGTAAACCCTATAAATACTATTTTACTTAGTTTTTGATAGGAGTTCATACTTTGGAGCAATTTGAGAGCACCACACTTCATTGAACAAGGGTTTATTCCTAATCTTTCATCTAGTACATCATTTACATAATTATTTCATCAATTCATTGCCTTGTGATTATGAATATGCGTGGCTAATTCTTACGTTCTAGGGTTAGAGTATTACATGAAAGTTGATTGTTTGAAGATTGATTCCCATTAATTGAATCCCATAACGGGTTGCTTATTCTTTCTTGATTTCACTTGTGTAATTATTAGAGCTCGATAATTATGCATTATCTATGGTTTTTAAATTGAACTCGAAAGAGGGAATTTAATTACGTAATAAGAAAGAATAGGACTAGTTTGTGAACCCGGGCAGCGGGGAACCAATTTGTGGGTAGGATAGACATATACTTGCTCGCCTAGTTTAACTCATTACAGAATTCGTTAATGCGTGCATGTGATTCAACCCATAGACATATAGGGATTGAAGTAGCCTGCATAGACTGTGAAGAATCGAAAGGTTTTCACAGGTACATTTACTCTGTCAGTTAGTAACCCGGGATTTAAGAAGTGGAATCAATTGGAAAACTCAACTGGATTATTCGTAACTCTGACCCTAGACCGTCGTCTTAATATTCTTAACAACCAAAGTTTGCACAATTGTTTGACTATACTTCCAGCATTTTAATTACTGCTCTTTAGTTACTAAAATTCTCACCATTGAAGAAAAAGATCCCTGAATAGTTTGTAGAAATTGTTTGTTAAGTGTTAGTCTGCATAGTCCTCGTGGGAACAATACTCGATTTATCACTTTATTACTTGTCGACCACGTATACTTGCGTGTGCGTTTGGGAGCAACATTCCACAAGTTGAAGATGAATGTTTGTGTTATATGGGTTTCGATCTTGAGCTTGATGACTTGTGTGAAGTCACACCTATTTCACCTGAAGTTGTTGATCTTTTGCACTTAACATGGGTGAGACGAAGGTATCCATATCTCTATGATGGATATAAGGTTGAGTGGAAGGTCAAGGTGGTAGTGTCACGTGGAGAATACCTTCAAACGGTCTGGTGTGATTTGTATCCTCTTCAAACATGTGATTTGTGTTTCGGGCAGCCATGGTTTTAGATCACAATGTTCCATATGTGCGAGATTGGATAAGACATATAGTGTACGATGAAGGATGGCCTCTATTGCCATTTCCGCTTACAAAGAAAAGTCCCAATGGTGCCTATGCCTCTTTTATGCATGTAGAGGAGTGTAATAATCAGAAGGGAAAGTTTTGGGTGAATAATGTAGTTGGGCTGCCACTAAAGAGACAAGATGATGTAGTTGAAAAGAATATGAGAGAAAAGAAAGAAGAAAAGAAAAGAGGGGAAGTTTTTTACTCTAACACTTGTGATTCTTCTTTTTCCTCTAGTTGTTTAAATTCTCTTGCATGTACCATTGGAAACAAGCTTGTGATAAGACCCAAACCCCCTCAAGACCATTCACTCGGAGTCAAGCCAAGTTGATCCAAGACACCCATCTTCATTTGATATGGAAGGGTATGGAAGAAGGCTCCAAGACCAACTTGAAGACTATACTTTGGTGTGCCATGGATGGAGAACCTTCTAGTACACTTGTCGAGGCATCCGGAGCACTTTTGGAAGCAACTCAAGAGGCCACAGCACCAGGCGGACCGCCTACTCCACTAGGCCGGCCGCCTAGTTTTTGCACACTCTCTGGATCTCACCAGGCGGACCGCCTCTGTGAGAGTCCCAGACCAGGCGGACCGCCCACTCCTTCAGCATAGTGAAAAGAGGTGGGGCGCCTAGTTAGAGTAGGCTGGGCGCCTACTTTGTGAAGGGTTGCGGGATTCCTAGTTTATTTGCTATGTTTTGGACAACTATAGCCCTATGAGGCCCTTATTGTTTTAACCCACTTTGGGGGTATTTTTGAGCTTTCATTACATGTAAGTGAAGTCTATAAATACTTCACAAACCTATTCAAACCTTAGCTACCTTGAATTATATGAATGATGAAAAGAAACTATCTCTTGTTTGGAGAATCCTTTGCCTTGGTTGCTTGAATTCACTAGTGGAATCTAGTTGAGTCTTGAACCGAAAACCCGATCATTCTATTTGCGAGCCCCAAGTGTGGCTCGAGGGTAGTTGCATAGTGTAGGTCCTCCTTGACACCGATACGAGGGTATTATGGAACGAGTTCTCCATAGTTACTTCGTAGGGAGTTCGAGTAGTGTCTCGCTCTTTATCTTTATTTCCGCGTTTCGTATTTGATTCTTATCATCTTGGTATCAGAGCAAGGCTCGGGTTTTGTTTCTACAAACCCCCGACCCTTGATTCTTCGTGCCTAGGTTGGTTTCTATCTTAGGTTCTTATTTGTTGTTGAAGAAAAAGAAGAAAACACAAAAAAATAGAAAAAGTTGAAAAACACAAAAATTTGATCATAGAATCTTGGTTTGTTGGACCCATTGCTTGATTGATATTGGGTTTTGTTCCTTGCTGGAAACCCGTTCTTTTGGTACCCTGAGCATCGAATTTGAAGTAGAAACACAAGGATTGAAAATTTGAAACCTTTGAAGAACTTGAAAATTTGAAACCCTAGCTATGAACATGGTGGAATGTTGAACTTTGATTGGGGTTTGATAAAATTGATTGGGGTTTGATCTCTGTGCTTGAAACAACATTGGGGTACCTTTGATTTGCCAAAACAACGTGTGGATTGATGAATTTTTGGGTGCAAAACCAAGAAAATCGTGTTTGAACTGTGCTGGAACTTGCAGTAGGCGGAGCGCCTAGCGAAACGGGCGGACCGCCTGAATTTTTTGTGCTCTCTGGACTTTCCAGAGGCGGACCGCCTACTTAGAGTAGGCTGACCGCCCACTCCCCACTGCAGACACTGGGCGGACCACCTAGTCCAAACAGGTGGGGCGCCTACTTCCTGGAGAGTTGGGAATCGGGTAGTTTCTTCTAGGTTCGCTTGTTTTGTTGTTTGCATCGCTTCTAATTAGTATTATTAGAGTATAATCCTACTCGATTAGTACTAATTACTTCAAGCTACTAGGATCATCGTGCCTTAGAACGGAGACTAGAACTCAAAGAAGATCCGTAGTACCTTTTTGCCTCAAGTCCTCACTCAAAGTGCTTAGCGTTCCAATCGAGTCCTATTAACTCCACTCACCCCGGAGTACATTTGGCTTTTGAGTCGAGTGATTAGGTTAAGGTTTACTATTCAACTTTGTGAAGCTTTTGAGTTCAAGCAAGAGTGAAATAGCCATCGCCACCATACGAGTGATCCGAGTGAACACAAGTGAGGGAGCGAGTGAGGTGTTTTAACTAACTCTTGTTTCTTTTCTTTGTAGGTACAATGGCCAACGAAGGTCAAGATTTCATCAAGGAGGCCTTGGCTAGCCTTCTTGCCAAGATGGATGTTATGACTCAACGGATTGAGTCACTTGAAAAGGGTGCTTCAAGTACCCAAGGAGACCAAGGGACCCCGAGTGTCCCAATTGAAAAGGGGACCCCGAGTGTCCAAATTGAGACCGGTGAAGGCTCGAGTAGCCCTACCTTTACCCCGGAGCAAGTTGTTGAATTGCTCAATCAACAACGGGTAAAGGAAGATCGAGAGAGAATTGAACGAACGGGCATTACCCGTATCTTGGATAATCCCCCAAGAGACAACCCATTACCCATCCGAAATGTGCAACCTCTTGAGCAAGTCGATGAAGCTCAAGAAGGGGAGGAAGCCGAGTATGGTGATGATATGTATGGGCTTGATGACCACTTTCAACCGAGACGTGGTATGAATTGGGGTCGTAATGTGGATCGAGGTAGGGGCCGAGGTCGAGGGCCACCTATGGGATTTGTTGGAGGGAATGCGAGAAGGGAGTATGGTGTGAATGAAGACCACTATGGGGGCCAACCGGAGCCATTTCGTGGGGGTCGTGACAACAACAACAATCTTAATAGTGTGAAGATTACTATTCCTCCTTTCAAAGGGAGTAGTGATCCGGTGGAGTACCTTGATTGGAAGTTGTCCATGGAACGTATATTTGACACCAATGACATGCCCGAAGTGAAGAAGACTAAGTATGCTATCTCTACCTTTGAGTCCTTTGCTTCTACATGGTGGGAGTCGGTAAAGAGGAATAGAAGGAGGATGGGGATGGTTCTTAATCTTACTTGGGATGAGTTGATCCGTGTGATGGACGAAAAGTACTTGACTAACCAATACCGAGTGGACCAACAAAAGCGTCTCTATGAATTGAAACAAGGTTCCAAGACGGTTGGGGAGTACTTCAATGAGTTTGAACAAGTCCGGATGACTCTAGACTTGGATGAGGAAGACAATGAGACGGCCATGATCCGTTTCAAAGGGGGCTTAAACCGAGACATAGCTTCACTTTTGAAGTTTCACAAGTACAATGATCATTACAAGCTATGTGAAGATGCGGTTGAAGCCGAGAAATGGCTCAAAGAGGAGAAATCCCTTCGCTACAAGAGTAATGCTATTACTCCATTGAACAAGCCAAAGGATTGGAAGTCTCCTACAACTAATGCCAAATTCCAAAGTGCAAGTAGTGCGAGTGCTAGCAAGGAAGTGAAAAAGCCTTTTGAAAGGTCAACACAACCCGTGGGAGGTAATTCTAGAACTCAATTGAGTAATCCAATCTCTTCTTCTACTCAATGCTTTAAGTGTAAAGGTTATGGTCATCTCTCTAAAGATTGCCCTACCCGGAAAACTATGGTTCTTGTTGGTGACTTGGTCTATGAGCAAGATAGTGAGCCCGAGGGGGGGGAAGAAGAGGGAGTAGAGGGTGAGGAGGAAGGAGATGTTGGGGAGATTGCCACGGAGGAAGATGATGATTCCCATGCCTTCCTTGTTGTGAGGAGGAGTCTAGGAGCCATGTGTGTAGAGGATGTTGAAACCTTACAACGAGAGAACCTTTTTCACTCCAAATGCCGAGTCATGGGTCTCCTTTGCTCTATGATCATTGACTCGGGAAGTTGTGCTAATGTTATTAGCCAAACACTTGTTACCCAATTGAAAATACCTACCTTGAAACACCCAAGTCCTTATAAGCTTCAATGGCTTAGTGAGTGTGGTGAGTTGAGGGTGGTTAAACAATGCTTGATCAAGTTCAAGATTGGGAACTATGTGGATGAACACATGTTCGATGTTGTGCCTATGCAAGCATGCCACCTACTCTTTGGTAGGCCATGGCAATTTGATCGACGTGTGGTTCATAATGGTCATGCCAACACCTATACGGTGACACATGAAGGGAAAAAGTTTGTGCTCCCGCCCATGACTCCCAAACAAGTGAGCGATGATTACAAACGGATGCGGGAGTTGAGAGAAGTGGCAAAGGCTAAGTCGGTTGTTGAGACTAGCCCTTTGTCAAAAAGCTTGGTGGCAATCCCACCTACTTCTACCGGTGGCATATGTGCCATGATGCAACCGGGCGAGATCCTAAAAGGAAATGATGGCAACAAGCTTCTCATATGCCTAGTGCACAAAGGTATGGTTCTAAACTCTAATTGTGATTTTTCTTCTAACCCTTTGCCTAGTGTGTTTGAGAATGTTTTGAAGGATTTTGGTGACATGTTCCCGGATGAAATGCCGGATGGATTGCCTCCTTTGAGGGGCATTGAGCATCAAATAGATTTTGTACCGGGATCCCAAATTCCAAACAAACCGGCCTATAGGAGCAACCCGGAGGATACAAGGGAATTGCAGAAGCAAGTTGATGAATTGCTCACTAAAGGCTTGGTGAGGGAAAGCTTGAGTCCTTGTGCCGTGCCCGTGATCCTTGTTCCTAAAAAGGACGGCACTTGGAGAATGTGTGTTGATTGTCGGGCCGTGAACAAAATAACGGTAAAGTACCGTCATCCTATTCCCCGGCTTGATGATATGTTAGATGAATTGAGCGGTTCATGTGTGTTTAGCAAAATTGACCTTAGGTCCGGCTACCATCAAATCCGGATGAAACCCGGTGATGAATGGAAAACCGCATTCAAGACCAAATTTGGTCTCTATGAATGGTTGGTGATGCCCTTTGGGCTCTCCAATGCACCTAGCACTTTCATGAGGCTAATGAACCATGTTCTAAAGCCATTCATCAACAAGTTTGTGGTCGTCTATTTTGACGATATATTGATCTATAGCAAATCAATAGACGACCATGTTGAACACCTTAGGCTAGTGCTTGAAAAGTTGAGAGCCGAAAAGCTCTATGCTAATTTTAAAAAGTGTGCCTTTGGTGTTGAGAAGGTGGTCTTCCTTGGGTTTGTTGTGAGTGCCCAAGGAGTGGAGGTGGATGAGTCTAAGGTAGAGGCCATACGTGATTGGCCTACTCCCACTACCGTGACTCAAGTGAGGAGCTTTCATGGTCTTGCAAGCTTTTATAGGCGCTTTGTGAAGGACTTTAGCTCCATTGCCGCTCCACTCACCGAATTGGTGAAGAAAGACCAACCGTTTGTTTGGGGAGAGCCTCAAGAGAAGGCCTTCCTTGAGTTGAAAAGTAGGTTGAGTACCGCCCCCCTATTGCAATTGCCCGACTTCGGAAAGGCATTTGAGGTTGAATGTGATGCCTCGGGGGTGGGAATTGGTGGTGTTTTAATGCAAGATAGCAAACCCATCGCCTACTTTAGTGAAAAGTTGAAAGGGGCCTCCTTGAATTATTCTACATATGACAAGGAGTTGTATGCCCTTGTGAGAGCCCTTGCCCATTGGCAACACTATCTTTGGCCTCGTGAGTTTGTAATCAAGAGTGACCATGAGTCACTCAAGCATTTGAGAGGCCAAGAGAAGCTCAATAAGAGACATGCCAAGTGGGTTGAATTCATTGAGTCTTTTCCCTATGTGATCCAATACAAGAAAGGGAAAGACAATGTTGTGGCGGATGCGCTTTCAAGAAAGTTTGCCCTAGCCACCACTCTCACCTCTAAGCTCATGGGTTTTGAGAGCATTAAATTGATGTATGCTCATGACCCAAAGCTAAAGAGTGTCCATGACACTCTAGAGAAAGGGGAGAGAGTTGACAAATACCAATGGTTTGATGGTTATATCTTCAAAAATGGTAGGGTGTGCATTCCGGAGTCCTCTTGGAGAGAGTTGCTTGTGCATGAAGCACATTGCGGGGGACTCATGGGACATTTTGGCACAAGAAAGACTTTGGCCATCCTTCAAGAACAATTCCATTGGCCGAAGATGAGGGTGCATGTGGAAAAGTTTTGTGCTAATTGCCTTGAGTGCAAGCGAGCCAAATCTAAAGCCCACCCTCATGGGTTGTATACCCCTCTCCCCGTACCTACTAGTCCATGGTTGGATATCTCAATGGATTTTGTGATGGGATTACCAAGGACTAGAGGGGGCCATGATAGCATTTATGTTGTTGTGGATAGGTTCTCCAAAATGGCTCATTTCATTCCATGCAAGAAATGTGATGATGCACAACATGTAGCAACTTTGTTTATTGAAAATGTCTTGAAGTTGCATGGTGTGCCTCAAACCATAGTGAGTGATAGGGACACTAAGTTCCTAAGTCATTTTTGGAGGTGTTTATGGGGTGCTTTAGGCACCAAGCTCTTGTTCTCCACGTCCCACCACCCCCAAACCGACGGGCAAACGGAAGTGGTAAACCGAACCTTGGGTGCTCTTCTTAGAGCCATGACTCGAGGCAAGGCTGGGACTTGGATTGATCGTTTACCTCTTATGGAGTTTGCCTACAATCGCACATTGCATAGCATGATAGGCATGACTCCATTCGAGTGTGTTTATGGATTTAACCCCTTGATTCCCCTTGATCTAACCCCTTTGCCAAGGGAAATGGTTGTTAATTTTGAAGGTAAAGCTAGAGCCAAGGCTTTGGTTGAACTCCATGCAAAGGCGAAGAAGAACTTGGAGGAAGCTTATGCTAAGGTTGCCGCCAAGAAGAACAAAGGACGCAAGAAGGTGGAACTCAAGAAGGGTGACTATGTGTGGGTGCACTTCCGGAAAGAAAGGTTTCCAAACCTTAGGAAAGGGAAGTTGGCACCCCGAGGAGATGGCCCATTCCAAGTGCTCTCGAAGATAAACAACAATGCCTATGTGGTCGACTTACCAAGTGAGTATCAAGTTTCTAATACTTTCAATGTTAGTGACTTGGTTCCTTTGAATGTAGGTGATGAAGAGGCTGTGCTTAATGATGAAGAGGTCGTGGATGATGCTTCGATTTCGAGGACGAAATCTTCTCAAGAAGGGGAGGATGATAAGACCCAAACCCCCTCAAGACCATTCACTCGGAGTCAAGCCAAGTTGATCCAAGACACCCATCTTCATTTGATATGGAAGGGTATGGAAGAAGGCTCCAAGACCAACTTGAAGACTATACTTTGGTGTGCCATGGATGGAGAACCTTCTAGTACACTTGTCGAGGCATCCGGAGCACTTTTGGAAGCAACTCAAGAGGCCACAGCACCAGGCGGACCGCCTACTCCACTAGGCCGGCCGCCTAGTTTTTGCACACTCTCTGGATCTCACCAGGCGGACCGCCTCTGTGAGAGTCCCAGACCAGGCGGACCGCCCACTCCTTCAGCATAGTGAAAAGAGGTGGGGCGCCTAGTTAGAGTAGGCTGGGCGCCTACTTTGTGAAGGGTTGCGGGATTCCTAGTTTATTTGCTATGTTTTGGACAACTATAGCCCTATGAGGCCCTTATTGTTTTAACCCACTTTGGGGGTATTTTTGAGCTTTCATTACATGTAAGTGAAGTCTATAAATACTTCACAAACCTATTCAAACCTTAGCTACCTTGAATTATATGAATGATGAAAAGAAACTATCTCTTGTTTGGAGAATCCTTTGCCTTGGTTGCTTGAATTCACTAGTGGAATCTAGTTGAGTCTTGAACCGAAAACCCGATCATTCTATTTGCGAGCCCCAAGTGTGGCTCGAGGGTAGTTGCATAGTGTAGGTCCTCCTTGACACCGATACGAGGGTATTATGGAACGAGTTCTCCATAGTTACTTCGTAGGGAGTTCGAGTAGTGTCTCGCTCTTTATCTTTATTTCCGCGTTTCGTATTTGATTCTTATCAGCTTGAGAGTGAACACCACTTATTGGAAGTGCAAGAAGAAGGCATTTTAGGGGCTGCCCATGGTGATGCAGGGTCTGCCCGTGTTGACTCTAAGCTTGAGGAAGACAATGAAGGTAAACAAGGTCAATCTTGTGACCTTCAAGGTAAGTCTACTACACTCAATACTCTAGGAACTAGTGAAGAGCCAGTTCATGATGAGAGTATGAGTAGTGGTAATTTTTGTTTGGACCCTAAATTGTCGCTTCCCTATAATGGACATTTGGATAAAATTTGTGACGATACACTAGTTGATCTTGAATGTGCTTCCAAAATTAAAACTACTTGTGAGTTTGATGTAATGAAAACTAGTATTGACACTTATGTTGAGGGTCTAGGTATTAAAAGTAATGCTTCTAGGGATGTCATTGATGAAAGGTTGCATGTTGTCTTAGAAGTAGAATTTAAACATCACTTGTTTGATCTTGGAATTGAAGGTGTAGAGTCCTTTTCGAGTTCTTTTGATGTCAAAATAGACCATGGTAATGAGACTGAATTATGTGATCAGTTTGGTACTTTTGACGTTAATGATGATGTGAATTTAAGTGAGACCTTTCTTGTGAATCTATTCTTACATGGAGATACTTGTTGTTTAGATAGTGAATTTGAATTTCTTAACATTCCTTCTTGTGATGGTAGTAACTCCTTGTTTGATAGTAGTTCACTTGGTAGAGGGCATTGTCATGAGAAGGGAAGTGTGAATCTTTGTGTAACTCTAGCTTCTTCTTTGTGTTGTCCAAATATTGATATTGAGCTTAGGTGTATACATGTTTATGAAAATATGTCTTTTGTTGTGGAGACCATTGATGAAGTTACACCAGGAAACACTTTTCTTCACTATTTATTTGCATATGATGAGGGTCATGAGGGTGTTAGGAGTTCTTGTGAGAATGATGAAAATTCTTATTGTTACACATGTCTTGATGTTTTTACTTACTCTAGGATAGAGGATGGGAAATGTTTGTATCTCATGATTCATGCTTCTCGGGTATACTATTGTGGTGATTGAATACATCCTTGTTTCTACATCTTGTTGTTACAATATGAATTTCTTGAGACAGCTGTCATGTTTGATGTGTTGACCTCACTGGTTTTTGACCCGGGAATTGAGCTTAAAATTGGTCACTTACTTGACTTAATGGCTTTGGAATGGGCTGGTAAGATGTTCCCGAGTTTTGGTTTGATATGTCCTCCTAGTGTTATGTGTAACCTTGAAAAACACTCCGTGTGTTTGAAAGTAATGCAAGTGGAGGGCTGTTGGAAAGATACTCCATGGGAGTTATTGTGGTATGCAACCCGAACTTGTAAACTCTATGAGGACGGTATGTTTTCTTGGCTCATGCTTATATTTGGAATTTCTAAATCCATGAAGGTTAGTATAATAGTCTTTGGGCAGTTTGGTAGCATTCTTGTGCCATATCATGGTTATGTGATTATGAGGCTACTTAGCTATTGCCTAGTCGAGAGTTGGGAGATATCTATATGTCCATGTTTTGCAGGAATCAGATTTGAGGACGAATCTTTTTCAAGAGAGGGATAATGATGTAGATGTAATCCATAGAGGAGAGGCCTTGATGATGAGCTATACATGCCGTGATGTTGATGCTGGTTTGATTTCGAGGACGAAATCCTTTCAAGAAGGGGAGGATCATGCAGTCCAAATGGAGGATGATTCTAAGAGGAGCTATCGGACCTTCATCGATCTTGGATGATAGCTTGGGGAGGATGCCTTGGAGAATATTTGTCATGGCAGCATGTTAGAAGAGCCGAAGTGTTCGTTGATTAGCATTGGAGAATGGGCGTTCTAGAAGAATGCTTGGCGCGTGGTACTCACGTGGCACGCGGGCGCAGTCTCTAAATCCCTCTTTACTGTGCAACATAGTATTGGAATTAAACGTAGTTCACTTGATGAAAAATCTGCTTACTTGTGGCATAGACGTTTGGGTCATGTATCCAAAAAAGGTCTGAAAGATTAGTTAAGAATGAGATTCTTCCGAATCTAGATTTTACTGATCTTGACATATATTTGGATTGCATTAAGGGAAAGCAAACTAAACATAGTAAGAAAGGTGCCACAAGTAGCACCCAGCTTCTTGAAATTATACACACCGACATTTGTGGATCCTTTGATGTTCCATCTTTTGGTGGAGAAAAATAGTTTATCACTTTCATTGATGATTTTTCACGTTACGGATTTGTCTATTTGTTAAAGGAAAAATCTCAAGCTCCGGACGCAATTAAGGTGTACGTTAATGAGGTTGAAAGACAATTAGACAAAAAGGTAAAAATTATTAGGTCAGATAGGGATGGTAAATATTATGGAAAATATGATGAATCAGGACAATGTCCAGGTCCATTTGCAAAGTTCCTTAAGGAACATGGCATATGTGCACAGTATACTATGCCAGGCACACCTCAACAAAATGGTGTTGCAGAATTGAAATGGTTAGGAGTATGATGAGTAACTCTTCATTACCCAAATCTTTGTGGATGTATGCTCTTAAAACCGGTGCATATTTGTTAAACAGGGTTCCTAGTAAGGCAGTTCTGAAGACCCCTTTTGAAATGTGGACTGGAAGGAAATCTAGTTTAAGGCACCTGCATGTTTGGGGTTGCCCAGCGGAAGCTAGAATTTATAATCCACATGAAAAGAAATTAGATTCTCGAACGATAAGTGGTTACTTTATTGGTTACCCAGAGAAATCTAAAGGGTATAGGTTTTATTGTCCTAACCATAGTTCGAGGATTGTTGAAACTGGTAATGCAAGGTTTATTGAGAATGGTGAAGTTAGTGGAAGTGTTGAAACACAACGTGTGGAATTAAATGAGGTTAGGAAAAATGTTTCATTGCTCTTAAATATGCCTACTTCCATACCTTTGACAAATGTTGTTCCTGTAGTCCAAGAACAATTAGACAATAATGAAAAACATTTGGATGAAGCACTTCATGAAGAAGCTAACGAACCAGTACCTGATAATAATGAACCACAAGGAATGCCATTAGGAAAATCTTAAAGAGAAAGAAGATCGGCTATTTCGGATGATTACGTGGTTTATTTACAAGAGTCAGATTTTGACATTGGACTTGATAAAGACCCGGTTTCATTTTCACAAGCCATTGAAAGTAGTGAGTCTGAAAAATAGATTGATGCCATGAAAGAAGAGTTAAAATCCATGGAATACAATAAAGTTTGGGATCTCGTCGAATTGCTAGAAGGTTCTAAAAGAATCGGATGTAGATGGGTCTTTAAGACCAAACGCGATTCAAAGGGCAATATCGAACGATATAAAGCCAGACTTGTTGCCAATGGTTATACTCAACAATATGGTATTGATTACAATGAGATCTTTTCACCGGTCTCAATAAAAGACTCGTTAAGAATTATTATGGCTTTGGTGGCTCATTATGATTTAGAGTTACACCAAATGGATGTGAAAACCACCTTTCTTAATGGACACCTTGAAGAAGAAGTGTATATAGACCAACCCGAAGGTTCCAAAATTGAAGGAAAAGGTCAAATGGTGTGTAAGCTAAAGAAGTCAATATATGGACTCAAACAAGCCTCACGACAATGGTATTTTAAGTTTAATGATACCATAAGATCTTTTGGGTTTATTGAAAATATCGTTCATCGATGCATATACCATAAGATCAGTGGGAGCAAGTTTATTTTCTTAGTCTTATATGTTGATGATATTCTACTTGCTGCTAATGATTTAGGCATATTGCGTGAGACTAAAGATTTTCTCTCTAAGAATTTTGAAATGAAAGATATGGGTGAGGCCTATGTGATAGGGATAAAAATATTTCGTGATAGATCACAAGGACTTTTGGGACTGTCTCAGAAAGGATATATTGATAAAATTCTAGAGAGATTTAATATGAGCAATTGTTCTAGAAGAATTATTCCAATTCAAAAAGGGGACAAATTTAGTCTCGAGCAATGTCCTAAAAATGATGTAGAACGAAAAGAAATGGAGTCAAATTCCTTATTCCTCTATTGTTGGCAGTTTGATATATGCTCAAACCTGCACAAGACCGGATATTAGTTTTGCGGTTGGGATGCTGGGCAGATATCAAAATAATCCAGGAATTGACCATTGGAGAGCTGCAAAGAAGGTTTTGAGGTATCTGAAAGGAACAATGGATTACATGCTCACGTATAGGAGATCAAATCATTTAGAAGTGATTGGATACTCGGATTCAGACTATGGTGGATGTGCTGACACTAGAAAGTCCACTTTTGGATATGTGTCCCTATTAGCTGAAGGAGCAATACTGTGAAAAAGTGCCAAACAGGAATTAACTGCTGGATCCATCATGGCAGCAGAATTTGTGGCATGCTTTGAAGCCACAAATCATGCAAAATTGCTGAGGAACTTTATTTAAGGACTTGGGGTTGTCGACACCATTAGCAAGCCGCTGAAACTTTATTGTGACAATACCTCAGCAGTATTCTTCGCCAAGAATCACAGGTACTCTAAAGGTGCAAAACCTATAGACTTAAAGTACCTAGTCCTCAAGGAGGAGGTTCAGAAAGAAGTAGTGACAATTGAGAATATTAAAACTGATCTCATGATTGCAGATCCGTTAACAAAAGGTTTACAGCCAAAGGCATTACGAACATGTTGTTAGAATGAGTCTTGGTTGTATTTATGATTGACGTACTTATGTTTTTTTGACACTAGGAGCTCATTTATGTGTTTCTGACATACATTAATAAATTTCTTGTTTCTCATAATGGGGTACACATTATTATTTTGAGCTATAACAGAATAAGTCCACACTTCCGCTAATAGCTTCCGCTACAGATATGTATCCTTATCTCCGTAAGATTATTGTGTTCAACATCCTGAATTTATTACATGTATTGTTAATTGTACTATGAATTAATTAACATAAATATCTTTATTCTTTAAAAAAAACTAAACTAAACTACCCTTTAAACTATCTATAAAAATGCAAATTATCATGTGGAAAGGGAGTCGCGAGTTCTCTTTTGTGAATAATATTACGAGGATTAGATAAGATATTTAGAATAAAATAGTAAAAATCATTATCATCACACTAGAAAAACTCATAAAAGGAGAAATCATTAGCTATTGGTTAACCAGCTTATGACTTTTGACTAATAAGCACTTTCGTTAATTATAAATGCATAGATAAGCAAATGGTATGATCGCCCTATATAAGCTTAAACTCTCTAAGATGGTGTTTGGAAGCTTTTAAGCCACTTTAAGCTTATGAGAGTGTTTGGATAATTAAAAATGCTTAATAACACTTGACTTTAAAAAAAAAAATTAAAAGTTATAAGTTGGACAACCAACTTGTGTTTTTTTAGCTCAAAATATATTTTAATTTGAGCAGTGATATATAATTCAAATAATCTACTACACTCGCAAGTCTTTTTTCAGCACATTATCTCATCAAAACTTCCATTTACAAAATCACAGGACTGAAGCAAATCTTATTAAGATAAAATACTATCAACATTTACACAAGTCAAGGATTATGACAATGTACTGATACTTTAATTTGTTTCATAATCACAAAGATTACAGTGTATACACAGTTTCATCTCTCACAACATTAGGCATAGATTACTTCTTTGTAAGATGAAGTACAGATGTATGGTACAACATAAAGTATTGATTCTTGTAATAGCTAAAAATAATTGCCAAATGTACAGGTGATGCAGAAAATGCCAGTAGACATCACTCCGATCACTGATCGAGCCTACTTTCCCTTCACTCTAGGGCCAAGAAACTCTTGATTAGAACTTAAGTGTGTGCCTTCTCTTTGAAGTACCAACGTGTGATTTGTGGTATACAACAATGGTTTTGTAGGAGTTAAATAGCTGTCAATTACCTTAAGATAGATATAAAATGAAGCTGGCCGGATACCGGCCCCATGTCCATCTGGTTTCGGAATTTAGCTTTGTTTTCCTTGAGAGCAAAGACGATGATAAAGCCTTGCTCAACTTTTCTTTTGAGACTGATGACTTGGTTAAGCATATGCATGCCGTCAGCCCGAGCCTGCTTGCAATGGAAGCAAAGACTCTTGCTTGCCTTTAACAAAAAATTTAAGCTCTGTTGGTGCAACGACCATGCTCAACCATTTTTGTAGTTCTTCACCTTCTACTTTCTCTTTCTCTGAGGAGAAAGAATATATCAAAGGTATAACACAATACCAAACATAATACTCACCTTCCACAAAGAAAAAGGAAAAAAAAATGAAATCAAAAGGCACCTCACATATAATATAGAGATCTTCGTTATTATTGACATATTTAAATGAGATTCTGTCAATTAGCTTCGATGAAGAACTCTTAACTGTTGTCTTAAGAAGATATCAAAAGAAAGAAATACTAAAGAAATCAATATGTTGACCAAAAGTAAAGCATCACTGAATATTACCTTCCAATTGAGCTCCCAACCCTTCAAGAACTGTGGGATTAGCACGTACAACACACAGTGCAATATCAAGTGCAGACTGCAGTAAAGCTTTCACCTCTCTTTGAACGAGATCAACAAGATGCCCCTGTGGAATAATTTTAACTTCAGTTCTGCTAAGGATGTTGTTGTTAACATAGAAACAAAAGTTGGTAGTAAGTATAAGAGAAGAAAGTAGAGGAATCAGAATCAAGAGAGGGGGGAAAGCGGAAAATACCTGATCCCTTCCCCAGGGCATGGATCCACCATCATCCATCCCACCACCCGAAAGAGTCGCCACCGAAATAGGGCCTATGGTTTCACTAAGACCATATTCAGCCACTGCCTTGTAGGCAATGTCTGTTGCTCTGCGTATATCATCAAGAGCACCAGTAGATACCCGTCCAGAGTACAAGACTTCTTCTGCTGCACGTCCCCCAAGGAGAGTGACCAATCTCCCACGTAATTCATCAACAAAGAGAAGATATCTGTCCTCACTGGTTGGGGGAATATATGTAAATCCTAAAGCCCCACCAGATCTTGGTAATATGCTCAGCTTCTGATAAAAGAAAAATGGAAACCATTAATGAAACCATAACTGCAGTATTCACAATTATCGACAAGAGTAAGCAACAACCACAGTGCGAGATAAGAATGATTGAGAAGCAGCAATGAACTCATTTTGGTAAACAAAAGGTTTTAAGGATCATGCACCAATGTAGTAATGGATGACTGCACTAGGAAGCTTGACACAAAAAAAGAGCAAGGTTATTGAAGAGAGATCTTCTTTGCAGGAAGACCACTTTCAGAACCACGTGGTATGGTTCTTTTGAGGCAGAATAACATTTTAACTGAAGGATGCTCGGGGAAGAGAGGGAAGGGAAGAGACATGGATATTGTCTTCAGATTTCTCACAACAACTAACGCTCAAATAGTCTACCTTGCCTATTCTCAACCCAAAAATAAAAACATAAAAAAAAATTACCTTATCAAAAAAATAAGGAATCCAAAAATTTTCGGGGAAAGAATATTAAGGTAAACAAATCAGAGCTCCTTGCCACAGAGGCGTTGAACCTTTCACCCGGTGTATAAATTTCCATGAATCTGGAGAAAGACAGGAGAGAGGGACGGAGAACCTTATTTCTTTTTCCTGATATGTGAGATCTTTATGTATATATAATATGCTCCCACACCTTTGCCTCAGTAGGTGGAATAGAGATCAAATAATGGGCAGCATAGTCATTTTCCTATTCCTTTATGAAATCTAGACACTGTTTGTTTGTGTTTCTTTTTTTTTCCCCCTTCTTTTAGGTATTAAATCCAAACACTGGTATTTTTCCATTTTGGACATTTTATCACTCTAAACATGAAAAGGCCACTGCATTTTTTTTTTAATTTACTTTTGCTCTAATAATAGTTATACTATATCAAAAAGGATAGCTCAAAGCAGTGACTGCAATATCAATAATCCGAACTATTCCTTAAAGCTCCCTAAGCCAAGAACAGGCGAAGAAACCCAATTTAAACACTACGAGAGGTCCCGTCCAAATGAAGGGGAGTAGCATTCATGATGCATCATGTCACTGAAATAATTAATCATCAGGCTATCTAAAACTTATATACATGTTTGATTCTACTTTTTCGAAACATATCAGAATCCAGAAACTCCAAATATTTAAGCCATTCTATTGGAGAGATTGATCTCTTTTGTCGATTTATCCAGAACGACACAAAACCAGTACACTACTGAAACAAACAATAAGAGTTGGTGGTAACTAAGGAAGAATAATAATTTCGCAGAGCAAGTGACATAAAAGATTACCTCAACCCGTGGCTGCCCAGGAAGAAGATTCGCAACAGCTGTCCCAACTACAGCATGCCCTGCTTCATGCCTCGCAACTACAGCCTTCTCACTGCCCTGCAGTTTGGCACTCTTCTTCTCAATGCCCTGAAACATAAAAACTGAAGCTTGTAAACCTGAATGAAATGTTGTGAACAAGATGAGAAACTAAAAGAAACAAGTCAAATGATGTAGCAGCATGGTCAAGAACAAGAAATACTTTGTATTCACTCGTATACTTTCCTGTTGAGCCAATAAAGGAGAAATACAACCTGCAAGTCATGGATCCAGCGCAGCAAAATGGAGAAAAGAGTTGCATGAAATGCACAATATGTGATAGAGTAATACCGCTATTGACCGCTCAACAGCTTGAATGAAATCAACTTTTTCAACAACTACTTTAGTTTGCCTTCCTGCCAACAAAGCAGCTTCATTCACCAGATTTGCAAGGTCTGCCCTGTACATTCCCAGATAAACAATCAATCGGTGATAGTACAATCAAAGATGATTTTGAAAGCTTAAGAAAACCAGAGAGGAAGGTCTACCCTGTGAAACCAGTAGTCATAGAAGCGATGTTACCAAGATCAACATCTTGTGCCAGGGGAAGTTCTTTCTTGGAGACATGTACCTTTAAGATAGCTTCTCTTCCAGTCCTATCAGGTGCTTCAACCTTGAATTAGAAAACTTAAATCACTGTTTCCCTTCTATAGGACTTGTTGTATGAGGAGGTCATAACTAATGTCAAAATCATGGACAAAAGCTTTGTAACATAAAGGAAATTCTTATTCTCCCCAGAGGAAAATACAAACCATCACTACACGGTCAAATCTCCCAGGTCGGCGAAGAGCAGGGTCTAAGACGTCAGAGCGATTTGTTGCTCCAAGAACTATTACAGCAGAGTTACTATCAAATCCATCCATCTCCTGCAGATAAGTGCAAGATTAATTAATTGCTTGTGCAAAACTGAACTGATGCAGCATCTCAAAAGACAGCACATCTTACAGTGAGTAGTTGGTTCAATGTCTGCTCTCTTTCATCATTGCTTACTATGCGGAATTTACCATCACGGCTTTTTGCCACAGCATCTATCTGCACAACCAGAACATGGTGAAAATTTTTATTAGGATATTTTAGTTTGTAGAGGAAGAAGGGAAGGAGGAAAGCACAGGCGACCTCATCGATAAAAATTATTGAAGGTGCCTCCTTCTTTGCTCGTGCAAACAGGTCCCTGACGCGTGATGCTCCCATACCAACATACAATTCTACAAACTCACTTGCAGAACAACTGATGAAAGGAACCTCAGCTTCACCAGCAACAGCCTTTGCAAGAAGTGTCTTTCCTGTCCCAGGAAGACCTACCTGTAACCAATTAAAAAGCTATTTTATAATTTATACATTGAGAAGCACAAAGTATATAACTAATCAGAGAGTTTCCCTGAGTAGAATGGTCTGCCAGTCAACAGCCACATAACACAATTAGCGGGAAATAATGGTGTAACTTAATTATAGAGGCAGCACAAAGTGATATGAAGGAATAAAGAGAGATCCCTTCAGGAACGCCAAAAAAACACGGACCAAAAAGCACAAGTTTTAAATGAGATTTGATTTGAAGCCTAAAAATTTTTGCATCAGTATTCTTAAAGCTTTTCACTTTGATAACCACCTGTAACGACCCTCAAATAGTCGTTACGGGATCCGGGACCTCGATTTGCGTGTCGACAGTCCCAAAAGCTCCGTTAGGTCATTTATGACCCGTCTGTGAAATCTGAGTCGAAACGGAGTCCGTTTGATAGGTTTTCGAGAAAAGGATCCGTTTATGAAATTCCGGAAAGGAATTTGGGATTTCGATAGGTCGTTTTGAGTAAACGAACCCCGATGGAAAATCCGAGCGCACCGCTAGGTCCGTCTCGTCATTTATGATAATGTAGCAACCTTCAAAATTGAAAACGGACCTCGTTTGATAGGACTTTTGATAAAGTCCCCGTTTCGGAAGTTTAAAAGAGTTAAAAGAGGTTTCCGAGCTCGATTTGAGCAAATGAGCTCCGATGAGAGATCCGAAAGTTCCGTTAGGTTCGTATAGTCATTTGTGACTTGTAGCAACTTTCGGAATTGGATTCCGAGGTCGTTTGGTTAAATTTCACTATTTTGGCGAAAGTCGAAAATTGAACCTTTGTCGTGGGACCCACTTTTTGAGTTCTGGAGGTCCGAATTGAGTTCCGTCTTGACGAGCATGTCACCCAAGTATTTTATGGCTTGTGTGCAAAATTTGGGATCATTCCGAGCTTCGTAGGGTCCCGTTTTGCCCCTAAAACAGTAGAAAATCTGGTGCGACTTTTCTGTTCTGTTTTGGCGCAAACAGCCGGATAAAAGCTGATTTTCCGGCCAATCCGTAAGGAATTAGGAAAAACTCAAAACATGATAGTTGTAGCCCTTTGAGTTGTAGTTCTAATGGCACCGGTTTCAGGTCATTTGGACATTCCTATCAAAAGTTATGATTTTTTCAAAAGAAGCTGTCACAGAGGCAAAAAAAAAACTGCTATAAAAAGGCCATTTCGGTTCATAACTTATAAAAATCATTTGGTGAGCTCTTGAGGCGATTTTTGGGTATTTCTTGAAGACCCAATCATACTTACACTTAAGGTAAGCCCTTTCAATCCATCTTTATGTTGATTAACACAAGAATCAAAGGGTTGATTCTTGGAAATGGGTTAGAACCCTAGATTCTTAAGAATTGGGGAAAGACATCGAGCAAGGCTCGCATGTGGAATCTAAGTGTACTTTTGGACTCACGGGAGCGTGGGGAGTCCGGAAAAGTACATTTTGTAAATTTAGGGCTCGGCCCTACCCGGGGGCATTTTGGTAATTTTTACCCTAGGATGCCTATAGGCTTAAATAGCTATAATTGAGCACTCATATGTGCTATATCTTGTCTTAATAGACCTAGTGGAGAGTCCTTCGCGGACAAGGCGAGCGGGAAAGGAGATTCTTCCCGGCATTTGAGCCCGAATTTCGAGGTAAGTGAGACTTGACCTCTATTGTGCTTGTGGACTCTTCCTTCATGCTTGTATGCTTCATGTACGCATATATATACCTAACAATGGTTAGGATTAATGATGTGAATTACTTGCTATTATTGTTTGTTATAAATAGCGAGATTGTGACTCGACCGAGGTATGTGCCGGTCTAAACGCTACGTCGAGGTAGCTTAAATTTATATCGTAGTAACGCTTGCTACGCCATGCTTAGATAGCAAGAACTTGGGACATGGCCGAGGATGTTGCCGGCATGTCATGATAAATGTCTTGCCGAGGATTTTGCCGGCTTTTGTATGATATTGGTACTTGATTTGTTCACGTGCCGGGTTGGGTAGTGCTGTCTATACGTAACCTTGGGTTGGACGACATGGGAGTAGGGATTGTACCCCCAAACTGTGGTCGGGTTAACCTTCGCCTTACGTTCAGCTAGCATAACCAACCTGGGTTACGGTGACTGTGAAATATTATCGTTATTAATATTTCTGTTATTATTTCTGTTATTGTTATTAATGTCGTGGATATTAATACTGTTAGAGGGACACTTGACAGGGGGTGTGGTGTCGCCTATACTATGAGATGTGTCACACTTGACAGGGGGTGTGGTGTGGACACTTGATCTTTGAGATGTGACACACTTGACAGGGGGTGTGGTGTGGTCACTTGATTTATTGAGATACGACGCACTTGACAGGGGGTGTGGTGCGATCGTAGACAGATTTGAGATGAGCCAACGACTACGGGTCGTTGATCTACTTATTCATGATTGTGATAGTGAATTCGGGTCACGGTATATGGTTGATACTTAGTAGTGGTGTTGTTAGTCTATCGTAGGTCTAGGTTAGTCGGCACGGGAGTAGAGATTGGACCTCCAAACCGCCGCTGAGTTGACCTATGCCTTACGTTGGATGGGCATAATCCTTGAGACTTCTGGTTACTACTTGTGTGTATGGAATGTGTTACATCTATTTGTGATTTCACTACTTTATTGTATGATTACTATAGTATGTTGTTGCTTATGATGCATGTAGCCACTTGTCCCGCAAGGGTACCTTAGCGGGCCTGTCGGTGATCTTACTGGGCTTCGGCTCATAACTTACTCTGCTACGTGCGCAGGTCCTTCATCCAGTCAGCAGCCCGGACGTTAGCGGTTCCAGAGGCTTATGAGACTTTTGATTGAGGTGAGCCGACCACACATACCGTGGTGGCATACCGCCGGAGTCACTTAGAGATAGGACTCAGATTTCTTTGATGTATATTCATACTTTATTGAGTCACTCTTAGAATGCTCCAATTCTTTTGTGGATATATTCTTTTGGACTTCACCCTT
Source organism: Petunia secreta (assembly GCA_029990175.1). Lineage (NCBI taxonomy): Eukaryota > Viridiplantae > Streptophyta > Magnoliopsida > Solanales > Solanaceae > Petunia > Petunia secreta. The sequence goes on along the minus strand of JARKIP010000065.1, from coordinate 31,540,808 downwards.
TTATATTTATATATCCATTTACGATCTTTTCACATTATTGTTCTTTTCCGCATTTTGTTTCATTGGTTCGCCTAGGCAAATGTTGTTTAGGTGCCATCACGAGTCCTTGAAAATTGGGTCGTGACAGTTTGGTATCAGAGCCCTAGGTTCTAATTCGAGTCCTAGGAGTCTTGGAGCAGTGTCTGAGTAGAGTCTTGCTTATGGGTATGTTGTCGACCATATTTATGAGCGAGAGGCTACAAGGGCATGTTAGGAAATGTTTTCCCTTCGTTTCATCTCTATTCGTGCTGAGTAGCTTATATAGGTGCTGACCCTTTTTCGTGTATTGTATCAGATGGCGAGGACGCGAGCATCCTCAGCCAGGAGGGCTGCATCTTCTACACCCGCGTCTGCGGGAGAGCCATCAGTACCTACGCAGCCGCCAGCTGCTAAGAAGACTCGGGCAGGTCGCCCGTCAGCCACTAGGCAGGACACAGCTATCCCTGCGGTGTCCGCACCGACTCTGTCAGCATCTATTCCCCCTGTGCCTGCTGTTGTGCCAGGCACCGTTGTGATCTCTTCAGAGGAGTATATGAGACTGATGGCCTTGTCTAGCCATCAGGTCCCTGTCAGAGATGATGTTGCAGCTCCTGTTTCGGCTCCTCAGCCGAACACACCTGTTATGAGCACGCCTACTTCTGAGGCTGCTCCTGATCATATTGCCCAGCCTTCTGCTTCTGCTCCTCAGGCAGGTCCTGTTATTTCTACTCCTCCTATGGGCACTGAGGAGGTTGCCAGGAGGATAGAGTCATTCATGAAGCTTCAGCCTCCAGAGTTCGACGGTACCTCAGCTACATGTACTGCCCAGAGGTACATTCAGAAGTGTGAAGATTTTGACAGTTCTTGGTACTAGAGACACCTTAGGGGTGTAGTGTGCTTCTTTCAGATTATCGGGAGATGCGGAGACATGGTGGGTCTCCATGATGCGGCAGAGGTCTAGTGACCTCCCTCCTTTGTCTTGGGCTGAGTTCGTGTCTATGTTCATGAGCAGGTTCGTGCCCCAGAGTCAGCACGATGCTCAGAGGCGCGAGTTTGAGGGGTTGAGGCAGGGAAACCTGTCTGTTTCAGAGTATGACACCAGGTTCTTGTGGTTGTCTCAGTTTGCGCCGGCTATGGTGGCTCGGGAGAGGGACAAGGTCCTCCGGTTTGTTGAGGGTCTTCATCCCCGCTTGCAGGTAGCTGTTGCAAGTCATATTTTGAGATAGTTGATGTGGCGCGGCGGATGGAGGATATCTTCGCCAGGGCTGACGCGGAGAGGGCGGCCAAGAGATCGCGTCAGTCTGGTGGGTATAGTGGATCCGCTCAGAGGGGCCAGGGTCATCAGGGCCGTTCTCAGTCTAGGCCCCAGGCTGCTGCTTTGCCTGCCCAGGATTTTTCTTCAGAGACCCCGAGGCCTCAGTCATCCCAGAAGCGGGGTGGCTCTTCGCAGTCTGGTCCGCCGCAGTGCGGGAGGTGCCATCAGAGGCATCATGGGAGGTGTTCGTCTGGAGGTGGTCGTGGCAGAGGTGGTAGAGGAGGTAGAGGTGATGGATGTTTTGAGTGTGGGTCTCCAGAGCACTATGTCAGGAGTTGCCCTTATGTTTCGTCAGGTCGCCAGGGATCCGCAGCTATGGTACCATCTGGTCCTCAGGCCGCCAGGCCCGTTTCTCAAATTCCTCCTAGACAGCAGTCTCAGAGAGCTCCGGGTTCAGGAGGCTCGGTGCAGGTCTATGCTATGACTCGTCAGGATGCTGAGGCATCCAATGATGTCATCACAGGTATTATTTCTGTCTGTGGCCGCGATGCTTATGCTCTTATTGATCCGGGGTCTACCTATTCGTATGTGTCGCCGGGATTTGCCCCTTGCTTGGGCAGGGATCTGGTCTTCTTAGATGATCCCTTTATGGTTGCCACCCCTGTCGGGTCTTCTATATGTGTAGATAGGGGTTATCGGCAGTGTATGATCTCCATCTGTGGTGTAGAGTCCTTAGTGGACCTGATGCTGCTCGATATGTCTGATTTCGATGTCATTATGGGCATGGATTGGCTGGCTTCCTGTCATGCGACTTTGGATTGCCATGCCAAGTCCGTGACGATCGGGGCAGAGGGTGAGTCTCGGGTTGTATGGAGAGGTTCCAGGCCTTCTCCGAAGAGTAGGATCATTTCTTTCTTGGAGGCGCAGAGGATGATATCTAGTGGGTGCGAGGGATATATTGCTTCAGTTCGGGATGTCCGGGCAGAGGAGTTATCCCTTGATAGAGTTCCGGTTGTTTGTGAGTATCCGGATGTGTTTCCTGATGATTTGCCGGGTTTGCCGCCTATGCGGGAGATAGAGTTTTGCATTGATCTATTGCCCGGCACTCAACCTAAATCTATTCCCCGTATCGTATGGCTCCTGTTGAGTTGAGGGAGCTGAAGGAGCAGATTCAGGATTTGCTCGATAAGGGCTTCATTAGGCCCAGTGTGTCTCCATGGGGTGCCCCGGTATTATTTGTGAAGAAGAAGGATGGCTCTATGCGGATGTGTATTGATTACCGGCAGCTGAATAAGGTTACTATCAAGAATAGGTATCCTTTGCCGCGTATTGATGATTTGTTTGATCAGCTTCAGGGTGCTACCTTCTTCTCGAAGATTGATTTGAGGTCGGGGTATCATCAGTTGAGGATTCGGTCCGAGGACGTTTCCAAGACTGCTTTTCGTACCCAATATGGCCACTATGAGTTTCTGGTGATGTCTTTCGGGCTTACGAATGCCCCAGCTGCTTTCATGGATCTGATGAACCGAGTGTTCAAGGCCTACCTTGACTCCTTCGTCATTGTGTTTATCGATGATATCTTGGTTTATTCGAGGAGCAGGGAGGAGCATGAGCAGCATTTGAGAGTTGTTCTTCGGACTCTGAGGGATCAGCAGTTGTATGCCAAATTCTCCAAGTGTGAATTTTGGCTCAGTTCTGTATCTTTCCTAGGTCACGTGGTGACCAAGGATGGGGTGTGTGTTGATCCGAAGAAGATAGAGGCCGTTCAGAGTTGGCCTAGGCCTACTTCTCCTACAGAGATTCGGAGTTTCTTAGGCTTGGCAGGTCATTATCGGCGGTTCGTCGAGGGATTTTCTTCTATTTCAGCACCTCTGACGAAGTTGACCCAGAAGAATGTTCCTTTCCTGTGGTCCGATGCCTGTGAGTCTAGCTTTCAGAAGCTTAAGACTCTGTTGACTTCAGCGCCAGTGTTGGCCTTGCCTAGTGGATCCGGGGGATTCACCGTATATTGTGATGCTTCGGGTGTTGGCCTGGGTAGCGTTCTGATGCAGGAGGGTAAGGTGATAGCTTATGCCTCGAGACAGCTGAAGGTCCATGAGAAGAATTATCCGGTCCATGATTTGGAGCTGTTAGCTGTCGTGTTTGCACTGAAGTTGTGGAGGCACTATCTTTATGGCGAGCCATGTGAGATATTCACCGATCATAAGAGTATCCAGTACTTGTTCACTCAGAAGGACTTGAACGGGAGACAGCGCCGCTGGTTAGAGCTGCTGAAGGATTATGATCTTTCTATCCGGTATCATCCCGGAAAGGCTAATGTTGTAGCTGATGCCTTGAGTAGGAAGTCCATGGGTAGCCTCGCCTATCTTGATGCTGATATGAGGCCGTTGGCCCGTGAGTTGCAGGCTTTGTCCATTAGTGGGGTTCGGTTTGATGATTCTGTTCCAGGCCGGGTGCTTGCATATGTGGGGTCTCAGTCGTCTTTAGCTTCCCAGATTCGGGAAAGGCAGTTCGAGGATCCTTATCTGAGAGATCTCCGGGACAGGGTCCTGAGTGGGGGAGTGTCCTCGTTCGTGATTGGTGATGATGGTGCTTTGCGGCTTAACGGCCGGGTATGTGTTCCCGCCATTGTGGAGCTGAGGCAGATGATTTTGGCAGAGGCTCACAGTTCGAGATATTCCATTCATCCGGGTACTGCGAAGATGTATCATGATCTTCGAGAGCTGTATTGGTGGAAAGGGATGAAGAGGGATGTTGCCGATTATGTATCTCGGTGTTTGAATTGCCAGCAGGTGAAGTATGAGCACCGAAGGCCAGCCGGGGTGACCCAGTCTATGCCCATTCCCGAGTGGAAGTGGGAGCAGATCACTATGGATTTCGTAGTTGGTTTGCCGCTGACCGTGGGTAAGCATGATTCGGTGTGGGTAGTAGTTGATCAACTGACGAAGCCGGCTCACTTCATTCCAGTGAGGACTACTTATACCTCGGAGCGTCTGGCTCGTATCTTCATTGAGCAGATTGTGAGATTGCATGGTGCTCCTGTTTCTATCATTTCTGACCGAGGTGCTCAGTTCACAGCTCAGTTTTGGAGATCTTTTCAGAGAGAGATGGTACTCGGGTCGATCTCAGCACTGTATTTCACCCGCAGACTGATGGCCAGTCTGAGCGGACCATTCAGATCCTCGAGGATATGTTGAGGGCGTGTGCTATTGATTTTGGAGGCCATTGGGATAGCCATTTGCCGCTAGCAGAGTTTGCGTATAATAATAGCTATCAGGCTTCTATCCAGATGGCTCCGTTTGAGGCATTGTATGGTCGGAGATGTCGCTCGCCTATCGGTTGGTTCGAGTCTGGTGAGGTCCAGGTGTTGGGGCCCGATTTGGTGCAGCAGACCTTAGATAAGGTCCGGGTTATTCAGGATCGACTCCGCACGGCTCAGAGCCGGCAGATATCGTATGCAAATCGGAGGCGGAGAGATCTTAAGTTCATGGTTGGGGACCGGGTATTCCTCAGAGTGTCGCCCATGAAGGGTGTTATGAGATTTGGGAAGAAAGGCAAGCTCAGTCCTAGGTTCATTGGGCCTTTTGAGATATTGGAGCGCGTTGGCGCCGTTGCTTATAGACTGGCTTTGCCTCCCTCTCTGTCTGTTCATCCGGTGTTCCATGTGTCCATGCTCCTGAAGTATGTTCACGATCTGTCTCATGTGATCGATATGGCTTCCGTGGAGGTAGATGGCGACTTAGCTTATTCGGAGGAGCCTATTGCTATTGTGGCTAGAGAGGTCCGTAAGATGAGATTGAAGGTGATCCCGCTTGTGAGAGTTCAGTGGGGGCATCACTCCATTGCCGAGGCCACTTGGGAGCTTGAGTCCGAGATGCGTGAGAGGCATCCGCGCTTGTTCGATGATTCAGGTATGAAATCCTTGTATTTTCTAAGCCTGAATTTGCATTTTTAAGTTTTATTGATTTCGGGTGGTACCGAGGGGTCCTCGAAATCCGTGCCAGCTCCGTGACTAGTGTGTGGATCCTACCTTAGACTTAGGCTCGTCCGAGGACGGCCGAGAGTCTAAGTGGGGGAGAATTTAACGACCCTCAAATAGTCGTTACGGGATCCGGGACCTCGATTTGCGTGTCGACAGTCCCAAAAGCTCCGTTAGGTCATTTATGACCCGTCTGTGAAATCTGAGTCGAAACGGAGTCCGTCTGATAGGTTTTCGAGAAAAGGATCCGTTTATGAAATTCCGGAAAGGAATTTGGGGTTTCGATAGATCGTTTTGAGTAAACGAACCCCGATGGAAAATCCGAGCGCACCGTTATGTCCGTCTCGTTATTTATGATATGAAGCAACCTTCAAAATTGAAAACGGACCTCGTTTGATAGGACTTTTGATAAAGTCCCCGTTTCGGAAGTTTAAAAGAGTTAAAAGAGGTTTCCGAGCTCGATTTGAGCAAATGAGCTCCGATGAGAGATCCGAAAGTTCCGTTAGGTTCGTATAGTCATTTGTGACTTGTAGCAACTTTCGGAATTGGATTCCGAGGTCGTTTGGTTAAATTTCGCTATTTTGGCGAAAGTCGAAAATTGAACCTTTGCCGTGGGACCCACTTTTTGAGTTCTGGAGGTCCGAATTGAGTTCCGTCTTGACGAGCATGTCACCCAAGTATTTTATGGCTTGTGTGCAAAATTTGGGATCATTCCGAGCTTCGTAGGGTCCCGTTTTACCCCTAAAACAGTAGAAAATCTGGTGCGACTTTTCTGTTCTGTTTTGGCACAAACAGCCGGATAAAAGCTGATTTTCCGGCCAATCCGTAAGGAATTAGGAAAAACTCAAAACATGAAAGTTGTAGCCCTTTGAGTTGTGGTTCTAATGGCACCGGTTTCAGGTCATTTGGACATTCCTTATCAAAAGTTATGATTTTTTCAAAAGAAGCTGTCACAGAGGCAAAAAAAAAACTGCTATAAAAAGGCCATTTCGGTTCATAACTTATAAAAATCATTTGGTGAGCTCTTGAGGCGATTTTTGGGTATTTCTTGAAGACCCAATCATACTTACACTTAAGGTAAGCCCTTTCAATCCATCTTTATGTTGATTAACACAAGAATCAAAGGGTTGATTCTTGGAAATGGGTTAGAACCCTAGATTCTTAAGAATTGGGGAAAGACATCGAGCAAGGCTCGCATGTGGAATCTAAGTGTACTTTTGGACTCACGGGAGCGTGGGGAGTCCGGAAAAGTACATTTTGTAAATTTAAGGCTCGGCCCTACCCTGGGGCATTTTGGTAATTTTTACCCTAGGATGCCTATAGGCTTAAATAGCTATAATTGAGCACTCATATGTGCTATATCTTGCCTTAATAGACCTAGTGGAGAGTCCTTCGCGGACAAGGCGAGCGGGAAAGGAGATTCTTCCCGGCATTTGAGCCCGAATTTCGAGGTAAGTGAGACTTGACCTCTATTGTGCTTGTGGACTCTTCCTTCATGCTTGTATGCTTCATGTACGCATATATATACCTAACAATGGTTAGGATTAATGATGTGAATTACTTGCTATTATTGTTTGTTATAAATAGCGAGATTGTGACTCGACCGAGGTATGTGCCGGTCTAAATGCTACGTCGAGGTAGCTTAAATTTATATCGTAGTAACGCTTGCTACGCCATGCTTAGATAGCAAGAACTTGGGACATGGCCGAGGATGTTGCCGGCAGGTCATGATAAATGTCTTGCCGAGGATTTTGCCGGCTTTTGTATGATATTGGTACTTGATTCGTTCACGTGCCGGGTTGGGTAGTGCTGTCTATACGTAACCTTGGGTTGGACGACATGGGAGTAGGGATTGTACCCCCAAACTGTGGTCGGGTTAACCTTCGCCTTACGTTCAGCTAGCATAACCAACCTGGGTTACGGTGACTGTGAAATATTATCGTTATTAATATTTTTGTTATTATTTCTGTTATTGTTATTAATGTCGTGGATATTAATACTGTTAGAGGGACACTTGACAGGGGGTGTGGTGTCGCCTATACTATGAGATGTGTCACACTTGACAGGGGGTGTGCTGTGGACACTTGATCTTTGAGATGTGACACACTTGACAGGGGGTGTGGTGTGGTCACTTGATTTATTGAGATACGACGCACTTGACAGGGGGTGTGGTGCGATCGTAGACAGATTTGAGATGAGCCAACGACTACGGGTCGTTGATCTACTTATTCATGATTGTGATAGTGACTTCGGGTCACGGTATATGGTTGATACTTAGTAGTGGTGTTGCTAGTCTATCGTAGGTCTAGGTTAGTCGGCACGGGAGTAGAGATTGGACCTCCAAACCGCCGCTGAGTTGACCTATGCCTTACGTTTGATGGGCATAATCCTTGAGACTTCTGGTTACTACTTGTGTGTATGGAATGTGTTACATCTATTTGTGATTTCACTACTTTATTGTATGATTACTATAGTATGTTGTTGCTTATGATGCATGTAGCCACTTGTCCCGCAAGGGTACCTTAGCGGGCCTGTCGGTGATCTTACTGGGCTTCGGCTCATAACTTACTCTGCTACGTGCGCAGGTCCTTCATCCAGTCAGCAGCCCGGACGTTAGCGGTTCCCGAGGCTTCTGAGACTTTTGATTGAGGTAAGCCGACCACACAGACCGTGGTGGCATACCGCCAGAGTCACTTAGAGATAGGACTCAGATTTCTTTGATGTATATTCATACTTTATTGAGTCACTCTTAGAATGCTCCAATTCTTTTGTGGATATATTCTTTTGGACTTCACCCTTTTATATTTATATATCCATTTACGATCTTTTCACATTATTGTTCTTTTCCGCATTTTGTTTCATTGGTTCGCCTAGGCAAATGTTGTTTAGGTGCCATCACGAGCCCTTGGAAATTGGGTCGTGACACCACCTAACGATCCCATTACTACACCAAATCTGAAACTCACCAGTAGAACACCACGAGGAGGGCGTGCACCAAGCCGTATATACTTATCTGGATTTCTAAGAAATTCCTGCGGAAAAATAGAAATTAGAAGACCATAAAATGAGTTATCTAAACTATTCAGCCTTTCATGGTATCACAATGTAGTACTAACTGTTGAAATGTTGTTAAAAGTTCACCAATGAAAACGAAGCATACCACAATTTCTTCTAGCTCCTCTTTAGCCTCGTCAACACCTGCAACATCAGCAAATGTGACAGTTTCTCCTAGTTCAGAGACTTTGGCGCCACCAGAACCCCCTGACTTGCGATTTCTGAGCTGCCCAGCTGTGCTCTGTTATTAAGCAGCCATAATTAAGTAGGTAACATGTTCGTAAATATGGTGGACATACAGTTGCCACAAGTAAGCTGAGCCATGATTGTATATACCTGAGAAAAGCTTACTGGGAAGCGATGAAGAAGCCCTGCAAGTACAGCAATATAGAATAAAGCTATCTGCAAAAAAGTAATGTTAGCCGTTAAACTTTTTGATTTCAACAGCTGAAGCAAAAAATTAAAAAATAAATAAAAGATAGAGAAATAATAATGAAATGCTTAGGGCACAGCAGAAAGGAGAAGAATAGCATGAATGGATAAAAAAAATGTCAAGTTGCATGAGCCAACAATTCACATACAATAAACTAGCAAGAATATATAGAAAAGCATGCAATGATTTAACTTGAGCAAAAAAAATAATTGTAAAACTTCATCTCACACTCCATATATGTCTTGTCAAAGGGCCAGGCTAACAAGAAAGGGTGAAATGAGAGGAATTGTTTTCACGCTTAAGAGCATGAGGTTTGTTCCATAAGAATGACCGTGGAACTTCTCCAGGCAAATCAAGAGAACAGACTAGCTTGGAATCAATAGAAATCTGGTCATGTTTGAAAAACTTAGAAAACTAACATTTCAATCTAAGAAAACAACTTAGATAGGAACTTGTGACGGCACTCAACACTGTGCAATATTTTCTGTCAGATATTGCTGTTTATTCCCTCAAAATACCTCAACAAGAAGAAGAAGTATGGTTCAATATCAGATTAATTGGGATCGGCTATATGAATCCTCAATGTGCATTTCGCTCCACTAATAGATCCGTTTCATTCTAATACTCAATAATTTGGAGTTCTCTAACGCTAAAGGTCATCTATACTGTCTACTGATATAAAAAACTCCCGACTGACTAAAAGAATCCTAGCAAACGTGGACCTGCAGTAAGCGCACCAGTACAACTAAACCTTAATATCGACTAGTAGGTATCAGATATACCATCTTTGGATCTCATAACCTGGATTTGGAGAGATAGTAGGCTATTTTTAAGTCAACTTTTTTTTAATGGTATTTTTTAATCGACTTTCTTCCACATGATTTTAGGTTTACCTCATCCCTTATAATAAGTTTATAATCATTTGATACACACAAAATGAACCAGTGCACTTGGTGATCTTCGTAGAACATGACCAAGAAGCAACCTCTCATTTTATACTCTATTGAGTACTTAGCACATCTTTTGGGATGTAATCATTTCTAAACTTGTCTTATCATATATGACCGGCACTCATCTTTTCCTTTTTTTATTGGTTCTTAACAGTCCTTATTTATTTAACAGTGGTGACCTGGCCAACTTGTATTGACTTTGACTATTCCACCTGGTGCCTTCTGGCTTCTAATACCAACCAGCACAAGTACCAGGTAATGCTTCACATTCAATTTCAATGACACTCACTTGTGGATATGTCAGGCCTTAAAGGCTCAACATCCACTCCCAGATATTTGATGGTTTCACGACCACTTGATAGCACCTGCCTTTAGCTTGGTTGGTATCCTCCCATCGCATACCAGTATCATTGCACTCCTCCGACTCTTTTTTTATTGTTAAAGGTATATTACATACAAACAGCAACAACAAAGTGCTATAGAGGTAATTACAGCGATAGCAGCATATCACTGCTAAAGATGAAAAGAGCCCAAAAAGTTCATTTGCAACAACGAAGTGCTATAGAGGTCATTTGCAATAGCCATGTTACTCCAATTTTTTTTTTAAAGAGATACAATTGTACTCGATGGAAATTACTGATTCAGAAACTCTCAAAAGTTTCCCAAATGATCCACCGAACAGCCAAGGGGATTGAGTTCCAACATCTCACTTTCAGCCATTTCACTCCTCCATTTCAGCCATCTTATTAGAATCATCTGCAAACCACACTCATGTCTACACTCACATCAACTACGTTCTTCCAGGTTGAATAAACTTGTAGTGCATTATTCTATTCTTACTACTAGTCATTCTAGAACCCGTACTCTCTAGAGTGCTTTCTCCACTTTCAGTCTTTTGGTTAACACCCTTCCATCAATGAACACAATATTGCCAAATACATGAGACATCATCCTGTATTATAGCACTAGTTAACTCTTCCATAATTAGAGCAAGTATGATCTTCCTTGGTTGAGACACGCGATTATGAAGAACTCCTACGTATTTTTTAGCATCATTCTCAAGCTTGTAAACGCTCCTTCGTACATATACTCTTCCTATATAGTTCCTTTTTCCATTTTTTGGAGGCCCCCCTGTAAGTGGTCAGCAGTTTTCACTATGTTTGCCAATAACTTGAACTCAATGACGCCTTTTCCCCATAAGAAAGATGTAAAGGAAAAAATTAGCTCAACCCTAAAATCAAAGGTGTACATTTTAAATCCTCATTCACATCCTTTTTGTCAAGCCAAAGATATGCATTTTGAATATGGGGCTTTCAATTTTTAAATCCAATCTGAGATAGAAATGTAACTTGCAATATAGCAAATCATAAAAATAACTCACTAAAACGGAAAGAGGAAAAAGCGAAAAAAGAGACAAGTCAGCACCATCATTCTGGTGAACCATCAAACTCAAGTGGTTTCTCTAAAATCACCAAGTCAAGTAATCTCAAACAAGTACCAGCTCATTCAGAATGAATAAGCAGAATATATGTCTTCAACGGAATACCCTACACTCTGCCTGCATGAGCTTCACATAACTGGTCCCAGATCACGATAAAAGTGAAGTGTTATGGTAGGTTGTTGACCAACGTAAAAATAGCCAACTCTAACCAATTAGCAATTAAAGTTTAGTTGATTAAATAATTCAGAACACAGTAATATACAGAGAAAACCTTACGTGCCATGAAACCGCAGTAAAAATAGATAGTAACAACACGACATAAGAGGCAAGACGACATTTTCCTTCCAATAAATGTAAGAGAAACTAGTTCAGTTGGTCTAGTTATAACCACTCCATATGTGGCAATTCAAGATAGACAAAATCAAAAGCATTTTTAGAAACAGTTGAAGAAAGAACTAAGACATTACGAGATAGTTACTGAGGAAGCATCAATATTTTTAATTACAAGTAGATTTTCAAAATGACAACTAAATGCCTCTCTACGGGTAGTTCTGCTCAAGTTGCCGAGCCGGTATGAAAGGGTTTTATAGAAAAAGACTAAAAAGCATTTAAATATGTAATTGAGTGTGCATATATCAATTAACATTGCATACCAACAATATAGAGTGGTTCATAAAAACCTTACCAATGCAGAATTCATGAACCCACCAGACCGTTTATCTGGCGAACCAAACTCAACATTATTTTCAAGCATTTTCTCATAAGGCGTTTTGATATCACTCGGCCTAGTCGTCGTATACACAATTTTCTTCGTAGGACTCACAGTCCTCAACAATGCCTGTTCAGACTCCTGCAACTTCACACCCTCATTATAATTTTCTACAACAACAGCTCCACTACTCGCGGCACCTTCGCCTTTCAACTTAAACATAATATGTACACCATCCACCTCAACTTTCTGGACCTGATTACTATTTATCTTACTCAAAAAATCACTATACGGTACACTGACAAACGTTGTTGGGGCTCTAGGATCTGACCCGGGCAAAGGCAAACCGGGTCGGAGCAACCTCATAACAAACATCACAATCCCTAACTGCAACAACAACACTCCAACCTCCTGAGCCTGCACAATAGGCTCCCACCTCAACTTGTTCCCTTTAGAAGACCACCACCAATCCCCTTTCCCTTTCTTGCCAGACCCGGGAACCCGACCCGAACCCGGATCCGAACCCGGTGAATTCTTGGTTTCTGAAGCTGAAGCTTCTGTTTTTTCTGTGGAATCTGAATCTTGTTCACAAGAACCATTAGCTTTAACTCTAATTTGACGTGCGGTTGTTTTATTTTTTGAAAATAATTGAAGGGATTTGGATAAAATAGGCTTTTTATGTAAGAAACTATTAAAGCTATGTCTGCTGTACAATAAATACTTATGATTGTTAGGATTAAACTGAAAATTTAAGGAAATTTGTACATGAATAATGGGACGAAGTGTTGTTGCCATAATTGGAAAGATTGAACTGAGGAAATTTACAGATTGTGAGGAGTGTTTATGTTATTATTACAAGGCCAGAAAGAAAGAGAAGCGGTTGTTTTTGACCGTTAGATTACTAGTGTTTCGGGTCTCTGTTTTTCGTGTTATCCCATTTTTTGTTGTTTGAGAATTGAGATTGTCAATGGGAATGTTGATTTTATGCATACGTGCGTCACAAACAACCCTGCAAATTTTGTATAAAAATATATAGCTAAGTTATTTGTATTCCCTCTTTCCATTCTAACTGAGCATTTGGACATAGATTTGATGAAAACTCGGAAAGAAATAAAGAGACAGATTTTTGAAAGTTGAGTTGAAAAATTATACAATGTTGTAAATTCATGTATTTGTGTTAATGTGGATGACCACTATTCACTACTATCTTATGATTTAGTACCCCACTTTCTACTACATAATTCCTCTCTACTATGTCCTACTTAATTCTTGTAACCTTTGGGTTGATTTGTAACCTATGTATTTGTATCCTATAAATAGAGCACATTTGGCTCTATGGAAGAGACACTTGAAACACTTCGAGAATAATACAAGTTCTTCCTTCTCCTCTCATATATTTTGTCTTGTTCTTGCACTACTTTACTATTAGTTTTACAACACGTTATCAGCACGAGTCTCTATTTTATTACACGATTTAGAAGAAATGAAAAATAAATTATGATGCAATTGATTGAAGCCAACGTTCTGGTTGCTAACACAAGATAAGTTTTTTTTGTTTCTAAATTCCTTCATATTATGGTTTTTGTTAATCTCAAAATTAATAGTACCCTATTTTCATTTTGTTTTATACCACTTTAAATTATGGAAATCTTTCACTGACTACAACTTTTGTCTATTCTTCCATTGTTTGGATGATTTTGTAGCTATCTTTTGACAACAATTTAAGGGTGCATGGCTTAGCAACATGATATTGTAGATCAGTTCTACTCATGTTTCAAGGTAAACTGCTTGTGAGATCAAACATGAATTATGTAGTATGGTTAATATTTTACTCTCGCATGGATATATGAAATGAAACAAATGTGGTAACATTTAAAGAATGCTTCTTTGATTTATAGTTGGGTATAAATTTTTATACTCTTGGTAAGTGGAGACCGGAGAAATAATGCTTATTTTTTTATGATCTTTACCCGATATATTAGTGTTATATCATTGATTATATGATTACAATACTATGTTTCAATTACACGAAGCATGAGTACTTTTGAGTATTGTACTTCAAATCACATCATATGTACACACTTTGGCCTATTATGCCATTGGTTAAGGGTAAGACATCATATTCAACTCCCAACGCATTATTGCATAACACGCTTTTGCGATAATAAGATATTGATGGCATAATGATGATTGAGGCAAACTAAAGTATTATAAAAAAGATAAAGTATTTTTGATAAAAATCATGAAGCCCGTCCACTAAATAGGCTCCATTCATAGAAGTGAATGTGGAAGCAATATATGCTCCATTCCCTAAGATGAATGTGGGAGCGAGACAAGCTCCATTCCATAAGATGAATGTGGGAGCACAACATAATGCTCCATTCTCATATGTGAATGTAGTAGCAATACATAATATGCCTGAAAGAAGGCAAATTAGCATTATGTCTGAAAGAAGACACAATATAATATGCCTGAAAAAAAGCAAAATGTATTTATGTCTGAAAGAAGACACAATATTTTATGTCTGAAAGAAGGCAAATAATTTTATGTCTAAAAGACGATAAAATAATTACCATGATAGAGACCATGGACGCAAACGTGCCAAGGGAAGAAAAATTAGCCATCATTGTGAAATAAATAAGAGAACAATAAGGGTTCTCAAAAAGTAACCGTTCAAATGGTAAATATAATAATGCTTTCAATGTATTATATGAGCATGAGGCAAGTCCATATGATTATGGTCCATTCCTTGCAGTGAATGAGACAACTCATAAAAAAAAATTATGAATATAGACCCGTTCACCGAAGTGAATGTGGCAATATGTGATAAAATATCAAAACTCGCCTCCAGAAGAGGTTCGAGAAAGATGAATATGGACGTGCCCATGCGTGGTTGATAAAGTACCACAACTCACCTCTAGAAAGGTTCGACTATAATAATTTTATTATTTATTGTAGCATAAATGGTCACTGCTCTCGTACAAAATGTACGCCATAATTATGTATTATTATGAATTACGTAAGAGCAAGTGAAGCAAGAAATTGATCTTGCCTATAATGATTTGACCATGAGAAAATAATATGATTTTTCTCCTTGAAAGGACATATTCACCATATGGTTGGTGTAATAAAATATATGGTAGTACAAAGCTATTTGAGTGCTCCGGAAGAGCCAAAATATTACTACCTAGAGGAATGAGATTGATGAAATATTTATTGTAGTATGTCTCGAAAAAAACTTATAAAGTTTTTAAATACATTTGCCAAAATGGCTAAGAGACTAAATTTGATGAAAGAATATGAATATCTTTATATTACTACAAGAATATCGGGTGAGATATATGTGATTGAAAAGCTCCCCGCCTCTTCCTCGAGTTTGTACTACACAAAATATAAGTGTGTGCATGCCACAATAAACTTTTAGTTTATTGTTACAAAGCCCATGCTATAGTAAACCAGAAGTTTATTAGATGAATAACTTTATGAGTTGGCATGAGCGGTTTGATCATCCCGGTTCAAATATGATGCACAAAATATATAAATGAGAATTTGCATGGGTATATATCGAAGAATCGGGATTCTTCAAGAATTCTCTTTGTGCTGTTTGTTCTCAAGATAAATAAATTATTCGACCAACTAAATTTGGGATCAGGATCCTGACACTTCTGTGTATAAAAGGTGAACATGGGCTCGTTCACCTGCCTTGTGGACCATATAATTATTATAAATAGATGCATCTATGATAAGGTCACATGTGCGTTTTATTACAAACCCGCAATAGTATTGCGAGGTTAAGTATTTGCTCAAATAAATCTTATTATGAGCATATTTCCAGATTATGCAATCAAGACAAGTTATCTTGATAATGTTGGCAAGCAAGTTTAGCAGATTCATATATTGAAAGCTTCCAATTGCTAAACCATGCATATGAGAACAATGCTACTTAAATCAGGTATGAGTATGGTATATCCATAAAGCAGCATTTGTGCGCGACATGCCACCAAATGAATTCTCCTCATAATTGGTTCAAGGTCAGGAACCAAATATTTTCCATCTAATAATTGTAATGTGTGATTTGTTATCAATTGCTCCACCACAATGCACAAAGATGGATCCCATATATGGTTGGGAACGAATGTTAGTTTGACTGACATTAAGGGGAGAAATTAAAGCAGCTGAGGAATAAATAAATTAAATTATCATTTGATTATGATCCTCATATAAAGATAATGCAAGTCGCTGCCAGACGCATTACTGACCCAAAGAAAAATATTATATTCCAGCTGCTAATGCTCCTGATGGTCCTGGTGAGACAATCTATTTATGTAAATAAGTCTAAGGCACGCATGAAGCGTGGTAGACCATTCGGTTCCAAAAGATAAATCCTTGAAAAAGGAAAGGAGCAAATATTTGAGTTTGGTCAAATAAGGAGGCGGGGTTCTAGAAGAGTCCACGACATAACACTTCATAAAACCTCCTCAGGAGAGGTTCAAGTACCTGAAAATTTATGAATGTGAAGAGATCTCAATATGTTATGTCAGATTTGGAACCTAGATATGAAATTATCGTCGACGATATCCTACATATATTATAAAGCTCAATATTTATATGATTATGAGGATCTTGAGCTTAAGTTTGTTAAGAATACAGACATGAAATTATTAGCCAAAAATAACAAAATGCATTCAAGCAAAAATTGGCTTCACTCGAGTGACGTGAAGTTTTTGGACTTATAGTCCAAACACCTGAAGGTGCAAAGCCAGTGGTGTACAAAGATATTTTTGTGCAAAAATATTGATAATAATAAGTCGTTAAATATAAAGTACGACTTGAGGCACAAAGATCTGACATTGATTATATGGAGCTATATTCTCCTTTTGGTGGATGCAATCATCTTCACGTATGTTGTATGCCTGGCAGTGCATGAAGGACTTGATATGCGTATGAATGTTGCAACAACCTTTTATATGGCTCATTGAGCAACAATATATTTATCCTTGACGGATTCAAAATCATTGAAGCATGTAAAAGTTCCCGGGAAACCTATTCAATGAAGCTTCATAAATATTTATACGGATTAAAACAATCCGGCCACATGTGGTAAAATTACATTTGCGAGCTTCTTGATATTGAAATATTATATTTTAATGAAATTGGTGCGTTGAAGTATCTTACCAAATATATTCCACTGGTATAGCTTTTATTATAAACTTATTGGTAGGATTTAGTTCTTCCTCAATGCGAAGACATCAGAAGAATACATGGTATCTACTTGATCCACAAAGCCCGATATCAACTTGATATTTATTTATTGTGGTAGAATACCTATATTGTGGCATTTTATAAAATCAATTGTTGCAGCTACATCTTCAATTTATGAAGAGATAATAGCCATGCTTGAAGCTACGCGACAATATTGGTGACTAAGCTCAAGGACTCAACATATTCAGCAACAATGTGGTATTTCTTTGAAGACGAAGATTCAGCAATATTATATGAAATATTGCATAGATAATTCAGCTAAAATGAAGATACAGCTAAAGGAAATAGTTATCCAGCAAAATTACTTTGCAATGGTGATCTTAAAAAAGAATGATGAAGTTAATGCTGAAGAATTCACTCTAGTGATAGTTTGGCGAATCTGTCTACTAAGTCATTGTCAATCTCAACATTTCAGAAGCTGATTTACAAGATTGGAATGTGTCGTCTTCAAGATATTGAATGATGTTTTCATCAGGGGGAGTAAAATACGCGCTGCACTCTTTTTTCCTTAACAAGGTTTTATCCCACTTGGGTTTTACTTGTAAGGTTTTTAATGAGGCAGCTCTAAAGGCGTATTATAGGAAGTGTGTACTCTTTTTCCTTCACTGGGCTTTTTCCCACCGGGTTTTTCCTAGTAAGGTTTTAACGAGGCACATTATCTTCAAAATGGTTATCCAAGAGGGAGTGTTGTAAATCCATGTATTTGTGTTAATGTGGATGACCACTACTCACCACTATCTTATGATTTAGTACCCCACTTTCTCCTACATAATTCCTCCCCACTATGTCCTACTTAATTCTTGTAATCTTTGGGTTGATTTGTAACCTATATATTTGTATCCTATAAATAGAGCACATTTGGCTCTATGGAAGAGACACTTGAAACACTTCGAGAATAATACAAGTTCTTCCTTCTCCTCTCATATATTTTGTCTTGTTCTTGCACTACTTTACTATTAGTTTTACAACATACAACTATTTCTAAATTGAAGTTTTTTTAATATAATTTATTTGAAAACAAAAAGTTGAGTTTTACAAATGGAGAAAAAGCTTGTCAACAGAAAACTGGTATAATTAATTTTTTGAATATGAAACCCCATCTTCAAATAATAAAGCTCAGAAACACACTAAATTACACATCATTAGACAAATTGGGAAGCCAAACGATTCTTTAGCGTCATTTCAATAAGAAAGATATTTTAAATTTTTTTTTAGAAAAATAAGATAAAATTAATTCTTTTTAATTTTATCAGACTAAAGAGGTCAAAAGTAAATAATTATTCATCATTTCTAATAGAAACATCTAAATAAAAATAATTTAGTAAATAATAAGTCTTGTACTTGATGTATCGATATATTATATACTAATCAATTTATTTGAAGTTTTATTACTAATAGCCTGTTTGGCATTGCTTCTCCAAAGCCAAAAGTACTTTTTTTTCAACAAAAGTACTTTTTTTAGAATTTTGAGGTGTTTGGCAACTAAAAAAAAGTACTTTTAGGTAGAAGCAGAAGTAGTTTTTCTGCTGTTGGGGAGAAGCTATAAATATCTGCTTTCTCCAAGAAGCAGAAGCAGAAGCAGTTTATTAATTTTTTCAAGACAGAAATATCCTTATCAAGATTTCATATCTACCATATTATTCCTTATAAATTAACCATATCTCTCTCAAAATACAATTATATTTTTCTTTTTTCTATTTTTTTCTACTACGTACTTTTACAAATCTTCTTCCTCTAGGACTAATTTTTATTTCTAGGCATTACTATCAACCGTATATAGGATGTCCTACTCTTTAAATCATCTTTTAAAAGCAAGTGATTACTAGAAATTTCTTATTTTGTTATCACTTTGATTTAACTATATTTTATGTTGTTCAATAGCTTAAATTTATATCTTTTACGTTCTGTTTTACATTTAACTAAATAAATTTTCTAATTAAAGTCTTTTATGATAAATATTCAAAATTATTTTTTTATTTTTATTAATCCAAATGTAAAATGAACTTGGATGTCCTTTTCGTAATTTGACACTGAAAAGTACTTTTCGTAACGATTAACCAAACACAAATTATTTATCAAAAGTACTTCTCCAATGAGTTGTTCAAACACAAACTGCTTATTATCCAAAAGTACTTATTTAAAAAGTACTTCTGCCAAAAGTACTTCTCAAAATAAGCAGTTTTTGGCAGCAATCCCAAACATGCTATAAGTCCCCGAAGACTGAAGCTATTCCTTGTTTATTTGAGTCTTTTTTATTAAATATAATGTGGTCCATAAAGATAGATTTTCTCAAAGTTCACCAGGTGTCATGGTTGTTAGGCTTACACTATAATGTAAAATATTTGGGATCTTTTAAAAAATAACACTTCAGACAAGGAAAGTATAAAACAATGGCATAGCACATTGCCTACAACAACAACATACCAGTAATATCCCACAAGTGAGGTCTGAGGAGGTTGAGATGTATGCAGACTTTACCTCCACCTAGGTGGAGAGGCTGTTTCCACGATACCCTCGGATAGCGAAAAATATTTTGAAAATATGTTTGAAGCAAACCAAGATGAAAATGTGTTAATAAAAATGCCGACAAAAATGTAAACATAAACATCAATAATATCGACAAAGAATAGGATGAAAATTACTCAATAATTCTATAGAAAATACTCCGCTGCTATCTAACATTCTACCCTAATCTTTGACCTTCACATTCTCCTATCTATGGTTATGTCCTCGGTAATCTGGAGGTGAGCCATGTCCTTTCTAATAACCTCATCCCAATTCTTCTTCGGTCAACCCCTGCCTCTCCGTAGATCTAATATCTCTAACCTTTCACACCTTCTCACTAGGGCATCCGTGCACCTCCTTCTCACATGCCCAAACCATCTTAGCCTCGCTTCCCGCATCTTGTCCACCACTGAAGCCACTCCACCTTGTCCGGAATAACTTCATTCCTAATCTTATCCTTCTTTGTATGTCCACAAATCCATCTAAGCATCCTCATTTGAGCTACTTGCATCTTCTGGACGTGGGCGTTATGACTGGTCGACACTCAGGTCCATACAACATAGCGGGTCTTACAACGGCTCTATAAAACTTACCCTTTAGTTTATGTGAGATCTTCTTTTCGCATAGGACACCTGATGCAGCCCGAACACGTGCTGATCAAGTGTTCGATCCACCGAGGAGACCGATGACACGAAGTCAAGATAAAATACTCGGTGCACCGGATTTCCAAATAAACCGATTGCAGTTTTGTATTGAGGACCATCACCAGGCTTATAACACAACATTAACAAGCTCTTACTCCCAAGCGACGTTGAAAGCTTGTCTAAAAAGGGAAAAACTTCCTATCCCAGACCATTATCGCCCAAAGAGACCCAGGAAGACTAGAAGACTTCAAGTCAATTACCTCTTGGGCAGAAACTGTAGTTTATGACATGAAAAATCAGCAAAAAAAAAAAAAATTTGACCGTATATTATCATCCTCAATAAGCGCAAACTCTTATGCTCTAAAAACCTTATCACTCCTATGACCCATTAGAACTCTCCCAAACTGATGCAATAGGGCCGCCCAGCGTGGGGCCCA
Organism: Petunia secreta; assembly: GCA_029990175.1. Classification (NCBI taxonomy): domain Eukaryota; kingdom Viridiplantae; phylum Streptophyta; class Magnoliopsida; order Solanales; family Solanaceae; genus Petunia; species Petunia secreta. The sequence continues at coordinate 31,520,121 of JARKIP010000065.1, read as the reverse complement.
CATCCTCGGGAGCCGCCCGTCGTGGGGTCCGCTCCCTGGAGGAGTTGCGTTGCTCGGGGTGGTCATGGTGGTGTCGAGGACGGACCTCGATTTGGGGTTGATCCGGTGGTATAAGATGTGTGTTGCGCCTCTACCATCAACTATGGCTTTTGGTAGAAATGGTTGCAGTTCCCTCTTAAAGTTGACCCCACGACGGACGGCTCCCGAGGATGTAGGCCCCACGCTGGGCGGCCCTATTACATCATCCACCCTTTCTTTAAAGCAAGTTCGTCCCCGAACTTCGCATGGTATAGCCGAGAATCGAACCCGGGTTGGCTCTGATACCAAACTTTAAGAGTTAACTGCAACCATTTCTACCAAAAGCCACAGCTGATGGTAGAGGCACAACACACATCTTATACCGCCGGATCAACCCCAAATCGAGGTCCGTCCTCGACACCACCATGACCACCCCGAGCAACGCAACTCCTCCAGGGGCGGACCCCACGACGGGCGGCTCCCGAGGATGTGGGCCCCACGCTGGGCGGCCCTATTGCATCAAAAACACATAGACCTTTGCTAATCTCACGCCGTGTTTATTATTTTGTACCATTTTCCTCTTCTCTTGCATGAAAATACCCAACTCTAAAAACATAATAGAAGCTATTCCATTAAAATAAGAATCTAATAAGTAACTATTTCGTCCACCCACAATACTCTTTAAGGTTGGAACAACCCCAGTACACTTCAAGCTTGTTATCTGCGCAAATTCCTTAACCCCAAAACTGTAACAATTTCCTCGGATGTGAGATTTTATAATATCTGAGCTTGTCCAGTTCCCTTAACACCTGAAAATACACGATGCAAGCTGTGCAGGAACAACCAACTTCTCAAACCGAATGAAGTTACCAAAAACTCCACCTTTAAACAATTTAAGTTGCTTCTCTGTTAGAAAAGAATTAACAACTGAAGAAAACTTGCTATCACCTCTCCAAACAACTGATGTATGGGATACTCGTTCATACGAACATATAAGCTTTGGTCCCTACACAGACATGAAAGTAACAAATGAAAAAAAACTAATTCAGAACATTGCATATAAAAGCATAAAAATAAAATGAGATAATGGGAAGCAAGTTACCACGTCTACAACCACAACCTCTCCGTTTGTGTTAACATCAGATGCCATGGTTTGAAAAATTACTACTCGCCACCTTTGACACACAAAAACATAGAAAAATAAGTACAACAAAGAAGTTAAACAACATGGCTTCTACACTACGTTAACATGCAGAACTACATATTCAAAAAATATAACTAAACTCAGTGAAACTTCTACTGATACAAATAAATAAAATCAATACTGATACAAATAAACAAAATTAGTACTGATACAAGAAAATGTGCCATTTTATCATCGCATCAAGAGGGCTTTCAGAGAGAGGGCTCCAAACCTCTATAATCGAGGGCCGAATTAGTTTCGACTTTTTCCCCAATTTCCCAACAATAGAAAGAATTAATTCATCAAACAAATGGCATGCAACGTATACAACACCCAAAATTACAAGAAAAATTAAAAATAATTAACACATAGCAACAACATAATCCAAACATACATATCTTTTTTTTTCAGTAACCCAAAACGAAAAAGAAAATGCCCACAAAAATATAAGTAGTAACATAAACTGAGAATGGAACAATAGAAAAAGTAATTTTAAGAGGAAAATGAGTTTAATGGAATGTAAGGATTTTAATGGTTATTAATTGAAAGTAATGTCGGGTTGGATTCATTTCAGTACTTGAAAATGGTGATGAATTTGTATCACTATAAAATCTAATGGATAGACTAATAGAATGACATTCTAAGACTAAACGACGTCATTTTATAATTACATTGGCTTTCCAGATAAATACAGTTGAATTGTCATCACTATACAAGTTTGGAAATAAAATGCACAGCTAGTTCGGAATCATTTCAGTACTTGAAGATAAGGACGACTTGGCATCATTATAGAATTTAATAGCTATAGCAATAGAATCACATTCTATGACTAAACAACATAGTTCTTAAATTACATGAGCTTTTTAAATAGTTACAGCCAAAATATCATCACTATAAAAGTTTGGAAATAAAATGTGCATCATTAACAAATAAGGCCAAATCACATTCATTTCAGTATTACAAACAGCTATACTATTCATCAACACAACCACATTATCTTCATTTAGCAAATGAAAATATAATCCATATTTCTTTCATCATATCACTTAATTTTGTATACTTTATCGACAAAATGAAGACACATTACCACTCACAAAAAATTACTACAAAAGTTAAACTCACACAAGAAAACAATTTTTTTGTGCCACAAATATATAAACAAATGAAGCCAATTGGGAAACAGTTGTCTAATAACTTAGAAGAACATTCCGACAACTTTGTTCAGAAATAAAGACACATTAACATCATTTGAACAACAAATATACAAATGCATTGCCAACAGAAGTAATCTGTTTATTTACACATATTTCAAACAAAAAGTTCCAACAGTACACATTTCATCACTCGACTGCCTACCACTCGAACAAATAGAGAGTCATACAATTCAATTTGAAGCAGTGGTTTCACTTAAAATGATCAGCACAAACCTAAGCACGAACATTACATCAAGCAAAAACATATGTTAAAGGCTATCATTCAAAAGTTGAAATGACGGAATATCATTTGAAAGTTGAGTCTTCCTCCTCTTAGGATCCTCTTCTTTTCCAGTATCTCTAGTAGATTCTACTACTTTAACATCACTCGACCTACCCGCTTCTACGTCGCCAACTAGAAATACGGCCTAAGAATAAGGAGTTGTAAGATCATACATCCCAGATTCAAGATTTTCAATCATCTGAGAAATAGTTTCGACCCGATGTTCAGTAATTTCTGAACATTGCCCAACCAAAACAGCTTTACACTTCGAAACATTTATAGATTCAACTCCACAAACCAACATACTCTTGTCTATCTCATCAATTCGAATATGACGCTCATCATCTTGACAAAACTCAAATAGATATTGACTAATATGTGAACACTCTCCACTCATAGCAGCTTTGCCATTCCTATCAGAAATAAACACATGATTCACACACACCAACACAGTCTTATTGATCTCATCGATTTGAAGACCAGCCTCACAATCTTGAATACAACCCTTCTCTGACCGTTCATTACCATGCGCCGCATCAGTAGCTTCAAGTATATTTGCAAGAACACCAATTAATGATTTTGAATCGACAAACTACAAAACAATTGAAAACAAGCAAAAAAATAGTTAAGGAACATGAAATAATAACAGAAAACAAAAACAGAAAGATCCAATACATCAACACGCTTCACGATTAAATCTCGATCAGCGCACCACTTCTTCTCCAACGAATCTATATTCTCTCAAGACTCGTTACTACCTTCTCTGAAACCCTCTGAGATAAAGAAATAAAACAATGTAGATTATCAATAACCAAATTAAACATTCCACCAAAATAAGAACATTTACATCACATATGGTATCAACTAACAAATCACCAACTAAACCCAAAGAAGTTCCATAAAGGACTTGGCAAAATTCAAAAATAATAAAATCTCATTCTTGATCAAACACAACTAGTATCTACAACTCGAACGACGGATATTTCTTTTCAACAACATGGCAAAAATAATAACAAAAAAAAATGCTAATATGCAGCAAGACAAAATATAACAATAAAATCACAAATAACAAAATAGAATGTGGAAAATAGACATATTGACCCCTCATAGAAATAACAGTTAACCAATGCATAGAATGGCTGCGTCATCCTCGACCATGAGAGCATCTAAGGAAAATTACGACCATGAAAACTACCAAACTGACGGAAACATCTCCAGAATCCATGCAAAGCCAAAACTAGTTATCACATATGTCGGACGCCCTCTCTCCAAGTTTTGAGGGGACTAAAAAAGACTTCTAAGTGATTTAAGCAAATGACTAAAACACAAGATCCCACACGGGAACGAAGTACGAATACCATCAAAATCAATAATCTTTATATAACGAGCATCCATAACTTTGTCCCTTTGATGCCCAAGAAAAATGACGTTCAAGAACGTAAAGTTCAGCAAGTTTCACAACATCAGAATCATCGACATCAACTGTCAACAACTGAGAAACTTTAATACTACCAAGACCACGGAAGCAATGCCTCAACAAATAGTTATCTCTCATATACACATAACTAAAGTCTTCACCGGAGAATCTAAAAAAACAGTTTTCAAATAAAAAGCTTCTACATCAAATGTTTAAACCCGACCAAAGACCCTAAAACTAATAGAATTCACATTATTTCTGTGAATTTGGGACAATAACATACAATGAAGAAGCTTCCCTGATAAATTTATATCATCTAAAATCCATTAACCTACCAAATACACCAGATTTTAAAACACTCAATTACGACTCACTCAGAAAAGAACTAATAACAGAACAGTAGTCGTAATGCTCTCTCCAATTAATGTTGGCATTATACCCATGCTTAAATTGGCAATATACGTCACCTTCCTTAACTGCACCCATCTTTATATATAAAGATAGCTACATAAAACCCAAATAACAATAATCAGCCATCAATATTATAGCATTTATAAACACAAAGCAGTAATAAAGCACACACACATAAAAAAAAAAAAAACAAAGACAATCTGGCAGCACCTCTTCACAATGAGCAAAAAAATGCACATTTCAAGTAAATAGGGACAGATGATCATTATTTCACAAACCAACAAAGAATACAAAGAAAAACCATACAACATACTGAGGAATGACTCAATAAGAATCCCCTACATAAAAATACAGATATCTTAATCAATAAATCAAAGCTACATACACCAAAATAAGAACAATCAGGAATAACAGTTGCACATATGCACAAAGAGTAGAAACAAAGACAAACCGGCAACATGATAAGAATCAAACGCGGAAAATAAAAAGGATAAGAACGAGACGTATCTCGATCACAAATCTCAAGTAGCAACGGAGAACTTGTTCCGTTACACCCCGAGAGGAGGTCAAGAACACCTACGCTAGGCAACTACCCTCGAGCTAACGTGAGCACGCAAGTAGAATGGTCGGGGGGGATTGGAATTCATCTAGATCCGCTAGAGGAAGAACAAGTCCCAAATTCAAGGTTTGTCATTCAATAAGAGTTCAACTCTTCAACACAAGTGTTTGTTTTCATCAAAGGTAAGCTAATGAAAATAATAAGACAACTAGCTATTTATAGGTGTTGTTAGACACCCTTTGAAAGGTCTAAAATGCCCACACTTAGGCTTAGGAATTAAAGGACCACGTAGGGTCAAAATAGTCTTAACATAGCTAGGATTCACGTTCTTCAGCGTTTTGGGCGGAGCGCCCGGATTTGGGGCGGAGTGCCCAAGCTCTTCAACAGTGGGGTGGCCTAGGCGGGGCGCCTGGGATTTGGGCGGGGCGCCCAGGCCTAGGTTTGCCCAGGCGGAGCGCCTGGCTTCTTCAGGCGGGGCGCCCAGGCCTAAGCCTCTTCAGGCGGGGCGCCTGGTTCTTCAGGCGGGGCGCCCAAGGCGCTGGACTTCTCCCCTTGCACTTTAAGCACTCGGAACGGCTTCCAATCGCTTCCCTCTTCTAGGCCCTTCCTCATCAAGTGTAGGTGTACTCCTTGGATGTCCTTAGCTTGGCTCCGAGTGAAGGGTCTTGTGGGGGTTTGGGTCTTATCATCCTCCCCTTCTTGAGAGGATTTCGTCCTCGAAATTGGAGCTTTCTTCACGACCTCTTCATCATCATTCACGACCTCTTCATTACCTACATCCAAAGGAACCAAGTCACAAACATTGAAAGTATTAGAAACTTGATTCTCACTTGGCAAGTCGACCACATAGGCATTGTTGTTTATCTTGGAAAGCACTTGGAATGGGCCATCTCCACGGGGTGCCAACTTCCCTTTTCTAAGGTTTGGAAACCTTTCTTTCCGGAAGTGCACCCACACATAGTCACCCTTCTTGAGTTCCACCTTCTTGCGTCCCTTGTTTTTCTTAGAGGCTACCTTTGCATAGGCTTCCTCCAAGTTCTTCTTCGCCTTAGCATGAACCTCCATCAAAGCCTTGGCTCTAGCTTTACCTTCAAAATTAACAACCATTTCCCTTGGCAAAGGGGTTAGATCAAGGGGAATCAAGGGGTTAAATCCATAGACACACTCGAATGGAGTCATGCCTATCATGCTATGTAATGTGCGATTGTAGGCAAACTCCATAAGAGGTAGACGATCAATCCAAGTCCCGGCCTTACCTCGGGTCATGGCTCTAAGAAGAGCACCCAAGGTTCGGTTTACCACTTCCGTTTGCCCATCGGTTTGTGGGTGGTGGGACGTGGAGAACAAGAGCTTGGTGCCTAAAGCACCCCATAAACACCTCCAAAAATGACTTAGGAACTTAGTGTCCCTATCACTCACTATGGTTTGAGGCACACCATGCAACTTCAAAACATTTTCAATAAACAAAGTTGCCACATGTTGTGCATCATCACATTTCTTGCATGGAATGAAATGAGCCATTTTGGAGAACCTATCCACAACAACATAAATGCTATCATGGCCTCCCCTAGTCCTTGGTAATCCCATCACAAAATCCATTGAGATATCCAACCATGGACTAGTAGGTACGGGAAGAGGGGTATACAACCCATGGGGGTGGGCTTTGGATTTAGCACGCTTGCACCTTAGGCAAGTGCTTGAAAAGTTGAGAGCCGAAAAGCTCTATGCTAATTTTAAAAAGTGTGCCTTTGGTGTTGAGAAGGTAGTCTTCCTTGGGTTTGTTGTGAGTGCCCAAGGAGTGGAGGTGGATGAGTCTAAGGTAGAGGCTATACGTGATTGGCCTACTCCTACTACCATGACTCAAGTGAGGAGCTTTCATGGTCTTGCTAGCTTTTATCGGCGATTTGTGAAAGACTTTAGCTCCATTGCCGCTCCACTCACCGAATTGGTGAAGAAAGACCAATCTTTTGTGTGGGGAGAGCCTCAAGAGAAGGCCTTCCATGAGTTGAAAAGTAGGTTGAGTACACCCAAACCCCCACAAGACCCTTCACTCGGAGCCAAGCTAAGGACATCCAAGGAGTACACCTACACTTGATGAGGAAGGGCCTAGAAGAGGGAAGCGATTGGAAGCCGTTCCGAGTGCTTAAAGTGCAAGGGGAGAAGTCCAGTGCCTTGGGCGCCCCGCCTGAAGAACCTGGCGCCCCGCCTGAAGAGGCTTAGGCCTGGGCGCCCCGCCTGAAGAAGCCAGGCGCTCCGCCTGGGCAAACCTAGGCCTGGGTGCCCCGCCCAAATCCCAGGCGCCCCGCCTAGGCCACCCCACTGTTGAAGAGCTTGGGCACTCCGCCCCAAATCCGGGCGCTCCGCCCAAAACGCTGAAGAACGTGAATCCTAGCTATGTTAAGACTATTTTGACCCTACGTGGTCCTTTAATTCCTAAGCCTAAGTGTGGGCATTTTAGACCTTTCAAAGGGTGTCTAACAACACCTATAAATAGCTAGTTGTCTTATTATTTTCATTAGCTTACCTTTGATGAAAACAAACACTTGTGTTGAAGAGTTGAACTCTTATTGAATGACAAACCTTGAATTTGGGACTTGTTCTTCCTCTAGCGGATCTAGATGAATTCCAATCCCCCTCCCCGACCATTCTACTTGCGTGCTCACGTTAGCTCGAGGGTAGTTGCCTAGCGTAGGTGTTCTTGACCTCCTCTCGGGGTGTAACGGAACAAGTTCTCCGTTGCTACTTGAGATTTGTGATCGAGATACGTCTCGTTCTTATCCTTTTTATTTTCCGCGTTTGATTCTTATCACAACACCTCTTCACATATGAACCAAAGCAGTACCTGCATTTTAAACTTAAATGATGACAGACTATCATCATTTCACACAGCAACAATAATACAAAGAAAAATTCATAGAGCATACTGAAAAAAGAATCCCCATAATAAAATGCATCCATCTTAATAAAATAAAGCAAAGTTACGTAAACTAAATAAGGACAATAAAGCATCAACCATTGCATATGTACAGACAAATAAGAAATATAAACAGTCTGGCAGCACTTGTTGAGCAATGGGTTGAACAAATAGGTACATTATACAGCTAAATGATGATGGATCGTCATCATTTCACACAGCCCCAACAAAACACAGAAACACTACAAAATTTACCTGCTAAAAACCACAAAACAGCAACACTTTAAAAACGACTATCGCTAAATAAAGATGAATTGTTGACACTTCGCACCTCCAACAAAAATACAGATAACAAAGCTCTTAATAGCTTGATCAACAAAAATACAAAAACAACAGAATATATGCAAAAAAAAAAAAAAAAAAACCCCTAAAGTACGCAGAAACAACCGTAATAGCATTAACAAAAGAAAACTAACACAAAAACTACCACACAATTAATAAAACAACATTAAAATCAAAGCGAGAACTAAAAAATAAAGAAAATAATGAACAAAAACCTGCAACGAACACATAATTGAAAACAATCAAAGAGAAATACCGATCTAGAGTTTCGTTGAGATGAGAAGAAAGAGAGAGAATATCGAATAAGTCGAAAAAGGCACTATATAATGAATCAAGGGTTTTTATATCTGAGGGGTAAAAAGGTCATTTCATACGAGGGGAATTAAAAAGTGCTTATGGTTTAAAAACCAGCGAAAAGTAACTCACCAAATAAAGACTAGGCAATAAAGTGGTCATTTCGCAAAAAAAAAAAAAAAAAAAAACGAATATAAGGTTTGGGAAATCCTCCCCTCTCTGAGCTAGCTTTTGGGGTGGAGTTAGACCCAAACCCAATTGGTCATAATTAAAATTTATTATGGTATCAAAGCAGGATAAAATCATGGGATTGAGCCAGTGAATGGCTCCGGATGGAACCCCTAGCACATGAAATGGTCCATGCCCCACCCATGAAGGGCCTGGGATGGGCGTGTGGGGCAGTGGGTGTTGAATGAAGTGAGTGCTACTAGAATAATGAGTCCCACATCGGTGAATGGAAGAGCAAGAAAGCCTTTTATAAGGGTTGGACAATCCTCCTCCCGTTGAACTAGCTTTTGGGGGTGGAGTTAGACCCAAACCCGAGGATGCCTATGTGTGAATTGTTACTTCTTTTTCTTGACAAGATGAAAATGAAAGGTAGACACTTAAATTGGAATGTATGAGATTTAAACATTAAACGCAAGTATAGCAAGCCCTGAAACTTCTTGACAAACACAACTAGTATGACGAGGCTTGACTGAACATTGTTTCACTATTAAAAGATGGCTGGATGTTGTGAAGTGTGCACGGGTGGCTTAGGAAGAATAAGTGATTTTTAGAGTTAATTCCTAAAATGGTCACTGAATTAATGCAAACTATTTAAAGAAATCACTTTCCATTAGTTTGGGACAAAAATATCGCTTGATTTATCCAAAATGCCTTAAAAAGTCAATCTCCTAAGTTGTGCGTTAAAGTTCATCAGAAAATGCTGATGTGGCATTTTATTTTAGTTATTTTTATTAAAAATAGACCCAACAAATATTTTAAAGTTTTTAAAAAAGACCAAATTATTTATTTATGAGATAATTCACTGTGGATTATATATTTTTTTCTTTATATTATAGTTGTTTTTGGTATATTACTGGTGTATATTAACGTTCTATTTTTATATTAATAGTATATTTGATTTCCTACTATTTGCATCTTAATAGTGTATACTTGATTTCCTTCAACCGTAAATTGTGCATCATATAATTAGAGTCTGTTTGGCCAAGCTGCCAAAAACTGCTTATTTTGAAAAGTACTTTTGACAAAAGTATTTTTCAGATAAGTACTTTTGAAAGATAAACAGTTTGTATTTGGCAAACTCATTTAAGAAGCGCTATTATAAATGACTTGTGTTTGAATAATCTTTACGAAAAGTGCTTCTGGGTGTCAACTTACGAAAAAAGGACAGTATTAAGATTCACTTTGTTACTAATGTTATTTAATATATAGAAAAGATTTAAAATTTTTATTATAAGACTTAACTTAATATTTTATTTTCATTTAGGTTAAATTTAAAATATAAGATAAAAGTATATATTAAAGTTTTTAATCAATAGGAATAAAGTTAAACTAAAAGAGTGAAACATAGAATAAAGTTTTATTTATATTTGAGAGATATATTAGTTAAATTAGTTAGAAATAGTATGGTAAATAAATATATTTGGTAAGGATATTTTCGTCTTGAAAAATTAATAAATTATTTACTTTTGGGAAGAAGCAGAAATTTTTAGCTTCTCCCAAACTATAGAAAAACTGCTTCTGCTTCTTCTCAAAAGCATTTTTTTTTTATTTTGGCCAAACATCTCAAATTTCCTCAAAAGTACTCTTTTCTTGAAAAAAAACCATTTTTCTCTTCCAGAAGCTTGGCCAAACAGGCTATAATTATACATATCTATGTAAAGTGTGAGAACTTTATAAGGTCAGAGGGATTATGGAAGTATACTCCCTAGTAATTCGGCATTCGGTTAAGCTGATTTTAAGAAATGCTCATTGAAATATATCAAAATGAAATAATATTATGGTAGTTTTGTAATTAAGTACCACAACATATATGCTAAAGACTATAATTAGAAATTATAATTAATGTAGTTATTTGAAACCTTCCCAAACAATTATAGTTGGAAAATGTAGCACTATAAGTTTTTTTACATATTTTCGGGCACAATAATTATTACTAAATTTTATATATTTTCATATACGGTATATGTTTTAGACATTTGTGTTAACAAATTTGGTTTTTATTTTTAAGTTGAATCTTTTTCCATAGCATATTTTTATTTTTAAAAAAATAACAAATTTTGAGAGGTTTGAAGTTTGAATTGTCATACACAAACTTCATATTCAAAGTTTGAATTTTGATTTACCATGGTCAAACGTCTAAAATTTTGAGGTGGCTAATACCTTAAATTTTGGCTATTGTATAAAATTTTGAGGTGGCTAATACCTTAAATTTGATATTTTTTTTAAATTAAAATATTTATTGGGTCCAATTTTAATAACAAAAACTAAAATAAAATGTCACATCAGTATTTTTTTGGTGAACTGTAATACATAATTTGGGAAAGTGACTTTTTAGGTATTTTAAATAAACTGAGTGATATTTTATGCCAAACAAAGGAAATTGACTTTTTTAAATACTTTGCATGGACCATTTTAAGAATTAAGTGGAGTATGATTTTTGTTCCCTAGGTAAAGTGACGTGGTCCCACAACAAGCGCCATCTCACAAATCACAAATCCGACGGTTCAGATTTGATCACCGTTTTTCTACATTGCGTCTGTTTTACCATAAATAAATAAATATAGAGAAGAAAAGAAAATCTTAATAGGAAGGCTTCGGTTCAACCCTTGCTTAGGAGGCGATATTGAATCCACAGGTTAGTTATCGTTATTGATTTCGGATTACTCCTTTGATTTTGATTGATTAAATTTTTCACCACCACCAACAACTATTATTTATCATAAATCGGCTTGTTACATTCTACTTGCAATCTTTAACACCCTTTGATTCAGAGATACATACGTTCCCGTGATGGTGCGTGCAAAAGGCAAGGCTAATGCAAGATCAGCGTCCAAAAACCCTGCTGTTTCTTCTGAGGCTGTTGTTTCTTCTGAAGCTGATTTGACAAATGACTCCAGTGAGATGGAAAACATCTTAGAAACTGGACATCCAATGGAGATTTCAGTGGAAACAGCAGAAACGATGGTCACTCTTGTAGCAGAAGAAGATAATGATGCAGCTGAAGACGAATTTTTAGAGGACGAACATGCTATGGAGGAAGATGAAGATAATAGACAGAATGATGTGGTTGAAGAAGATGAAAGTTATGCCACTGACGAGAAAGAAGAAGATGCCAGTGGTAATAACCAAGAAGGTGCCATGGAGCAGGAAGGTGGTAAACAGATTATAGATGATAAGGGTGTAGGAGCTGCTGCTGGTAACCAAGAAGATGCCACAGAAAAAAATGAAGATGAAACAAATGCAAAAGAAAAGAACAAAGAAAAAGTGGAAGGAAGTTTGAAGCAAAAAACTAAAAGATTGAGGAGAAACGATAATAAGAAGAGAAAGGCAACTGGAACCTCCCAAGAGAAAGGTGAAAAAAGGCAAGTTAAGAAGAAAGTAGCCTCCAATGGCGAGGTTGTGAAGAAGTTGGGGAAATCGGGCGCAAGAGTTGATGATGACAAAAGTTCTAAGAAAGTTGCCTCCAAAGTTAAGTCTAGGGTGGCCCCTCAAGATAAGGATATTGAAAGCAAAGACAAGCCCGAGCCGTCACGCAAGAACTCGTCCCTAAAGAAGAAGAAGGCCAGTACCATGGGTATGATCTTTATGTGCAACTCAGAGACTAAGAAGGATTGCTATCGTTATAAGGTTCTAGGGTTGCCGGCCGGCAAGAAAGAGATGGTGGAGAAAGTTTATAAGGGAATGAGGCTTTTCCTTTATGATGTTGATTTGAAGTTGATGTATGGGATCTACAAAGCTGCAGGACGTGGTGGTCATAACATTGAACCCAAGGCGTTCAAGTCTCAATTTCCGTCTCAGGTTAGCTAGTTGTGCTATCAATGTCGTCTAACCTTCAATTGCTTCTCTTTATAATTTTCTTGCTAGAGACAATATTCTAGTAGAGGGTTAGGCGATTTACTTTTGTAAGGTGATGCTTTATCCAATATTATCAAAGGCAAAAAGCGCAACTAGTGCCAATGATCGTTCGGGCTTTTACCGCAAATAAAGTGGGAGCTTTAATGAAGAAAGACGCAAATGAAGAAAAGAATACAAAAATATGTGTAGTCCAAGACTAACAGTTATAGCTGGAATAACAAATGTATTGACAAAGAAATTGAGAAAATCAATCATGAAAAAGTGAAATATCAATTGTTTAGTGTCGCTTGTTCAGGATAACGCTAATTGGCAACTGTAAGTGTGCCTTAGAGCCTTAAGAAGACATCGAATAGCCCGTTAAGCGAGTCGAAGCACTCAACATGTTTTACGCCTCGCTTAGTAACACTCTCTAGGCGAGCCTTTGACTGCACTGGCTTTATTATAGGTATCAAGGAGCTCCTTCTTTACGATGGTACTAAACAATAAATATAGTTGACAAAGTTGTGTCAATCGCTAAGGTAATATTATTGAGGAAGTGGAAAATGAGGGTTATAGCTAGTCATTTATCCAAATTAGAAGCCTAAAGTTGTGGTTCTTCATTTGAGTTGTAGATTTAAAATGGTTGTTTAGTGTTTAGGACTTCGGTCAAGTCTTAAGAGTGCGACACATGATTTGTAAGTTAGATGCACGTCATGGTTTCGCACCTTGCCGTAGTAAAACGCACGATGTTTAAGTCGTGAGAAGGATAGAGGGACGAACCCATTGTCCACCGTGTTTTGAACTATGCGTACTGGCAGTCTAGGATTTCTTGGTGATAAAAAGAGAAGTTTTCTTAATGTGATTGGTATTGTTTCCATCATATATACTGTGTCATTGAAGGGGCTTGGTTAGGCAGCACTTAAAGCCGAGAGAAAAAAGATAGCTTAGGTATGACACTTTCCTTTGCTCGGGTGACACATTAGTAGAGGCAACAAATGATGGGCACACTTGAGGTTAGCTAGTTGTGCTATCAATTTCCGTCTCAGGTTAGCTAGTTGTGTTGTGCTATCAATGTTGTCTAACCTTCAATTGCTTCTCTTTACAATTCTGTTGCTAGAGACAATATTTCTGATCTAGTGTAGGCGATTTACTTTTGTAAGGTGATGCTCAAAGGCGAAAAGCGCGACTAGTGCCAATGATTGTTGGGGCTTTGAGCGGAAAGCGCAAATAAGTGGGAGCTTTAATGAAGAAATACGCAAATGAAAATAATAATACCGAAATATGTGTAGTTCAAGACTAACAACTATAAGCAGGAATAACAAATGTATTGACAAAGAAATTGAGAAAATCAATCACGATAAAGTAAAATATTAATTTTTTAGTGTTGCTTGTTCAGGATAACACTTATTGGCAACGAGAAATATGCTTTAGAGCCTTGAGAAGACTCTGAAGAGCCCACTAAGCGAGTCGAAGCACTCAACATGTTTTATGCCTCTCTTAGAGGCAAGCCTTTGGCCGCACTGGCTTTATTATATGTATGAAGGAGCTCCCTTAACGAGAGGACTAAACAACAAATATAGTTGACAAAGTTGTGTCAATTGCTAAGGTAACATTATGAAGGAAGTGGTAAAATGAGAGCTAAAGCTAATCATTGATCCAAATTAGAAGTAGAAAGATGTGGTTGTTCATTTGAATTGTATATTTAAAGTAGTTTTTTGTTGTGCTCCTAGGACTTTGGTCTAGTACTAAGAGTGCGAACATGATTTGTAGGTTAGATGCACGTCATGGTTTCACACCTTGCCCTAGGAAAGAAGCCTGGCATTTAAGTTGAGAAGGATAGGGACGAACCCATTATCCACTGTGTTTTGAACTATACATATTGGCCATGTAGGATTTCTTGGTGATAAAAAGAGTTTTTTAATTTGATTGGTATTGTTTCCGTCATATATACCGTGTCATTGAAGAGGCTTGGTTAGGTTGCACTTAAAGCCGAGAGAAAAAAAGGTAGCTTAGGTATGACACTTTTCGTTGCTTAGGTGGCACATTAGTAGAGGCAACAAGATATAAAGGCATGCATGTATTTGCATTAGGCCTTTCTCTTAGCGGAGACTAATATTTTTGGAAAAGGTTAGCATTTTTATTGACAATGTGAAAAAATCTTGTTGGAAGAGGTATATCAAAAGTAGAGAGTATATAACAAAATGTGACTCAACAAAAGACACCTCGTCCTCTATACAAAATAGGAATCTTAAGGCTGCACTAAAAGGCAATCAAAAACAAGAAGTTATTCCTCAAATACCTTACCTTAAAAAGAAGTTATTCCTCAAATGTACAGAATCAAAAAAAGAAGTTATTCCTCAAATGTACAAAATCATTTTCAACTCCATCAAATACCGTCTTATTTCTTTCTTCCATACTACCCGCACAAGAGCTAGTAGAGCAACCCCCCAAGCCTTTAATTTTGTTGTCCTGCTTCTACACGACCAACTGTGTAAGAACTTTTTGCTAGTGCTTGGCATCACAACTGCACCAAAAAATTGTAATACCACCCTCCACGGATCTTACGCCACTTTGTGATCAATTTTTTTGCTCAGACATTTGCAGATATAGCGCTTGTCGACATGAGTGATGCTAAAACACACTATTTTCTTAGTGTCGTAGGAATTCATACTGATAAATGCATAAATTGCATCTCCACTCTCCCTAGCAATATTTGATAAAAGGATTTAATTGTGAATATGTAATCACTTGTTAAATCCCACGTCCATGAGTCCTATCTTCTTCTTTCTTTCCAAATCCAAATACAATGGGATGGGCATCTTCCTATTTCTGCTACTATGCCTCCTGTTTACTCTTAGTTCAGTTAAGAAGATACGGTCTGCTTTTAGAGTATCTCCAACATACTTTGAAACTTTTTTATCTCCCAGTAGTAGATTTCTTTTGAAATTGAGGTCCCAAAGTACCTCCCCTCATGCACTGTTCGAATATGTTGGACGGACAACTGTTTGTCTTGGCTTTTTGAACACGTTAGGGAAAGAAACCCTCAACTTAGCCTCCCCGCCACTTGTGGTTTCAAAGGTTAGCTCTTTTTCCAGCTCTGATCTCAAGAAATATATGACCATTAAAGTCTTCCCACCCTCTCGTGATGCTTCTCCACAAATTGCACACAAATGGAGTAGTAATAGTTCTAGTCCTCCACCCCTCCGCCCTCAAAGGTACCATACAATTATGCTATTATCTCCCTCCATAATGCGTGCTCTTCAACAGCGTTGTCAAAGGCGCATTTAAAGCATGTTTAAGCCCTGAAGCAAGGCGGCAAACATGCTGAGCAATTCGCCTCGCTTAATGGGCGCTTCAGTGTCTTCATCGAGACTTTGAGTCATGCTTCTTCTTGCCAATGAGCCTTACCGCAGAGGCGACCCTAAACAATTAATATTTCAGTTTATCTTAATTTCTTTTCAAGTTCTTTGTCCATATATTTGTTATTCATGCTTATGCTTATTGGTCTTTGGGTACAAGTATTATTTTATATATTTTCTTTTGTTGTGCCTTTCTTCATAAATACCTACGGTTTATTTGCGCTTTGCGCTTAAGGGCCAGAACTGACCTTGGTGTTTTTTTGCGCTTCTCGCTTTTGGTAACATTTCCTATTGTTCCTTGCAAAGCTCTACTGAGCACCCACAGATCTTTCAAACCTAGCCCCCCACCTCCCTCCCCCAAACTTTCTTGATGTCATGACAGTCGTTAGGCTCATTAAGTAGATCTTTCCGGTACAACCAGCTTCATTTCATAGAAAATTCCTTTTAAGCCTTTCAAATTTTTGTGTAACCTCCGTTGGTGCGTGCAACAAAGACAAATGGTATGTAAGAATACTTGAAAAGCACTTCCTTTACTCCCTTTGATTATCACTTCTGCCACCATGCTAATCTCCTTAAGAACAGGGTTCCAAACAGGTAGATCCTTATCTGAAACAACCAATGACAGACCCAAGTAAGCAGTAGACAAATCACCCACCTTGCAATTGAACACTTCAATGTTACCATCCCAGAGGAATACTAACGAATTATTATAAATAGTAAATTTGGCTGAAAAGTTGTTTATTACTTTTTTTCACTTTATAGGATCCTATTACTATTTAGAAGGTTAAAATACTTTTTCATTGACTACAACCTTTCAAATATTGTTTTAAATGTTTTTAGTTATAAAAAGCTAAAGTTTATATCTAAATTGTTCGGACTCTTCATTTTTGTGTCGTACCTGTGTCGACACGAAACCAACAGTGTTATGGGTATGGCACACGTAACATTGGGTACTTCGGCTGCAAACTGCATAGAAGTTTGAGATAACATTTGGTATTTTGATTTCTAAAGACAAGCTAGTGTAGATTTGAAGATATGGGATGTTCTAGATTAGATCTTTAAATGGCTTCTACAACTTTAGAATAAAAGATGGAGTTTAAGGTGTTTTATTTATAGTTAAAAAGATATTTATAATGACTACGTACTAAGCCAATGCTTCAGGCATAATATGTGAAAATCAATTATTGTGTCTAATATTGCATCTACATCTTGTACAAAAACTAATTTGCACCAAAAAGTTAACAAAACAATGCATCTATGTTTAAGGTTATGCATGTCTCTTTTGTTGCCTTAAAAAATTCTGCAGTTTCTTTTGGGCCGAATAGTCCATCAAATGACTTGAGGAATAGTTTTCAAAGTCTCTTGAGCTTTCTTACTCAACCCCTCCCTAGTCCAGCACTACAATAGTTTCGTAATCGACTTAGGCATTGTCCAAGACATGCCCAATATTGACAAAAATCATGTTCGATAACTGACATGTTACCCTGCAATGCAAAAAAAGTGGGCAACTTCTTCAGAGTGTTCTTCGCACAAAGTGCATCTGCTGCAAAGATGAAAGTCCCTCTTTTGAAGCTTGATTTAGGTAAGACATGCCTCTCTAGCCACAATCCAAGAAAAGCAGGAGACTTTTAGAGGTGCCAAGTTGAGCCAGATATTTTTCCACGACATATTTCTCTCTTACTAAATTCCAGCTATTTATAGCATCTTTTAACAGCTTTTAACGGAGAAATGACCATTGGATTGTCCCTTCCAATTGATTGAATCAACCTTGTTGTGGTTCCAAATGATGTTGCTTAACCTTTGGAGCAAAAGACATAACCTTTCTTCTTCCCAATCATTAATATTCCTTCTAAGGGGTTTTTATTATTAAATTTTTAAGAAAACAAGCTACATTTAAGTTTTCCAAATAATTTCTCATAATCTAGGCATTTTATAGCTTTATTTTAGATATTTGAATTATTTTAGCTGAATCCCCCACCCGTGTTTCCTTCTCCTTTGTTTCTAGAAATCTATCGATCTATTCTGAATTCTTTCTTTTTATCTTGATTTTTTTTTTCTGATCGAGCTGTATAGATCTTGTTCACGGATTAATCCTGTGGTTAAAATTAAAGGTGTGTGTAATGTGTGCGAGAATGGAAAGAGGCACTCTTTTTGGGACAAACAAAAAAGGAAAGGTAGACACTTAAAATTGGGACGGAGGGAGTATATAACTTTATTAGCATCAGGCAGATCTTCTATTTTCTTTACCCCCTCGCCCACCCCACCGCCTCCCCAGGAAAAGGCAAATCTTCTATATTATCTTCAAATTGATGTTGGGTTCATCAGATGAATGCGAGGATGGGGGTTTGACTGGGTAAGGGCATAGGAAGAAAACAATAATCATAGATTCTAATTTTCGTCATGTTCTTAGATGCATTAAAAAGTGACTTTCGAAGTCATTTAGGTAAAGCTTGCTGCCCCCATAATTCATCCATTCATGGGCAAACAATAGGCGAACATTACTGTGAGTTTCCTATTCATGCCAATATTGGTTCGTTCTGGCAAGATTTTTTTAATGATAGCTAGGTTGCTCTATGTGAGTTGTACTAGAATCATATTTTACCTTCAGTGCATTGTCTTACATCGGTGAGAAATTCTATTGCTTCCATGTGTGCTTTTTTCTGATCTGAGGTCTGGTCGTTGCTGGTGGTCCTGTGTTTTTTTTTTATCAGATGTCTGCTCGTGGGGGTGGCGCTGGGTTTTGGGAGGCTGGCAACATGAGTTTGGTATTGGAAATGTAGAAACTGATTTCCCTTTAGAGGACCTATGTATAAAACCTAGGGTCTTGGTTTGTTACTGGTGCTTCAACTGGTGCTTCTCCTACTGTGATTTAACTATAAGTTGGATACTCTTTTTGACTTGCACATTTTTGAGTTGATTTATATTTGAAATTCGATTCAGGTTCGTTTTTCTGTTCTTGAGGATTGCTTACCACTACCAGAGGAAACGTTCAGGCAAGTGATTAAGAAGAACTATTACACAAGGTCAAAGTTTGATTGCTTGCTGTCCTCCGAACAGGTACCTATGCACATCTTTTTTTCATTTAATTCATACCCCAAGTATCTATAGGCATTGTCAGTCTTCAGTTTTCCAGTGATTCTCAATAACAACAATTTGTTTGTACTTTGCTGCTAATGGATATAGGTGAAGGACCTGTGTAAGCTTTTCACTACTCCAGGCAAAGGTTCCAGGTCCCAGGACACACAGCTCGAATTTGAGACCCATGTCATATCCAAGCGAGACAGAGCTAAGAGGCGGGGTAGGGGTGAAAGAAGACAGGCTGAACGTGCTCGACGACCTGAGCAGGTTGAAGAGCGTGGGTACCGCGAGCGGGTTGAAGAGCGTGGGTACCGTGAACATCCTCATTTGTATGACAGGAGTTTAGTTACATCTCCTTTGGTGCCATTAGCCCCGCTTCATCCTTTACCACCGCCTGCTCCTGTTCAATCTTACGCATATAGGACCCTGGGACCAGATTCTTATAGAGCTGAAATGATACAGCATAATGATTCTTACAGGCAGAGCCGATTGGAGGAACTACCTGATGCTTATTATAGGCGGGACACAGTGATCGGCAATCCTGATGTTTACAGAAGACGGGCAGTAGTAGAGCCGCGTGATTACTACAGACGGGAGGGACTCCCAGAGCGTCGTGAATATCATCAACCACTGAATTTGGAAACTAGAATCCAGGGTGATGTCAGAACCAATGATCCTTATGTGTCATACCGTGAGCGCCTATCATACCAGGATCCTGTAAATTCGGTACACTCACAGCCTGAGTATAATAACCCTCCAACAGGCTTGCGAGCAGAGTACCATCATGGTGGTCTCTCAACTGAATACAGTTCTGCTAGAAGCATGCTTCCCGAGTACCCTTCATCTGCAGCGACCTCTCTGTATGAGTACCATCCTCGTCAACCTCAATATCGTTATTAGGTTCCAACAAAGGTTACCATTACATGGGTTCTGGTAATCATTCCCATCAGAATCATACAGCTTAAAACTTTGGGTATCCTGTGCTTAGATACCATAGGGATTCTTTCTATGTTGTAGTTTGAGCTGTATTGTAGTTTGAGCTGTTTTCCATGTTAATTCCGATAATGTTGCCCTAAGAAAAGATTTAATAGATGGCATGCCTTATTTTGTTTTTTGATAGACTATTTTCACTTTGTAGAAGTGGCATACTATATGCCAGAGTTCTCTTTTACTTTTCAGTTGTGATTATTTTGGTACGTATTAGAACTTCCAGTAAGTGCTATTTCTCTTCCAAACAGCAAGAAAGAAAATTGTGGTGTTGATGTTCGTTTGAAAACAGTAATTGTGAAAAATTCTTCAAAATTTTGAGCCCAACGTCAACTCCGATCTTTGAGTGTCAGGTTATTCATCTTAGCAATTCGGCACTGACAGGAAAAATGGTTAAAGATTCATTTCTGGCATTTACCATTGGGCTAATTATGTCCAAACTGTCCCCCCACCTCCCTCCCCAAAAAATGAAAATTATGATTCTTTGGAGGTTGAAGAGATTGGTCTCTCTTCGCAGAATTTGATGATGAAACGTGCATATTGAATAGCTTCTATATGATCCTTTCTTGTATAATTCGCTTTAAATTAATAAACATTTAACATGTACCAAGATACGAATTGTAACTTTCCAACTGCTGTTCTCTAACAGCAAATATCATAAGAGAGAACGACAAGGTTTGATCAGAAAATTGAAATGAAAAAGTGAGAATCAGAGATACAAAAAAGAGAGGCGATGGAGAGAAAAAATGCAACTCTAGAGTGGAAAAATGAGAGGAAGAATTGAGAAAAGATAAAGGGTTATCACAAGAAAAAAGTGAACAGAATGTGTAAAGAAAGAGTTGCAAGGGAAAAGAGAGAGAGGGCGAACATAAAGAAAATTAAGAGGGTGAGAGTGGCAATCTTCGTTGCTCTTATATTGTTAACCCTTCGTTGTCTGTTTTTTTTTTTTCTTTGAAGGAACTCCTAAAAATGCTCAATTGGGGAATCTTCCTTAGAAGAAGTACCGTACTTGGGTGAAAAAAACAAAGAGATCAAAGTGACTTCTTCAAATGAACAAATATGCATAGATTTGGAAAACCTGAGCCTTTATGCTGTATTAGTAGTTAAGGTGGTAATGATGTCATTTGTGAGTCCAACATATGTCAAAGTTTCAAAAATACTTTTTTTTTGTGAGTCCAACCTATATCAAAGTTTTTAAAAAACTTCGGAATCCCTTATTTGTGGCAAATAAATGAAGTTTTGAAAGGTGATCTTATTTTTGATATAATGATTCATTCTTTGAATTGTCATTATCTTAATTTTGTGCTTGAATTTGATGATATATGGACAACATTGATGATGATTCCTTGTATGATACCTTTCTTGTTAGCTTATGTGTATTTGATGAAAATGATGTGGGAGACACTTGTGTTTGATCCCGGGGATATGTTGCATTGTCATGTAGTATGAAAATTATGTGTTGAATTTGGTAGAGTACCGACTAGATGATGGATTTGTGTGGTAGGTAAAAAGCGAATTTTTTCTTGTCTTAAATGACATTTTTGACCTTGTGCATAAAGGTATCATCCAAGAGTTGAAACTAAGGGTTAATGAAATAATCAATTGTGATTCATATTTATCATTCATTGAAATTGTTGTTTGTTTTAATTCAACCCATGCGAGCTTTGTGTCTTATAGTCAAGTACTTGTTGCCATGAGGAGAAAATGTTCTTTGCCGATGTTGGAGATGTTTGGCTCTATTATAAAAATGTTCTCTTTGATGCATGTTGTAGATATCTTTGGATTAATTAGTACGTGAAAAATCTTTTATAGTTTCTTTACCATGCGCACTCGTTTGGATGTTTGAATGGCAGGATGGATTGGAGTATTTAATTGATGAAGCAAATTTGGGTGTGCTTGCTTTATTATTTGGACAATATTGATACATTTGAATACATATTGTATCTTCCCTTCTCAAGTGAGTAGTGATGTGCATAAAAGATTGATCTTTCTAGGATATTATTACGTTGGTTTATTATGTTTGCTTTTATCATAAATGCGTCCATTTTCAAAAGTATGATAGAAATTTGTGTTTTGTTGGAAATCAGTAAGATTAGTTTGTTGCTTTGCTCCGTTTGCTAAGTTTTTATGGAAACTTAGAGTTTGATTATTGCAACTCTCATGAAATGACTTCACAAAGTTTGAGAATTGATAGGAGTAAATATGGTTTATTCATGTGGTATGTTTATTTGCTTGGTCTACCTAAATTATTTTCCTTTTATGATGAGCTTATGAAAGCTGCATTGTTGTTAATACTTTGGATTATTTGGCGTCATGTGATGATGCAAAATATTCCTTTTCTAGAGAAGTCTTTAATTATATTAGGAAAAATTGGGTTAAAATACTGCATGAGCCGCATTTTCTTGTTTTACTTTTGACATGTATGCCTTTTGATTATTGATGAGCTTATGCCTATGCAAATTTCCTTAGCTCCCGTTAGGACATAGTATTTGGAGGAATTTTTTAAAAGTTTTTGGGTAAAAAAGTGTTTGTTTATGCTTTGTTATAATTTATGCACCTCCTAAAGACACTAGAAGGTGGGGTTGAATAGTGTCTACCGATTTTTGTCTCAAGAACCTGGTTCTTCTGAGTTAAGATCCCAGTTCTTGCCTCTGGAATTCTGCTGTTTCAATCACTGCAACACACACCAAACACACACACAGAGAACACGAGGATTTTATGTGGAAAACTCCTTGCACAAGGAAGAAAAACCACGACCCACACTATGGGATTTGAGAACTCAATCCACTAACACAACGAGCAATTTTCTGATTACAAGACTCTGTAACCAAGGGGCTACACTCTAGACCCTAATCACTACTCAAAGCTAAACTCTAGCTTTTCAAGCAATTTCTCACAAGTTCACCTAATACATATGCTTCTGCAATAAGCCAATAGGTAAAAACAATGAAAGCTCAAACTAAGACAACTTACAACTCAGTGAACCTAGATAGAATATCCAGACTCAATCAACTCAAGCACGCCTGTTGTCTTCTTCAGTTAACTCACGTAGAAAGATGCTGGATTGCCTTTATATGCTCTCTACTCTCTGATTGTGAATAACTGGTTTACGGCTGCATCAACTACTTGTATTTATATGGGCCTTGCAACCCTAATTGAGTCCTACAAGGAATCCTTGTAATTATGGTAAGACAGGATTCCTAGTAACTCTTTTCCTTGTTGAAGTCCAACTCCTATTCACACTTCGAAGACACAGCCTGGGCACCGCCTCTTTTAGTCTGACTAGGATACGTATACATTCACGCGCCACTATTCCTAGTTCCGCAGGGATTTGCAACCCACAACTCTTTTCGATCAGTCATGCCCTTCTATCAAAAGGACTAGGTTCTTCTCCGAGACTACTGAGTCCTTCTCGTTTGTCATTCTTCAAAACCAATACTCAACAAATTCCCCCTTTTTGATGATGACAAACAAATGTTGCCAAAGAACCTGCATAGGCAAGATTTCCAAAAAGCACAAAACGAAAGATAACAGTTCAAGAAATAGAAAACAGATGAATTAGGTCACAAACACCCCAACATTTCTTCTTCCCCCTTTTGGCATCATCGAAAAGATTCAAATACCTGCATGAACCTGTTAGTACTTTCCAGTCTAGAGCACAAGGCAACAAGTCAGCAACCATAACACAGAAGCAAGAATAAGGGCCCAGTCAAGAACCAAATACTTTAAAGCAAACAGTCATAAGCATAAGGAAATTTAAAACCATAATCCAGGGTGTGACAGCAGCACAACCCTATCAATTAGTACACAACTGAAAAAGAAATTGTTTGAAACAACCAACACATGTGCAGGGGAGAATGGAAGGAATTAACAACATGTAGGAGAAAGGACAGGAGGATAGAACAGGAGGATTTAGGGCTGAAGATTGAAGTGTTTGACAAGTGCCTCAAGATGCTTTGAATTTTTTGCCCTTTCCATCACCAGCTCGGCCTCATACTTGTGGCAGTCTATCTTCAAACGATCAATTTCTTGATCCTTCAACTTCAGCTGTCTGTGGAGCTCTGCATTTTCTATATTCACTTCAAGAACATGACTCTCCAGCTCCTTCACAGCATCAATGGCCTCCTCAGGTCCATAGTCCTCACTCTCCTCAGCTAGCTCTTGCTTGACCTGCATAGGTTTCTTAGAAGCTCTCATCTCCTTGAAGAAGTCACAGTTTTTAAGCACATTGTACCCAAACATCTGATGAATGGTTGGCTTCTTCCCAGCTTCCAGGGGAACCCCAAAATGCTCAAGTACTTACTGGAGGATATAGGAGTGCACTAAGGAATATGGCTTCTGATCAGTGTCTGCAATCCTCTTAATATGTCTGATAATTAGCCCAGGTAAGTTGATTCTTACCCCCCCTATCCAACAAGTCCATATATGTCAGGTCTAGAGCACTAGCTTCACTGTTTCTTTCTCCTCTATGCAGAAGGAACCTGTGCACAAACTCAAACAACAACTGGTGTGCTGGTTCCATCTCCTTCTTATCGACCTTCATTTCCTTCCTTAGATTGGGTTTTCCTGAGAATTTCTTGACCACACTCAGAGGGGTTACTCCATCAGTCCTCTTAGGCCACTTCAATTTTATATACCTGCAATAACCTTCAGCAGGTATGTCAAGGATCATTCCAAGCTCAGGTCTCCCAAATTCTATCTCAACTCCCTTCACAGTGGTGAACACTCTCCTGACATTGACTCTGCAGTTGGTATAAAACTCCCTGATCTCATCAACAAACAACAACCTCTCTTTGTTAGCAAACAACCAAGCCATCCTTGGTCACCAATCATTCTCAACAATGGTTTCATGTGATGTTCCTTCTCATCATGCAAGATGCTACCAAGCAGCACCTGATGCTTTTAAAAGAAGGCCACTCTGTCAACTTCTTCTTCAGAACCTCTCCTTCTCTTCCTGTTCTTAGCTTCACTATCTGTCTCAGAGTCACTTGGCTCCACATAACTACCAGCCTCGTCACTCTCTTCCTCTATCTCCTCAGTTCTCTTTTCTTCTACCTTTTTCTTTGCCTCTCTGTCTCTCACATTTGAAATTGTTCTTTCCAGCTTTCCTACCTTCTCCGGCTGTTGCTTCAAGGCAGACCTAGTGCCAACTCTCCTGGCAGTAGGCTCAGCAACAGTCTTGTCTCCACTATCTTCACTTGATTCATCAACCAATTTATTTTTTGACACTGGCTTTCCCCGTTTCACCAATCTTCTCCTCTTTTTAGGCTCTACTCTGTTTTCCTTGACAAAGACTACACTCTTCTTCTTCTTCTTCCTCACACACCAGTCTCTCATCCTCCTGACCAAACTTTCTTTTCCTCTTTGATTCTTCTGCTTTCTTGGTAACCCCTCAAAGCTTTTTCTTTCACAACCTCTTCATTTTTCTCTTCTTCTGAATCTGTCCAATTTAGTTCTGCATCATCAGCCTCAGTAGGATCTGGGCAAGAGATAGGCTCTTGACCCAAATCCTGTGAAGCCTCAGCAAGTCTAGGTCCTCCAACTGCGGGGTCTTTAAGGACAGATGCTCTTTCTTTCTCCTCAGCACCCACAACATTAGTACTTGGTTCATTTACACTTTCCTTAAGGGACTCGACAATATCCTGTTCCCTTAGTTGTTGTATCACTATTTCCGCTACATCCAACTCCACATCAGTCTTTTCTACTAAAGGCACATGCAAGTTTTCCTTAAGTTCTTCCTGAACACACTTTTGCTCTGTTTCAACTAGGTTCCCCCTACCCATTTTGTCACCAGACTCTACTACTCCTATGATTTCATCTAGTCCTGTTACTAGGGTTTCAGTATCTATTGTACCAGGGCTTTTTATTTCTTCTAAACCAACAGGAGTAGATGTAATAGGATCAGGGATTACCTCAGAAGGTGGATTGGATGAACTTTGTGCAATGGGTGTAGTAGACAAGGATCTTGACATCATCTTCTTGACCAGTTTCTTGTCGCCCTTTTGGAGAAATTTTATCCTGGCCTTAGCAATTCTTTGTGCGAGGGTGGATGGAGGTGGTTTTGCAGATGATTTCTTGATAGCCTTTGTGGGTGAAGCGGATGAAGATTGTACTTGAGACGTGATGAAAGTTTAGTAGGTTTTTGACTGAGATTTCAAGAATTTTTCAGTTTTAAGACTTAGAGAGATGATGTAGATTTGAAGAGGCGATGTAATTGAGTGTGTGAGTTTTGTGTGTATTGACGAAGGGGAAGGGTTTTGGTGATTAGACAGTTTATAGGGAAGACAAAGAAATAATGAGATAGAAGAGAAAAGCAGCCTTTTTGAAATTTTTGAAAACCGGGAAGGGTTATGGATTTGACAGTTATGGACTTATTTTATCTAGCCTTTTTAAGTAGTGGGATCCAAACGAGTCAAATAGAATTATATTCCAAAAAGAATGTGTTCCTATAATTTAGGACAGTTACAGGAACATGGAGGATCTCCATTGACACACGTATAATTAACAATTTAATTTCAGTTATGACTTCTATCATACAGGGTAGTGTGACTGTACCTGGACATGATTCCTCATGCTTCAGTCGGTTCCTTCTTAGTACATAATAGATTCTTCATGGGAACACATTATCCTCACCTGGTGCTTAAAGGCTGAACAAATATACTTAATAAAGTAAAAAATCAGACTGAACAGTAATAACAGAGTTTTACACACAGATAATTGAATACTTAACTAACCAATCATTACCTGCTGGGTCATCCGTGTATTTTGCTCATCCCTAATTCCAACCTGTTCCTCTCAAACTGTACCTTGTTCAATGTTTTGTTAAATATGTCAGCGATTTGGTCTTCAGTCCGGCAAGAATTCATAGTAATCAAACCATTTTCCACATTATCTCTAAGGAAATGGTGTCTAATATCAATATGCTTGGTTCTTTTGTGTTGGACTGGGTTCTTGGCAATATTCACTGCACTTGTATTATCACAGAAAATTGGCACTGCTCCACATTTGATACCAAAGTCCTCCAACTGTTGTTTGATCCATAGCAGTTGTGAGCAACATGATGCAGCTGCTACATACTCAGCTTCCGCAGTAGACAGGGCAATTGAGTTTTGCTTCTTCGTAGCCCAAGAGACCAAACAAGGACCAAGAAAGTGTGCCATTCCTGAAGTGCTTTTCCTATCCACCAAATGTCCTGCATAATCTGCATCAGCAAAACCAATTAGTTCAAAAGTACCTCCCCTTGGGTACCAAAGACAAAGGTTCTGAGTTCCTTTCAAGTATCTCAGGATCCTCTTCACAGCAGTCAGATATGACTCCTTGGGCTTGGGCTGAAATCTAGCACACAGTCCCACACTGTATATTATATCAGGTCGACTGGCTGTGAGATAGAGGAGTGAACCTATGATTCCTCTATATGTTGTCTCGTTTGTCGAAGGACTTAGTTCATCCATATCCAGCTTGGTTTCAGGAGCAATGGGCCTAGTCATTTCTTTTGCTCCCTCCATGTCAAATTTCTTCAGAAGTTCCTTGACATTTTTTTGCTGATGAATCATAGTCCTTCCGGGCATTTGCTTTATCTGCAGCCCAAGAAAGAAATTCAGTTCACCCATCATGCTCATTTCAAATTCACTTCTTATCAGATCAGCAAACCCTTTGCATAGCTCCTCATCAGTGGCTCCAAAGATGATGTCATCGACATACACTTGAACCACCAATAGATCATTTCCTTTCTTCTTGAGGAATATCGTGTTGTCAATCTTTCCTCTCGTGAAACCATTCTTCAGTAGGAATCCTGAGAGTCTTTCATACCAGGCTCTAGGGGCTTGCTTCAATCCATAGAGACCCTTGTCCAGTTTGTAAACATGATCAGGGAATTCATTGTTCAAAAAGCCTGGTGGCTGTATCACATAAACCTCTTCATTCAAGTAGCCATTCGGGAAGGCGCTCTTTACATCCATCTGATATAGAGTGAACTCCATGCATGTAGCAAAGGCGATCAACATTCTAATGGCCTCCATTCTTGCAACTGGTGCAAAGGTTTCATCATAGTCTATTCCTTCTTCCTGACTGTAACCTTGAACTACTAACCTTGCCTTGTTTCTTGTCACTATACCATGCTCATCCAGTTTGTTCCTGAACACCCATTTTGTTCTAATTATTGATCTGTCCTTCGGCTTAGGAACTAGGTGCCATACTTTGCTTCTTTCGAAGTGATGAAGTTCCTCCTGCATGGCTAGAATCCAATCTGGATCTTCTAGAGCTTCTTTTACATTCTTTGGTTCCAGAGATGAGAGGAAAGCAAAGAATGCACAGAAGTTCTTCAAGGCTGACCTGGTCATGATTCCTGTATCTAGTTCAGATAGGACATTCTCCAAGGGATGGGAGCTTTGATGTTTCCATGGCCTAAGTTGAGTATGTCTGGAAGAACCTGCAGCATTATCTTGGAGGGGTTCTTCCTGACTTGCTTGATCATCAGCTTCGTCTGATGTTCCCCCTATCAAGTTGACTCCTTGTTCTAGTGTGCTCGGATTTTTACCTGAAGTCTCCTTGTCTTCTGAGTCTTCTAGTTCATCTACACCTTCTTCCCGACTTAGGCCAATCTCTAGATCATCTGCCTCAGTTTCCCCCAATGCCTTATCAGATTCATTAAATACAACATGCATACTTTCCTTCACTGTTTGTGTTCTTTTGTTAAACACTTTGTATGCTTTGCTTTGAGTGGAATAACCAAGGAATATTGCTTCATCACTCCTAGCATCGAACTTTCCCAAGGGTTCCTTGCCATTGTTGTGAACAAAACATTTACAACTAAAGGGTCTCAGGTGAACAATATTTGGTTTTCTTCCTCTAAGTAGCTCATATGGAGTCTTGTCAACAATTGCTCTGATGGAACATCTGTTCAGCAAATAGCACGCAGTGTCTATGGCTTCAGCCAAAAAGTTTCTTGCAAGCCCACTTGACAGCAACATAGTTCTTGCCATATCCTCCAGGGACCTGTTCTTCTTTCCAACCACACCATTTTGTTGGGGAGTTCTTGGTGCAGAGAAGTTATGATCTATGCTGTTCTTTGCACAATACTCAGAAAATTTTGAGTTTTCAAACTCAGTTCCATGATCAGATCTGATGCTGATGAGTTCTAGACTTAACCTTTTCTGCACTACACCAGCCCAGTCTTTAAAGCTGTCAAAAGCTTCATCTTTAGATGACAAGAACAAGGTCCATGTGTACCTAGAGTAGTCATCAACAATTACGAACACGAATCTCTTTCCTCCTCTACTCCTGACTCTCATAGGTCCACACAAATCCATATGCAGCAGCTCCAGTGGCTTTGATGTACTTACCACCTTTTTGGATTTAAAAGATGATTTCACATGCTTCCTCCTTACACATGCATCACACATTTTTATGTTTTCAAATATCTTGCTTGGCAATCCACGAATCAGCTCCTTAGATACAAGCTTGTTCAGTTGTGAGAGACTTTCATGACCCATCCTTTTGTGCCACAGCTGAGAGTCACTTTCTTGCACATTCAAGCATGTTAACTTATTTTCAGGTAATGACTTCAGCGATGCTTTGTATACGTTGTTCACCCTCTTTCCTTCCACAACAATTTCTCCACTCTGTAGATTTTTCACAATACATCCTATAGATGAGAAACTCACTTCATTACCTCTATCACATAGTTGGGAGATGCTCAGCAGATTGTGTCTGAGACCATCAACACAGTAAATATTTTCAATTGCATGATCCAGAGTTCTCCCAATCTTTCCAATTTCCACGATTTGACCACTTTTTCCTCCTCCGAAGGCCACACTGCCTCCTTGAAATGCTGCGAGTGAGAGAAAGTTTCTTCTGTCTCCTGTCATGTGTCTTGAACAACTGCTATCAAGTATCCAGCTTGGGTTTTTCTCCCTCACTCCAGCCTGCAAAACAGATTAGAGGTTAGCCTGAGGAACCCAGACAAGCTTGGGTCTCTTCTTATGAGAGACTGGATAAATCAAATCCTGTCTAGCCCATTTAGGTAGAACACTTCTTTTATTCTTGGCCTTTGCCTTGCTAACACTCATGCACTTTTTGTTTGAAGTGTCCAGTTTCACCACAAAAGGTACATAACATGTTGCAAGGCTACCCCACATACTTGCTCTTAGGATTATATGGAGGCAATGGTTTCTTGAATCCTAGCCCTTGTTTTCCTTTGTTTTGATTTTCAAGAACCCAGTTCATTGCCTCCGATGATTTATTCCATTTAGTTAATCTGGTAAGCTCAAATTCAGATTTTTCCACCGTTTGATTTAAAATCCTGTTCTTTTCAGTTTCTTGATACAGAATCTCATTGGCTCTTTTCAGTTCATTTTCCAGAAAGGTTTGAACTTCACTTATTACTTGCTTACCATTTATACTCTCTCTTAACTGATTGCAGTCCAATTCCAGTTTAGTGATCTTAGAGTTTGACACAAGAGTCTGCCCCTTTAAGATGGCATTGATTTCTTCCAGTTCAATGTTTTGTTCTAGGAGGCTCTTGTGCTTGGTTCTGAGATCACCTAGCTCTTTAGTTAATTTATCCTTTTCAATTTTTTCTTTTTCATAACCCTCAATCAAGGTGGCAGTGATTTGAATCAAATTTTCAGAAGAGTATGTATGTAAAGTTTCCTTAAGATTAGATAAACATACCTCTGCTGGATGAGCAGCTTCAGCTCCATCAGTTGCCATAAGGGCGGAGTCCTTCTTTTGGTTTTCATCTGTGTACAACTCCTTCAGTCTTTTCCAGACTTCCTTGGCAGACTTGCATTCAAGTATCCTTGCCAGCACATCATAGGTAAGTCCTCTCCTCAAGTACCATTCAACCTTTGAGTTTGCCTGTAGCCAGTCTAGATCTTGAGGATCTAGTTCTTCCACCTTCTTTGGCACCAAAACTCCATTTGCTGCTCTCTTCACAGGGACATGAGGTCCTCTTTTCACGATCAGCCACAGACTGTAATCAGTTGCTTGCAGGAATGTTTTCATCTGTTACTTCCAGCTCTTATAGTTAGTCCCGTTGAACACAGGTGGCCTTGACGGATCTCTCCCACCTCTGAACTCTCGAGGGTCTTCTTCATCAGTACTGATGTCTGTCATACCCATTAGTGCTTGTGGTGAATCATCTTCGGATTCATTTTCATGATAAGATTCACTGTCAGTTGGTCCCCATGTGGCATAAAAGGCTTCCTTCTTCTTTCTCCTTTCTGCTCTGAAGTTTGGAGGTCGTCTTGACTTCTTCTTATCTTTGTCATTTTCCTTTGACGTCTCCTTCTCCTTTTCCTTAGATGCTCTATTTTTCATCCACTCTATTTCCCTCATAGGACAATCCATGACGGCGTGATCCTTTTTGAAACACTTAAAGCATCCTGAGTAATCCGGACTGTCAACTATGTTCTTCCTGCAAGAATTCTCCTTGTGATGCAATCCAATATGGGATTAGGACCTAACCATCAAGAGCCAAGCAAGAAGGGTGCGAGGACGCAAGGGCAAGTGCTTCGGAGATGAGTCGAGGGACCAAAGAAGCGAGGAGAAACGCCCAAAACCCTTCCCAGGCTGAGGAGGAGCGCCCAGGCATCCAGGCGGAGCGCCCAGGCATCCAGGCGGAGTGCCCAGGCGGAGCACCTCGCACACTAGGCTGTGTGCTCACCACCAGGCGGAGCGCCTCCCACCCAGGCGGGGCGCCTAAAACGCTGAAGAGGCCAACATTTGGCTTGAACTTCCTATTTTGCCCCTCAATGTTATGTATGGCCTTAGTTTGGCTTGAGGGTATTTTAGTCATTTCACCTAGTCTTGTGAAAAACTATAAATAGGAGACTTAGCATTTCATTTCATAACTTACCTTGTATGAACATTAAAGAAGAGAGAATTGAGAGAAGGCCGAGCCTTTCTTGTTGAAGCCCGATGCTTCATGTATCTCGTTGACTTGGAACCTATGGAGATTCATCGCTAGTGTGAATTCCTTGTAAGGTTCGAGTTTCACTTTTTTCCTTTGGATAATTAAATTCTTGTTTGACTCGTTTATCCGTTCTTTCTTCTAATTCTTGTCTCCCTAGTCTTGAACTTCTCGATATCTTAGATATCTCGTTATCAAATTTACTTGCTTCCGCTCATTTATCGTTTAGTTTGCTTCCGCGTATTTTCCATTGCATCAGTTGGTATCAGAGCAAGGCTCGGGTTATGTTCTTACAAACCACCGTTCCTTGTTCCATATGTTAGTATCATTGTTGTGTTGTTCTTGAAAAAGAAGAAAACAAAAAAATTGAAAAACTTGAAAACTTGAAAAAAATTTGGTAGATCGGGTTGGATTCGAATCCCCAAGTGTTAAAAAGTATTGGGGTTTGTTCCTTATTGTATTCCCGTCGTTTTGATACCCATATATCGTGTTTTGGTGTTACGAATCAAAATTTCCAAAATCAAAATCCAAAAAGTTTGAAAATTCTTGTAAACGCTTCAATCTTGAATCGAAGCTTGTTGTTGTTTGTTTGGAGTTGAAAACCATTGGTGATTGGTTAATATAGTTGTATACACCTTTGGGTATCATTAGTTTTGTATATCGGGTTGAAATCGAACAAAAAAGTTGGCCGAAATCACCAAAAACCCGTTGTGAAAAATGCTGAAAAACGCATCCAGGCGGAGCGCCTAAGCTTGGGCAGACCGCCCACTTGTTTGGGCAGTGGGGAGAGGCAGGCGGAGCGCCTAGCCTTTGGGCGGAGCACCCACCTTCACTGGGCGGAGCGCCTCCTCCTCTGGGCGGAGCGCCCACCCCTGTTTGGGTGCGGAATTGTTCCGTTTCGTTTCTTTTTGTGTTCCATTGGTTTCCTAACTTCTTGGTTAGTGTTCCTAGGGTAATTGTCCTACTCCATTGACACTAATCTTTGAGCATATTAGGACACTCGTGCGTAGAGGAGATTAGAATTCAAAGAAGAGTCGTAGAACTTCTTTTGGCCTCAAGTGCGCACTTTAAATAGCCGTCCGTACATCGAGTCTCATTAACTCCACTCCGAACTTTAACTTGGACATACTAGTTGTGATCACCTTGGTTCCCAAGTTGTAAGGCTTCGTCTTTGAGTGTTCATATATCGAGTGAAACACGTGAGGGAGTGGCTTTTGGGAGGTTAATCTTGTGGTGTTGCAACAATGTCGGATAATGATGATGGAGTAGATTATGGCTCTTGTGGGGATGATGCGAGTTGTTATGACTCATATGGTGATGATGGAGACTATGGTTCCTACGATGGTGATGATGGGCATTGCTATGATGATTCGGGGAACTATGGCTCGTATGAGGATGAAGCGGGTCACTATGATGATCCTGAAGATGATGAAGACTATGAAGCTCGTGATGATGAATGTGTTGATCCTTACGCTTCAAGTCAAGAATGTGATGATGGTGACGCTTCAAGGTACATTGATCCTACTTACTCTTCTTGTGAAGATTTTGATATTGGTGATAGTGACATAGATAGAGTTGATGATGATGTTGAGCATATGGGTTATTTTTATGCATCTTCTCTTAGTGTTGCTAATGGTGTGCAAGGGAGTAGTAGAGGACCTTCCATTAGTATGGGAGGTGGTGGTGGTTGTTCCGTGGGAAAGAAGAAGCTTGCATCTTCTAGGTACACTAAGCGACCTAATGCTTCTAATTCCCATGAGGAGGTTGGTATGATAGATGGTGTTGCTTTTGCTACAAAGGGGTTATATACCGTGAGGGGCGTGGATGATTGTAGTAGGGGTAGTACTATGGGCTATGGAACCAAGGTGAGAGGCACTTATGGGTTCCATGGCAAGGTTCCTTCCTCGACTTCCAACAACATTTCTAATATTGGGAGAGTGACGGGAAGTGGAGATTGTTCTAGTGGTGTTGCCACTAGTGGAGGGATAAGGAAGACCCAAGTTGTCGGAGTTGACACTTGTGGGCATCCAAGTTCTCACTTGGGTGACAATCTACAAAACTTGGGTAGACGTAGGTTCGTCGTTGAGGTAGATGGTATTGGAGGATACTTGCTCAAGATTGGTGATACCGATGCCAATTGTATTAGCACCTCTTTGGTTGATAGGCTTAGGATACCATGCCGTAAGCTAGAGCATCCTTATGAGTATGATGGAGTGTGGGTTTCTAAGGAGGCTCGGGTACTCATATCTCATAGGAACTATAAATGCTATGTGTGGTGTGATGTGTATCCCATGTGTCATGTGGATGTGTGGATAGGTGACCAGTGGTTAGAGGGCAAGAAGGTGCAATATAGTGAGATGAAGGATGCGCATCTTGTGGGCGTAGGGCAAAGAGTTTATGACTTTGTGCCTTACGGGGCGAAGAGCCAAGTGCCTACTAGTGCACCTTCTTTGGCAGGCAAAGGAGCAAGGAGCAAGAACTTCATTCCATGGTTGAAAGGGTGCAAACGAGAAGTCCTACAATTACAAGAAGTGGTGGGACAAGTGCTAGAAAAGAGTTGGCAATTGTCAACAAGGTGAACCAACCACAAAAACCAAGTGGTTCACCAATGAAGAAGAAGGAGACCTCAAGTGATGAGTCTCCAAGTCCTAGATTCCGGGTTGACGTGAAAAGTCCACCTACTCCGGCTATGGGTATTCTTGGGCCTCGTCCCAATTCGCCCGAATTTGAGAGACAAAAGATAGAGATGAGTAAGGGAGCGACCGGTGACAACTCTCGAGTGGAAAAAAGGAGAGGTTGTGTTGAGTGATGTGAGTGGGTTGTCACCGCCCGAATCTACACCCGACCTTGGAAAAAATGAGGGAAAAGAAAGAGGGAAAAAGAAAAGTTGAGAGTGAGGACACCCCTTATTCTAACCTTAACCCTTTATCTTTTTCTTCTATGTGCTTGAATTCTTTTGTAGGGATTCTTGGAGGCAAACCAATGGAGCCTCAACCATGTACCATGATGGAAAGACAAGGTGAAGGAGATGCCAAATGTGAGCTACAAGGTGGAGAAACTAGCCATGATGCTTCAAGTACATTGAGTGAGCCCGGATACGACTCAAGTGTAAGTGTTAGTTCTTCCCTTAAGCATAAAACTTCCTTGTCTTGTGATCTTGTTTGTAAACACTCTATGCTAGTTGATGATTTGCATGAGTATAATGTGTTTGCAACTAGTGTAGAGCCTTTGGGTCAACTTGTTTGTGAAAATGAACCACTAGTTGAGAGGATTGAAAAGCCACATCATGATGTGAGCTCGGTTTTCATTGAACCTCTCTTTAGTGAAAATGTTGAAGTTGACCTTGTTTGTGAACCTTGTTATGACACCCCACCCATATTTGATAAAGGAGAAGATGAATTGCATGATTATCCTATTCTTCCCTTTGATTGTTTATTTGCTAGTGGTGGTCTCTTGTGTCGTAGTGAGGTAGGTTGTAACCTTGAGGAGTCTCTTGAGAATGAGATAG
Organism: Petunia secreta; assembly: GCA_029990175.1. Lineage (NCBI taxonomy): Eukaryota > Viridiplantae > Streptophyta > Magnoliopsida > Solanales > Solanaceae > Petunia > Petunia secreta. The sequence continues at coordinate 31,484,602 of JARKIP010000065.1, read as the reverse complement.
ATCGACTTGTGTTCGATGACTCCTCAAGAGTAGATGTTGTCTCTAGTTTGAGAACTTCACCTTTGCTTGCTAATGAACTCGAGAGGTGTGCCTATACTAATCCTTTGTATGAGGGCAACTTCAATGAAAATGGTGAATTGTACCAAACTAGAGTAGAGCGTGAGTTTGCGCCTCCATGGATTGGAATGCCTAACTCTATAGATAATCCCTTGTTTGAGACCTCCCTTGGGAGTTTGTCTAGTGACGAGGGTTGTCTTGGAGGAATATTTGGAGGTGAGGAGGTACCTCTCGGTGTGTGTAAGAGTGCTTCTAAGAAGGGGAGTGGAGTATTCGATGTTAGTTGTAAGTTGAATTATTTTACTTACTCCATCCCATATGTTGAGCACACCTTGAGTGTTGAGCATGCCAAAGCCGATGTGTCACATTGTGATAAAGTTGATTTGAAGGCTTGGTATGTTGATAGTAAGCTTAGGGATCATAGGGAACTTGATTGCTATATCTTGCATGTTCCATACTCTATTGATTTCTTTGCTTGTTCTTGTGTTGAATGCACTATCTTGTGGGGGTCAAGTACTTGTTGTTTCCTTGGGAGACATGAGCTTTTTACTTGTTATTGATACTTGGCTCTATCATAAGAGTGTGTTTTCCACACTTTTGGCACTAACCTACTCTTGAAGTAGGAGATGTTTTTGTTTGTGTTATCTTTGGGTGTAGGTTTTGATGGTTTGATTTCGAGGACGAAATCCTTTCAAGAAGGGGAGGATGATGCAATCCAATATGGGATTAGGACCTAACCATCAAGAGCCAAGCAAGAAGGGTGCGAGGACGCAAGGGCAAGTGCTTCGGAGATGAGTCGAGGGACCAAAGAAGCGAGGAGAAACGCCCAAGACCCTTCCCAGGCTGAGGAGGAGCGCCCAGGCATCCAGGCGGAGCGCCCAGGCATCCATGCGGAGTGCCCAGGCAACACCTTGCCCAGGCGGAGGCCCCAGCTTCCCAGGCGGAGCGCCTAGCACACTAGGCTGTGTGCTCACCACCAGGCGGAGCGCCTCCCACCCAGGCGGGGCGCCTAAAACGCTGAAGAGGCCAACATTTGGCTTGAACTTCCTATTTTGCCCCTCAATGTTATGTATGGCCTTAGTTTGGCTTGAGGGTATTTTAGTCATTTCACCTAGTCTTGTGAAAAACTATAAATAGGAGACTTACCATTTCATTTCATAACTTACCTTGTATGAACATTAAAAAAGAGAGAATTGAGAGAAGGCCGAGCCTTTCTTGTTGAAGCCCGAGGCTTCATGTATCTCATTGACTTGGAACCTATGGAGATTCATCGCTAGTGTGAATTTCTTGTAAGGTTCGAGTTTCACTTTCTCCCTTTGGATAATTAAATTCTTGTTTGAATCGTTTATCCGTTCTTTCTTCTAATTCTTGTCTCCCTAGTCTTGAACTTCTCGATATCTTAGATATCTCATTATCAAATTTACTTGCTTCCGCTCATTTATCGTTTAGTTTGCTTCCGCGTATTTTCCATTGCATCACCTTGCCACTTCTTTTGAAACCTTTGAATCTACCTAAGTTAAGCTTCTGTCTTAGAGCACTAACCATTGCTGCTTCAACTGATTGCAAATCAACATATTCATCATTTTCCTCAGTTGCTTCAAGCGTAAGGGTCTTGTCCTTCTTTAAAGCTGGTTTAGCTTTTGAGTTTTCATCATTTCATGAGTTTTCAAGCTACCAACCAGTTCTTCAAGTTTGATGGATCTTAAAGGTTTAGACTCAATGATGGCAGTCATCTTAGGTTCCCATGCTTCAGGAAGCACATTCAGAATCTTATCAACAATCTCTACTTCAGGCAATTCCATATCCAGGGATCTCATCTCATTAGTAATGATGGTCAACCTGGTCATCATATCCTGAATTGATTCCTTCTCACCCATAGAGAACAGTTCAAATTGTCTCTTCAGCATTCTTCTCTTTGAGTCCTTTACTTCGGTGGTTCCTTCGTGCGCAACCTGCAGAGCATCCCAGATTTCCTTAGCCGTCTTGTAAGATGATACTCTATTGAAACCAGACGTTTGGCTTTGTGATTCTTTTCAATCATCTTATAATCTGTCTCATTGAACTCCTCTTTCAGTTTAGGTTCTTTTTTGACAGTGGCTCCTTCACCAACTATTTTAGTGGGAATCAGGTTTCCTTCACATACTATCAGCCAGAGTTGATAGTCTTCAGCACATATGTAATTTTCCATCCTATTCTTCCACCACGCATAGTACTGCCCGTTAAACTGTAGGGGCCTTTGAACTGACTGTCCTTCAGTAATAGTGGGTGGTGCACTCATGATTCTGATCCTTCTCAAGGTGTTAGCCTCACACGAGAAGACCTGCTCTGATACCACTTCTTATAATCTATGCACCTCCTAAAGACACTAGAAGGGGGGGTTGAATAGTGTCTACCAATTTTCGTCTCAAGAACCTAGTTCTTCTGAGTTAAGATCCCAGTTCTTGCCTCTGTAATTCTGCTGTTTCAATCACTGCAACACACACCAAACACACACACAGAGAACACGAGGATTTTATGTGGAAAACTCCTTGCTCAAGGGAGAAAAACCACGACCCACACTATGGAATTTGAGAACTCAATCCACTAACACAACGAGCAAGTTTCTGATTACAAGACTCTCTAACCAAGGGGCTACACTCTAGACCCTAATCACTACTCAAAGCTAAACTCTAGCTTTTCAAGCAATTTCTCACAAGTTCACCTAATACATATGCTTCTGCAATAAGCTAATAGGTAAAAATAATGAAAGCTCAAACTAAGACAACTTACAACTCAGTGAACCTAGACAGAATATCTAGACTCAATCAACTCAAGCACGCCTGTTGTCTTCTTCAGTTAACTCACATAGAAAGATACTGGATTGCCTTTATATGCCCTCTACTCTCTGATTGTGAATAACTGGTTTACGGCTGCATCAACTACTTGTATTTATATGGGCCTTGCAACCCTAATTGAGTCCTAAAAGGAATCCTTGTAATTATGGTAAGACGGGATTCCTAGTAACTCTTTTCCTTATTGAAGTCTAACTCCTATTCACATTTCGAAGACACAGCCTGGGCACCGCCTCTTTTAGTCTTACTAGGATACGTATACATTCACGCGCCACTATTCCTAGTTCCGCAGGGATTTGCAACCCGCAACTCTTTTCGATCAGTCGTGCCCTTCTATCAAAGGACTAGGTTCTTCTCCGAAACTACTGAGTCCTTCTCATTTGTCATTTTTCAAAACCAATACTCAACATGCTGTTTGAGCAAAATTTGTCCCAAAAACTCAAAAAGTGGCCTTGAGCTGTTTTTGAGCCAAAAACTAATATTTACACATCAAATTTCATTTTCATAAGAGCTCAAAGGCTCTTTTGAGCCAGAAAATTTGTTCCCAAAAAGTATGTCCAAACAGTTTTTCATTTTCATATCAAACTTCACCCAAAAAGTGTTTCCCAAAAGTTATTTGGGAATCTATGTCCAAACGCTAGCTTATGTCTTGCAACGATGAAATCTGCAGACGAATTCTTCTTAAAGAATGAGGGGTTGATAACATCCAAATTAACCTAAAAATGTAGAAGGCTTTAAGAGATCATGGGAGGACGACTCAAGAGTGTTTTAGTCATGTATTAGCTTATATACAAGATCCTACAAAAATACAGGAAGTTGGGGTTCATTAGCTAGTTTTGGATAAATATTAAGGACACTTTGTTAGCGTGTTAATGGGATTGCCCATCCTCTTTATTAGACCCTTTTGGAATTATTATTAAGTCCATGTATGATTTCCAATTCCATTCAACATTGGATTATTATTTTGTAATTAAATGCTTGTTTGCATTCATTATTATTATTTTTTAATCATTTCTCCTTTTATATCTATTTCCCTGCCTTTTCTAATTTTCTCTATCCTTTTTAGTTTCATTATTTTGTAATTTATTTGTCATTATTAATCGAAAAAGAAACACAGACCAGCATGTTCCTAAAAGTAGACTCCTTTAACAAAACCTATAAAACTTGATTTAAACCAGGTTTGATACTCTATTAAACAAAAAACTCAATATAATTGTTACTAATTAACCAAAGAGATATTATGAACTGAGGCAGATTGAGGATGGTTATAGAAGGTCGTAATTCTGAGAGTTATTAAATTGCAGTTTGATACTTACTTTTACCTAATTTACTTTCAGTATTATAAATATTGCCTAGTACACATGCTGTCATACCCCATATTTTACTCAACTCGGATTTGACTGGGTAACTCATTTGAGTTAGAAATTGGAGTCGCCACCTAATATAGATTTCTAAGGTATATTAGGTCACCTAAATGTCTAAGGTCGGGTCTTTTATTCAACATGTTCAGAGATTCGAGGGTAAGAAGTCCAAGTGACTCGGGAAAGAAGGTATTAAGCACTTCCCCAAGTCCCACAAAAAGTGGTTTCCGTCCGAGCAATTAATTTTGGTATATCTAAACAGGTTATAGATATTTACTAATCATGTTCGCAAAATATATTACTAACTTGAGAGTTAAAATCACAATTAATCACGAAATTGAACCTATTTATATAAACAGTATATATAGGCAGCAAGTGTTGACACCAAATTTTGTCCCGAAAGTTTCAATTAAAAGTCTAATTATTTTAAATTAAAATCAATTCTGAAAATTAAAATAATTGATAAATTTCAGTTAAAAGTGGCTAGAATTGCAATCCGTAGCCTTAATTTCAGTTTACCCTGCAATTCCTCCATTTACTTTTATATATTTAAAAGGGGGCTAGTTTCATCCTTAGCCTAATAACTAGCCTATCTACGCAAAACTGCATGTACACACACCCACGCCTAAACATTTTCAGTCCATATACCCCACGACCCGATTTTCCCTTTCCCCAATTTTGTTTTTCCCTTACCCAAAGACCCTAATCCCTAATCTAAACCCGATTTCCCCTCCCAAATCCAACGCCAGAATAGTCCAAATTCGTACCTGCTGGTCCCCCACATATCCACGTTATCCCTACCAGTACAAGCAACAATCAATCTCAATCGTCCATTTGAATTAGTTTCCATCCGAGCCATGAGATATCTATAATGTTCAGATTCCCTTTGAAAATCAGGGTGAAACTAGTACAATCCGAAGGATTATACTATTTTGACCCTGATTTCGAAAGGGAAAAGATAAAGTGAGTAGGGTCGATTTGGGATTTTCAAGCGGGATCCAAGCCCTAAAATCTTAGGTATAAATTATTAATTTTTGTTCATTTTTAGAAGGGCTGGAAGTTTGAGGGTTTAGAAAGAAGTTCTTGGCAGCAACAGAAAGTGGAGAGCAGTAGAGATATATTGAAAAACAAACGACAACATTCATAAAAACATTTCTTTCCAGTTTTAAGTAAAAGACACATAGTGTTACTATTTTTAGTTGGTTCTTGGCATTTGTCTCCTGTTCTCGTTTTCATTATTTTAGTCGAGTCGCTTCATCGTTGATCGATTCGACAACCTTATTCGAGTCGTGCATTTCTTCTCGGATCCCTTGCTCCTAGTTCACTGCACCGCAACAGGTAAAATCTAAGCTTTTTCCTTCTTTTTTTCCCTTGTTTTTATATCAGTTACAATGGTAGGTATTGAGTTTTGTATGATATACTTAGTATGTTAAAATTTGAAGTTTATGTGGTATTTGAATGTTGATTAAATATTGAAACTTTATTATTTAGCATGTCGTAATAGAGTTGAATTTCAAAGTTGGTTCTGATTCTGCTTGTTAAAGGTGAGAGTATGAAGGTGGTGCAGGATGTTTAGCTGTTTTAGGGATGTGTATGCAGCTAAGAGTTCAGGTTAGATGAGCTGGTGCAGGGCAGTGAGGGAGCAGGTATCTGTGAGTTAGCAAGAAAAAGCTGCAGCCGTTTTCAGGGCCTGTTGAGTAGTTTTTGGAGGCTGTGAGGCAGTGGGGAAGTGTGCTGGTGTCTGGTGATTTAGGATAGCTGGAGGGTATTCTTGTTTTGCTTAGGTTTTAGCTGGGGTTAAAAGGAGGTCTGTTTGGTGTTTGTAGATTTTGAAAGAGGATCTGGTAGTTGGATCTTTGTTTGTTTATCAGGTGGTTGTTCGGGTTGGCCTAGGGTCTGCCAGGTCTTGGCTTATTTCTAGTGTTTAGGAGAGTTTGTTTGGGGTATGTGAAGGCTGATTGCAGAGGTAAAGGGGGCTGTTTCTTGCTAGTTTGTTTCAGGGTGGCCTGCATTTGTGTGGTGGAGTTTCAGAGATTCATGGGTGAAGCATAGGCTGTTCCTGATTCCCTGTGTGTTCAGGTTGGTGTGTAGGTATTCAGGAGTATGTGTGAGTCTTGTTCTGTGGTGGGTTGAAGTCTGTTAAAGAGGGTGAGGGAGTTTGTTTTCTGTCTGGTGGTCAGTAAATGTAATGTGCGTGTGTGGAGGTATGTTGATTGCTGCCTGGTTGTCTAGTAAACATCCATGAAGTTGTTTCAGCCTGTTTTGTTCCGGTTGCAGGTGTGTTTCAATTAGTCAGCTAGTTTTTGGGTCTGTTATGGTCTAGACTGAAGAGATGGTGGTCATGTAGTTGTCTTGAGGGTGCTGTAGAAATTTTAAGACGTCTGGTATCTGTTTGTTCTGTTAGATTAGTGTGAATTTGTTTGGAGAAGTTAGTGGTTTAGTTGTTCCCTGGTTTATGCTATGGTCTTCTGTCTTAAAGCATGGATTCTTGGGGTCGGAAAAAATCATTAGGCTGAAATCTCTTAGTGCATTACCCTGTATGTGTTCCCTCCTGCCTCGAGTATCTTAAGGTTGAAATGAAGGTGATTCCATTATTAATTCAGTAGGTCTGCATCAGTTCTGGTGTTAGAGTAGTTTCAGAGTTTTCTAGATCCTGCTTGAGCTCCATGCCAGTTCTCTTTTGAGTTTCATTCCAGGTTTTATCTTAATAGAAGTCTGCTTCTCTTTAATTCCTGAATTAGTCTTTTAGGAAGTATATCAGCAGCTCTATTTCTCTCTTCTTAGCTGTCTTCTGTCATCTTGGTTTCTAATTAAGTATCAAGTTAAGTCTTATCCTGCTTGTGCATCATGTAATTATTCTGAAATGTAGCCTTGCTTATTCTAAGCTCAGGGTCCTAAGACCATTTCTTGTTCTTATTTTCTGTCTTCTCATAAAGCTGTTTGGCATTAGCTGAATCTTATTAAAGGATAGTTATTGGTTAAACCTGATTGCTTGCTATCTGATGCTAGTGAAAGTAATGGAGGTATTTAAAAAGGGAAATGTTATCAGTTCATGTGGTGATTCTTAGACTTAGCAGCCTTCATATTTATCTTGTTGTGGGGAACTATGCCATGCTAAGCAAATTATGTCTTGTCCCAAATAATGAAGAATGAAATGGAAGTTTACATCTTTAAATCTAGTAGCATGCATGCATGTTGCATCATTAATTCAGTTAAGAAATTTCCTGGTCTCTGTGATTGCTTGTTCCCATTGTTTGCGAGTATAGTTGTTTTTAAGCTGGTTTATTCATTTAGTTCACATATGTGATTGTTAATGCTTTTAGGTTATTTATTTGATAACAGATTCCTTTTCTCATCTTTCTTTGGCATGATTACAACCTTGGGACGAGTTGGCTAAAACTCCATCGGGTCGACTAATTGGCACTTGAGCTGCTCGGGTCAAATTGCTCTAAACACGTTGCTACCAAGGCTCAAAATATTGAGTTGCATTTTCGGGTTCTTCTTTTTCTTACTCTATCTTCCCCGCTCCTTTAGAATCCATGTATAGGATCCCCGTAGACCGGACTAGGAGCCCTATAGGATAGAAATTGTATTTGAATTGTGAATAATTATTATAAATCATTTAAATTGCCTTATGAATGCCTTGTATCCTTTCTTTGCGAATCGCCAATTAAGTTATGAATATTAAGAACTGTCTGTCAAATAATGAGTGCAAATCAAAATTCAATTAAATTCGTACCTTTTTTATCCTTATTTATATTCAAATTATTTATTTATCTATTTACTTATTTAATTAAATATTATTTATTTATTTATTTATTTATTTAATTAATTGAATAATTAATCAATTAATTAATTGTTATTATTTTTTATTTAATTAAGCTCTAATCATTTATTACCTATTTATTTATTCATTATTGGTTTATTATCTATTTACTTAGTTTACTTATTTACTTACTTATTATTTACTTCTTTATTTATTTATGCTATATTTTTCTTAAAATCTTTAAGTTATTTATTTTATCAAAATTCGTAAAAATCGTCCGATTAACCGCTTTTAGCGGATTTTCGAAAGTGCTCTTTAAATTAAAAAAAAAAAGACCTACTTTCGGAAATAAAAGAATCACTTACCTAAGAATCTCTGAATTTATTTTTCTTATAAAATCAAGAAGAAATGCACTCATTAATGAACTTTTGTTTCCTAATAATCCGTAAATTAGGTGGCGACTCCAAAGAAGCCCTTTGGAGTCTCCATTTTGTTGAAATTACATCCCGACGCATATTTATATGTATCTTGGGAGGGTTCAACAGCAAGCACATGATGTTGGGCTTTTAAATTTGTAAGAACGACCTAAGCTCTATGCCTAATCGCGCATTTAGCCTCATATTTGCAAATATATACTCCGCTGGGCTAATATCTCAAAGGGATGGTTTAATTTAGTTTAATTATGCAATTTTCAATATTCAAATAAAGTTTGCATAAATGACCAGTTTTGCGAGAATGGCCAGCTTTGGCAAAAATAATTCAGATTTGGTTTCTAATAAGGTTGAGGTTATTTTTGAAATAAAATGTTAGCCATTTAGGGACGGTGTGACTTGACATTAATTATCGAGCCCTAACCTTAATGGCTACTTTGATTTTGGGGGCAGTTTTGAAAATAAATGTGTATAGAGAGGTTGTTTTAGAAAACGGGTCACAAAACACATAAAATGCACATAGGGGGCTGTCACACATAATATATATATACATATATAGCATGCAAATATATGATAATACTCGTATTAAGCTTTAGAAAATACATGTAAATACTTGTATAATTGACCCCAATAATTTATACAATTCTATACACTATTAGATTAGTGTATAAGAGTTAAAAGTTTGAAAACATAGGCTTGGATGATTTGAAAACACGAAACGTGCCAGATTTAAAAAGATTTTTAGGCCGAGCTTAATTATGCAAAAGGGGCAGTTTTGTTTTACAAAGATGATTTAAATTTAGGCAGTTAACACGCAATAAGCCCCTGTAATTGATAAATTTAAATTTTCACAGAAAGGCATACTTTGAGCATCGTAATCATTGATTTTTAGAACTTTTATATGTCAATTGCATCGTCTAGGTCTTAGTTCAAACAGGTAGACTCAGAATCTAAGCTTTCGAATCGGAATATTGTTTTGCCTTTTATCCAGTGGTCACACAATTTTTAAACATCAGGAATCATAATTTTAGAATAAATGATGCAGGCACATAGGAGCTGAGGGTTGAGAGAGGCCCCTGTGTAGCCTAAAAGAAAACAATAGTGAGTCTCCTCACTCTAAACATATACAAGCAGGATATCCTAGAAAATATACACAGATAGGGGATCCTAAAGGGGGCAGAACATGTATTTAAGCCCTGTTTCTTAAGTCATCAAGTTAGAACTACCCAGGTAATTCATAATTTCAATGATTATGCCTCAGGAATATGTAGCAACATAGGATAGTTACCGAGCCATGTACATTTAGTATCCTGCAGTTATTAACACTGTTATGGCCTTTTTAGACCATCCTAACAAAATGTATAGAGGTTAACAGGGGCTAGAGGAAGCCCAGGGCCAAGTGACAAGATTTCATACAGGTATAGGCAGCTTAAATCATGAAAACACAAGCAAAGAAAAAGAGCAATCAGGAGGACCAGGCATAAGCAGGTTCAAAACATAGGCAACAGTGATTAAAGTAGAGATATACCTTTTTGAGCAATAGTAGTGAACAAACAAACCAAGTGCAAGTAGTATTAGAAGTTTTGTAGAGACAGGATCAAGAACAAAAGAGAGCAGGGACCTTTTCAATAATCTTTGAGAGAAAGTCAGGGAAGAAAATAGTATGCAGTGCTCTGTATATCTAAGTATGAGAATATGTATGCCGGTGTCTGTAAGTGAAGAGAAGACCAGTTTATATAGTTGTGGGGTGAGGGATTTAAGTGCAAACGGCAGAATCCCAAAAAAGGCAATGGAATATTACTTCCCACAATTAAAGAGATTCAATTAGATGTGCTTTCCATGAATAGATCAATTAGGTCCCAATATTTAAGGTATACATATGTAGAATTCCCTTCCCTCAATCAATAACACGGCCAAGTTCAAGAATCCATCTATGGAAAATGTCTCAAACTAATCCAGGCTTGAAAATCAATATATTAACCTAACAGATTTCAAATAAGCATTATTTGATACTATGTCAATTACAAGAACCAACTTCCTTTCTAGTTTTCAATCACGAATTCCAATTATCAATTCAAAATCCCCCTGATTATGCTATATTGAATTACTATTCAGTTTTCAATTTTAGGCAAGTCAAGCTCATTCAGTCGACTAGATATAATGCTAGGCACAGGGGATGATCAAAATCAATTTCAAAATGGTCACAGATTCCAAGGAGCAAAGCCTAACGATACAATAAAGAACACAGACTGCATAATGTTAAAATTCAGACATTCAAAGCCTAAGGGTTACGACAGGGGTTGAAGAGAAAAACAGTGCTCATTTTGACAGTGTATCATTGTGAATTAGAGTGAGAACAAGCGTAGTTACACGGTCCGTACCCCAAATTAATTTAGCTGTAACAATTGACTAACTAAGCATACAAATATCTAATTAATCAGTTAAAAAGACCAAGTTAAGCATGGATGTCATATAATAATTTCTAAAACCGTAAAACAAAAAGGGAAAGGGAATACCCATTTGAAAATTGGACCGGGTCGATTTTGATCCATCTTCCCACTGTACATGCATGGGGATTTCCTCTTCAACACGTCGTAGAACTTAGGTTCTGCAAAACCCTCGCCTGATTTTCCTTCTCCTGTGACAGCGACGACATCGCCGAAAGGTCGAATCTTTGACCTCGTCGTTTGAGGAAATATTTATAGGGGTTTTATTGCGGAGGAAGTGAGGAGCAAGAAAATATAATTTACTTGTCATTTCGCCGGTAAAATCGGCCGAAAATGGCCTTGGCAGTGGCGAGATAGGGTTTTGATCGAGAGAGAGGAAACAGATAGGCGGCGGGTGTGTGTGGAGAAAATGAGGGGGTCGTCTAGAGTTTGGGGTTTGGGCATATAATTATAAAAGGAAATAACATTTTCAGCCGTTGGATCGTATACGTGGAGGGCCAGGATGAAGCCACATCGGTATGACGTGGCGATGCCGTGTATAAGTGAGTGTGATGTGTATAAGAAAAGCTGAGGTGTAAATATATGTGTATAAATTGGTATAAAAATGTGTATGAATATATATATAAGGCGTACAAAATTGCAGAAAATTACCAAATTAATTCTAAAAAAGCTAAAATGATTTAAAAATATAAAAATATCATTATGAAGTTTAAAATAATTTTTAAGTAATTTTGTTGAAAATATAGGTAATTGTGAAATTTGTAATAAATATGCAAATTATGTAAATAGCCGTGGTTTTGTGCGATGTCTTTTTAAAACTAGCCTAATTGACGCGCTTCCGCAAAAATAACGATTTTGAATAGGGGTGAGTGAGGGTAATGGTATGGTCATCAGTGCGATTTTTTCCGAAAAATGGCTATTGAAACAGGAGGGATAAAATTAGATATCAACACATGTCACTTAGGAATTGAAATTGTTATTTAGTATTATCTATTAGTGCTCAGTTGTCTTATCTCTCATATGTATTTAAATATCCATTGTTGAGTGTGTTAGTTATTTGGGTTATTGGATCATGGGTCGCCCATGTGGTCTGGCCCAACCCAATACTTGACCCAATTAAATTCAGATAAGTGAGAGTGGTTAAGAGAAGTTACCACTCTCCCCTACAACTCCTTTTCTTATGCATTATGTGAGTAGTGGTGGGGCCCTCTCACTTCTTCAGATAAAAAGAAGAAAAAAATTGAACGAAAACTTTACTTCTTCTTGAACAGAGAAAAGAAAACTCTCTAATTTTTCTCCCAACAAAAGAAACACATAAGAGATACTTAGTTTGTGGAAACCTACCTTATTTCCTAGTGATTCAAGATTTGACTTGGGGCAATTTCTTGATAGTAGATTCAACTTCCGCTGTGGTGTTAACAGGTACACAACTTTTGTCTCTGTTACCGTTATTAATTTCTAACAATTGGTATCCGAGCTAGGTTGTTTGTCCTAGTCGTTGGATACTTGAATACTTCCATGAAAAGTACCGTACATATGTAAATAAAGTTTCTAATTGCTAGTTATTACAATTTATGTTTCGATGTCTTTACCATGGAACCTTATTCTGGAAAAAGAATGGAAGTACCTATGTTGCAATTTGATATTTAACTATAGTTAAAAATGCTAACAAAAGAGAATTAGAATTTGAAGGACACAATTGATTCGAATGTTGACCATCTTGTTGGTTTAAGTCTAAAAAACGTAGTGAATTTTAGATCCTGTGAATCATATATCTAATTTTCGGCATGATACATATTTTTTTAGATTGTACTCGTTTAGGGCTTTCCGTTGATATATTATTCATCAAAAACAGATTTAAAACGAGTAAGATACGAATTTTTGAAGTTATGCTGAAAATTGTGACAGTTTTATGAAAAACTGCATTCTGTAATTTGATTTCTGCAAATTACTGGTTTAGAATTAAAATATGAGTTATATATTTTCATAATCTACTCGTCACAAGCTTTCCGTTGATATATTATATGATGATAAACGGATTTAAAATGAGTGAGATATCAAGTGTTAAAGTTCTGCCTATAAATGTGTTTCTCTTCGAATGACTTCGTAATAGCCAAACTATTATAATGGTATACAAACCTTACATGCATTCTTCTACAAGTTGCGACATATTTTGTCATATTGAATGGTATGTCCATTCTAATTGTTTCTCTGTTCCTATTTCAGACATGGCTGAACAGGGACAAGCTCGAATGGCTCCAATTGGGAATGGTGCTGGAAATCGAGCAAGAGGAAAACGTAGAAGAGTGCGTCGCCGTAGGACTATGGCATCAAAAACTATCATTGCTGACTTAAACAAGGGTGACAAACTAAACAGCGAAAATTATGATATTTGGAGCCGTAAGATGTGGTATGTGCTGGAAGAGCAAGATGCTCTAGAAGCTATTGACCATGTCATGGTTTGCCCAGAGGAGGGCAACACTGCCCAACATAGGAGGGATCTTGAGGCTTACAATTCTTGGAAAAAGAAAGATGCCACTGCACGTGGAATCATTGTAAGCTCGGTTGTGGATGATTTCATTCACGAATGTGAACAATTCCCTACTGCTCATGCCATGTGGGCGCATTTGAGAGAAACATATGGGGGTACTACTGTGACCCGCCTTAGACAGCTGACTATCAAATTTGACACTTACAAGAAGCGTCATGATCACAGTATCAAACAACACCTTAGGGTGATGTCAAATATGATAGCTCAACTCAAAAGTGCTGGTCATATTCTCTCTGATGAGCAACAGGTTCAGGCAGTGATCCGGTCTCTCCCTAACAATTGGGAACATCTGAAAGTAAACTTGACCCACAATGACAGCATCAAAACTTTTGGTGATGTTGCTCGCCATGTTGAGCTTGAAATGAGTGGCTTGGTGCTGCAAAAGCTATACCCACTGCCTATGTGGCAGAATCAAGTGGTAAAAAGGCTTCAGGATTCAAGCGCAAAAATAACTGGAAAGGCGAAAAGGGCAAGGAGACTGGTGAAGGACCCTCACAGAAACGAAACAAACCAAACCCTAAGAAGGGAAAACGGTTCTTTAAGAAGAAAGACAAGAGCAAGATGAAATGCTACAACTGTCAAGTGCCGGGACACTTTGCTCGTGAATGCATTGAGCCGAAAAAGGTAGCATTTCAAAACGCATCTCTAAGTGCTACATTTGTTTCTAGCACAGTTTTATTAACTGAATCTTATCCTGTGTGGATTGTAGACTCAGGGGCCACCGACCATATGACCCGTGATCGAGAAGCGTTTGTGGAGTACCATCGAGTTCCATCTGGATCAAGGTGGATATATGTAGGAAACAATGCGAAGGTTGAAGTCAAAGGTCTTGGCACTTGCAGGATTGACTTGCGTAGTGGCCGTACTTTGATGTTGCATGACGTCCTATATGCTCCAGAAATTCGACGGAACTTAATATCTGTGTCTGTCCTTCTTAATTTAGGTTTCTGTTTGAACTTTAGTCGCAATCTTGTGAGAATTACTCAAGACAATGTTTTTTATAGTTCTGGACATCTTTACTATGGTTTCTTTGTGTTAAGTTGTAATCCTTCTACTTATGACTATTATGTGGACCGTTGTGTTATGGCATGTTCTTCTAGTAATAGCGATGTTGACATTACTACATGGCATGCTAGATTAGGTCACATTGGGCAAGATCGAATGAATAGATTGGCTAAGGAAGGACACTTGAGTTCTTTCTCAAAAGTTGAAATGCCAACTTGTGAACAATGTCTTGCCCGAAAGATTATACGTAAACCTTTTTGGGAAGGCTAAGAGAGCTGACTTCCCATTGCAGTTAGTCCATTCAGATATCTGTGGTCCAATGAACGTGAAGGAAAGATCTGGTGCCTTGTATTTCATTACATTTATTGATGATTTCACGCGTTTTGGTTATGTTTCTTTGATTTCTCACAAATCTGAAGCACTTGAGTGTTTCAAACGATACTTGAATGAAGTTGAGAATCAATTAGACAGGAGTATTAAAACTCTAAGAACTGATAGAGGGCGTGAATATCTATCAAGACAATTTATTGACTTGTGTAATGAAAAAGGAATCACCAGACAATTAACTATTCCTTATACACCTCAGCAAAATGGTGTAGCAGAAAGGAGGAATAGAACTCTATTGGACATGACAAGGTCAATGATGGCGCAAGCTAATTTACCTATCTCTTTTTGGGGAGATGCATTATTAACAGCGGCCTATATATTAAATAGAGTGCCTTCTAAGTCAGTTCCTTCCACTCCTTATGAGCTATGGACCGGCCAGAAACCAAACTTGGATTATTTACGACCTTGGGGTTATGCTGCATTCATAAAAGATTCTTTTAACAAGTTTGGTAAACTGGGTCCTAAAGGCAAGAAATGTATCTTTATAAGATACTCAGAACACTCCAAAGGGTATGTGTTTATTGGTGAAATAGAGGATGGAAGTGTTACTGAAATTGAATCACGAGATGTCATATTTTTAGAAAATGATTTTCCTAAGAAGGGTGAAGTACATGATAGAGAGCCTCTATATGAAATGTTGAACTCAGATGGTCAGCAAGTGTCTTCTGACACATTTGATGATCTAATTGATCAAGAATATGGTGTTGATCCGAGTGGGAGCTTTTCAATACAAGATCCTTCTTGTGAATCTGATTTTCAATTAAGAAAGAGTACCGGGAAAGGTATACCTAAACGTACTTATGATATAGAGGATTACATTTTCCTGGTATCGGCATCGGAAGTGAATGAGCCAAACTCCATTGCCGAGGCTTTATCAAGCCCTGAAAAAGATGAGTGGATGAAAGCAATGAAAGAGGAGTTAGAGTCCATGAGAACCAACAAAGTCTGGGACTTAGTTGATCTTCCGCATGAGCGTAAAGCAATTAAGAATAAATGGGTTCTTAAAATTAAACGTAAAGCGGATGGATCAATAGAATGGTATAAAGCACGGCTGGTAGCAAAAGGCTTCACTCAGCAAGTGGGAATTGATTATGAGGATACTTTTTCACCAGTTATGAAGTTTACCTCAATTTGCTTACTTCTAGCTATTGTTGCGCGTTTAGATCTAGAATTACATCAAATGGACTTGAAGACAGCTTTTCTCAATGGAGAATTGAATGAGGAAATCTACATGGAACAACCTGTAGGTTTCATCGTTAAGGGCCAAGAAAATAAGGTCTGTAAATTGAAAAGATCTATTTATGGTCTAAAGCAGTCTTCAAGGCAATGTTACTTGAGATTTCATAAAGAAATGATCTCATATGATTTTACTATGTTTGATTAAGACTTTTGCATTTATGTTAAAGGTCCAATGATATGTTTGTAATTCTTTCTCTTTACGTGGATGATATATTGATGGCTGGAAATAATTTGGAGTATCTAAAGATTATCAAGTCATGGCTTTCAAAGTCATTTGACATGAAAGATATGGGTGAAGCAGACTATATCCTAGGAGTTAAGATCCAAAGAAACCGTTCCAAAAAATTATTGAGTCTGTCTCAAGAAACATATATAAAGAAAATTCTGGAACGCTTTCGGATGAGTGAGTGCAAACCCATGGATACTCCTGTAGCAAAAGGTGAAGCTTTATCTCTTGAAATGTGTCCACAGACTCATAGAGAAAAGGAAGAAATGTCTCGAGTTCCATACTCAAGTGCTATCGGGAGCTTAATGTACGCTATGTTGTGTACTCGCCCTGATATTTGTTATGCCGTAGGTCTAGTTAGCAGGTATCAATCCAATCCTGGAATAGACCATTGGAAAGCGGTAAAGAGGATTGTTCGATACCTGAAAGGGACTGCAGACTATTCACTATGCTATGGTGGATCTGATTTGATGTTGAGAGGTTATACAGATGCCGATTGGGCTGGTGACTTGGATGAAAGAAAGTGGATATGCTTTCTTACTTAATGGTGGAGCCATTTCATGGAAAAGTAAGAAACAAACTTGTATTGCTCTTTCGACTATGGAAGCTGAGTTTGTAGCTTATACATATGCAGTACAAGAAGCTGTTTGGTTGAAGAGATTCTTTGAGCATCTAGATATTGCAAAGAATCCTCAAGGATCGATAATTTTATATTGTGATAGTCAGGCGGCTATTGATTTTATAAAAGATTCTAAGCATCATGAAAAGACCAAACACATTGACATCAAGTATAAGTACTTGAGAAACATAGTTGCAAGTGGTGAAGTTCCAATACAATACATGCCTACGCTGAAAATGGTAGCTGATCCTTTTACAAAGGCAATATCTAGAGACCAGTTTGAGAAACATGTTAAGGCTCTAGGTTTGCGTAGGGTATGACTAGTTTTTTGTATTGTAAAAGGATTTGAATGTTATACTCATATATATATATATATATATATATATATATATATATATATATATATATATATATATATATTGAGTTTGTATTAAATCTCATGTGCATGTGATAGAATTTATTTGTGATAAGTGTGTCGAACAAGTCGCGAGATCGGCTCTCTCACACGAGCGATCGCCTTTGACGTCGAGGAACGTGCAGAGATGAGACCAATTGAATCTTGATTTGAACAAGGTCATGTAAAAAGTTTAAATGGTCGGTCTTGATTAGAGTTTGGACTTATGGATTCAAACATCCTATATGACTTGTTTCAAAAGCCAGATATGAGTTTTTCAGAAGATTGGATTTGAGGATTATTTGAAGAAAAAAACTCGGGTTAGACATTTTAGAAGAGTCTAGACCAAGATCTGTACGGTGTTTATATATATATTTAGAAATGAGACAGACGCGCCAAATTAGGCAAGAACACTGTAGCACGTGTTTCATACCACGTGTGCTGATCGACCAATAGGGTAATAGAAGAATGGATCCCTGCTTCTTCATTGTGTGAGACCCTAAGAAAAATCAATTTGATTTTTCGTTAGAATACCCTTTGACCTTTTACTGTCTCTTGAAGTACAAATCTGTGTTGCTACTTTAGCATGTTACTAATAGCCACGAGTGATTCGGCAATGCGGTGCATGTCTAGGAAAGCAGCTGATTTGGGATGAATAGATTCAAGTAGAAAGGGAAGACAATTAAAAATAATTTATAACTTAACTTGTATTCACAGGTCGACCATTACATTTACCACGAGGGTTTCAAGTGTAATTGTGATACAAAGTTAAATAGGAACTCGAGTTCGCCTCAATCGAGGTTGAGGGATCAGATAAGCAGCTACTGGAGTAGTGAATTATGTCTGGGGTATTGCGAGTAATAATATCCTCATGTTAATTGTGAATTCTTTCCGTATGTGATTGAATTCCTACATGGAGCTATTGCACAACCTTAGTAGGTATGGCTCTTGAAGATGCTCGCAGGCCGCACGAACTATTTGTCTGTATGAATTATATGTGTTATTGATATGGTACTGATTTGGATCCAGTCCACCATGTGCGAAGTGGGAGATGTTAGTTATTTGGGTTATTGGATCATGGGTCGCCCATGTGGTCTGGCCCAACCCAATACTTGACCCAATTAAATTCAGATAAGTGAGAGTGGTTAAGAGAAGTTACCACTCTCCCCTACAACTCCTTTTCTTATGCGTTATGTGAGTAGTGGTGGGGCCCTCTCACTTCTTCAGATAAAAAGGAGAAAAAAACTGAACGAAGAACTTTACTTCTTCTCGAACAGAGAAAAGAAAATTCTCTAATTTTTCTCCCAACAAAAGAAACACATGAGAGATACTTAGTTTGTGGAAACCTACCTTGTTTCCTAGTGATTCAAGGTTTGACTTGGGGCAATTTCTTGATAGTAGATTCAACTTCCGCTGTGGTGTTAACATGTACACAACTTTTGTCCCTGTTACCGTTATTAATTTCTAACAGAGTGGAATAAAATATCAGATATTAAAATCAATTTTATTTTTCCTTAATTTTACTCTTTGTTCGTTACAATATTGGTATCAAAACCATCGGTCTCCGACTAGCTCTCTGGCAATATGAAAAAAAAAGATTATAAGGCTCTGGTGGGCTTAGAATCAGCTCAAGTAGCAGCTATAAGCTTTTATTGAAATCTTACAAAAGGATTTAGATAGAAGAGTGACAAAAGAAACAAGACGAAGCTAATGCCTGCGTGGAGACGTGGTGGTTCAAATGGACTAAAGGAGGGAATTCCAATGAAAAGGCATTGATTAATGTTTTAGCTTCCATCAAAGTAAAGAAAGAAAAAAGATGTAGACGTAGGGGGTTTAGCTAGTGTAGTAAACTTAACTAACAGCTAGTTAACAAATTAGTTAGGCTTAAATAATCCTAGTCAGCGGTTGTTAGCCAGTTAGATTAGTATAAATATCTCCATCTTAGCTCATTTGTAACTAACTTTTGTTTTTCCAACTTTTCAAGTAATGAAGAATATCTTCTTCTTCCATTTCCTTTATGAAAGCTTTCGCTTCCATTTTTGAGCTATTAATATTGTATCAGAGTTATAGTAGATTGATCCTCTAGCTCAGCGACTCTCTCAAGCTTATTCTTGGCTTGTATTCTCATTTTAGCTAAGACAAATTCTTCGACATGAAGAATCTTCCAGAACTGGCTGGTTTCTTTGCGATTTTTCTTTGATTCTTCATAGTTTTTGTCAAGTATTTTAATAAATCAATGTCAATTTCACTAGCGACAATAGCTGGTGCAGGAGGTTTCAAATGCATGTGCAGGTGAAATTTTACAAATTCATCATAATGTCCTTTGTATATTTATCCCTTAGATACTTAAGGTTCTATATTAATTGATGTTACTCTTATTGGTTCTAAAAATTACTCTTTGTGGAGCAAGTCAATGCGTGCTATTTTGCTTGAAAAGAATAAATTAGGTTTTTTGTAAGGGACTTGTAAAAAAAGAGTCATATAATGCAAGTTTACATACTCAGTAAGATAGGTGAGTGCTATAGTGTTAGCTTGTATCATGAATAATGTCTCTAAGAATTTTCTTAGCAGTGTTATCTATGCTTCGAATACTCACCGAGTGTTTGAAAATCTTAGAGAAAGATTTGACAAAGTAAATCCCTCTAGGTCTTTGCATCTACACAAGGAAATAATATCCTTGACACATGGTATATCTTCAATTTCTAGCTATTTCTTTCGACTCAGAGAAATTTGGGATGAATTTGAATTTTTAATGCCTCATTCTTCGTACCCTTCCCTTGAATCTAAAGCCCATACTGAATACTTCTAGAAACAGAAGTTATGGCAATTTCTTAAGGGCTTAAGTAAATCCTACTCTCATGCTATGACTCAGGTCTTGATGACTTGTCCTTTACCTAACATTAATCAAGCATATGCTATAATAGTTAAGGTTGAAAGTTAGAGGTTTGGCGGAAGTCATGACTCCTCATCTACCGAAGTTACTAGGGGCTTTGGCATGGCAGGCCCTCCCAAGTTATTTTTGAATGGAAAAAGGCTCAAGTTTTAATCATGAAGTATAGGGTCCTCTAATTATTAATGGCATTAAAAACTTTTAATTATCTAACCTTCTCACCCCAAAGTTTTTTATGTTACATAATGGTCCAAGTATAAAAGACCACTTTTTGCCAATTTTGGCCATAAACCTAGATCTACAACAACCCTTCCCTCTCCTCTCCTCCATTTTTCCCTCTCAAATCCTTATTCGTATCATTCTTGTTTCTTCAACCTACACTTTATTTTATGATTGTTTCATCAATCTAAGCAATCCTAAACGAAATATAACACATATCCATTTCTTATTCTTCCTTAAGAAGATTTGTGAATGTTCATCATTTTCAAATATTGAAGTTTTTGAAATGGGTTTTAAAAAATCAACCAAATTTTTGTATTGTTTTCAAGTGGGTGTTGTTTAGAATTGTTGGGAATAATAGTGAGAGGTTGAATATAAAATTTGAAATCATTTGGAGTTAATTTGGACTGGATTTGGTTAATTTTAGACTAAAAGCGATGTTGAAATTTTTTCTCAGCGCGATGAACATCTATTAGGATGTTCGGAACATCATGACGGGGAGACGCTTGATACATCCTGACGGATGTTCCAAACATCTTGAACATCAATACAAATGTTCTGAACATCTTGATAGGCAAGATGCTTCGAATATCTAGAGAGGCGTCGTGAACATCGAGAGATATGTTACTATTAATATCCCGCCAGATGTTTTGATTATCTCTCATGATGTTTAGCAAATCTATATTTTACCCGTCGAACTATTGTAGAAATGATGACAATTATCAGTAGTAATGACCAATTATACTTGTTAGAGTGATAAATGTTGACAATTATCAGTAGTGATGACCAATTGACTAACAAGTGATGATCATCTATCGTAGGGTTGTTTTAAACAACCTATTGATGTTCGTCGCATTAAACGGTCGTTCGGATCGCACAATTTTTAATGTTGCTATCTTCATCGTATGATGATCCATACATACTGGTTTCGAACATCAAAAAGATGTTTGTCACATGTTATGTGTCGTGCCGAGAGCCATGTTCAATTTTTTCTATGTTCATCATACTTTTTCACAATTAGAGTAGTTAGCGCGACAAATTATGATGATTGTATAGCTATAAGTGACCAATTATACTTGTAAGAGTGATAGACTCATCCACTTTCATCACAAAGACCACTTAGAGTAGTTGGTGTGACGAATGATGATCATTATGAGTAGAAATGGACAATTAGAGTAGTCAGAGTGACAAATGATGATTATTATACCTACAAATGACCAACTATACTTGTAAGAGTGACAAATGATGATCACTATCACTATAAATGACCCACTATACTTGTAAGAGTGACAAATGATGATCATTATCACTATAAATGACCCACTATACTTCTTATAGGGAGAAATGATGATCACTATCACTATAAATGACCCACTATACTTGTTATAGAGAGAAATGATGATCATTATACCTTCAAAAGACCCACTATACGTGTAAGAGTGACAAATGATGATTATTATGACTACAAATGACACACTATGCTTGTAAGAGTGACAAATGATGATCAATATCACTATAAATGACCAACTATACTTCTTATAGGGAGAAATGATGATCATTATACGTACAAATGACCAACTATACTTGTAAGAGTGACAAATGATGATCACTATCACTATAAATAACCAACTATACTTGTTATTGGGAGAAATAATTATCCATACATATACTCTAGTTTCGAACATCCACTAGACGTTTGTCACATGTTATGTGTCGTTCCGAGCGCTATGTTCAATTTTTTCTATGTTCATCATACTTTTTCACAATTAAAGTAGTTAGCGCGACAAATTATGATGATTTTATGGCTATAAGTGACCAATTATACTTGTAAGAGTGATAAACTCATCCACTTTCATCACAAAGACCACTTAGAGTAGTTTGTGTGACAAATGATGATCATTATGAGTAGAAATGACCAACTAGAGTTGTTAGAGTGACAAATGATGATCAATATGATAAGAAATGACCCACTATACTTGTTAGAGTGATAAATAATGATCATTATGAGTAGAAATGACCTACTATACTTGTAAGAGTTACAAATGATGATCATTATGAGTAGAAATGACCCACTATACTTGTAAGAGTTACAAATGATGATCATTATACCTACAAATGACCCACTATACTTGTTAGAGTGAGAAATGATGATCACTATCATTATAAATGACCAACTATACTTGTTAGAGTGATAAATGACGATCATTATACCTACAAATGACCCACTATACTTGTTAGAGTGAGAAATGATGATCACTATCACTATAAATGACCCACTATACGTGTAAGAGTGACAAATGATGATTATTATGACTACAAATGACCCACTATGCTTGTAAGAGTGACAAATGATGATCACTATCACTATAAATGACCAACTATACTTCTTATAGGGAGAAATGATGATAATTATATGTACAAATGACCAATTATACTTGTAAGAGTGACAAATGATGATCACTATCACTATAAATGACCAACTATACTTGTTAGAGTGACAAATGATGATCAATATGATAAGAAATGACCCACTATACTTGTAAGAGCGACAAATGATGATCACTATCACTATAAATGACCAATTATACTTGTTATAGGGAGAAATGATGATCATTATCACTATAAATGACCAACTATACTTGTTAGAGTGACAAATGATGATCAATATGATAAGAAATGACCCACTATACTTGTAAGAGCGACAAATGATGATCACTATCACTATAAATGACCAATTATATTTGTTATATGGAGAAATAATGATCCATACATATAGTCTTGTTTCGAACATCCAATAGATGTTTGTCACATTATATGTGATGTTCCGCGCGAAATGTTCTATTGTTTCTATTGTTACATTATAATTAAAGGGCGATGATCATTATCACTCTAAATTACCAAGTATACTTGTTAGAGTGACAAATGATTATCCATCTATCTTTGTTGTTTCGAACATGCTGTTGATGTTTGTCACATGAACATCATGTTCGGAACGCCATTTTTCGATGTTGCTATCTTCATCGTATTGTTTTTGAAAATATTCAGAACATATAGCGATATGATTGAAACATGAAGTGAGTCGTGCGGAACGACTTAGGGTACAATGGCAATTTACAGGACAAAATAACAATTTCAAATGAAATTTCTTGATCATTAGTACACAAAACATAACAATTGGAAATAAATAGAACCTAAAGTATGAACAAACACTTGATCCAACTTGTATTAAGTTATAATCATCTATATTTATCGCTCTAACTTGTATAATTGATTATTTTAAGTGATAATCTTTTACAATTATCACTTGAACATTATCAGTTGATCATATATTGTGCAGACGTTGGGAATATCTATGAGTTGTTTCAAATGTAGAAAAGTTATAACTGCTAATATTTAGCCATATACTATGAAATATTATTCATATATTACATACCTACAAGAAAGATTAATTGATTATCCTCTACTTCTTTTTCATTCTCTTTCGGAGTAATATATATATATATAAATACACAAGTTGATGTCGCATAAATAAGTATCTAATTCATATGATAGTACATAAGATTTTAACATCTACAATCACTCTGGTAGATATTTAAACATCGGTGGAACGTGAAATATCTCACAAGAAGTTTCAAACATCATGTAGGAAGTTCAGAACATACATGTAGTCGTTCAAAACTTTCAATATGTTCGAAACATCTTGAGTATCTTTTTTTTCTTCAGAAAAATGATAAATAAATACACAAGGATGGTTATGTATATTGTGTGATAATATTTGATCTGTTGTTGTTGTTGTTGTTGTTGATGATTGTGGAGGTTGTGTGTACAAATGAAATTTATAAAATCTGGTGCATTTGTTAAGGGGTTGTGTATACAAAAAGGTATCTTGAGAATAATATGAGTGTAGATAGACGAGTTGAATAGCTCGAGTGTGAAAAAGTGTGAAAAAACTTATTAGTTTTCTAGTTTAGTTCTCTAAATTTAGTTAATGGTTGGAACATCACAAAGGATGTTTCGAACATCTTGAGTAATGGTAGGAACCTCCATCAAGACATTTCATCTTTAATATGTTAGTACTGGTTTTTTTGAGTTCATCGCTTAAAGATAAATAATTCTAAATAAGGAGAGAGGTTTCTGAAGTTAACTCTACCATATTTTCTTTTTTTAAAAAAAAAGAAGAATGTTGAAAAAATTTATAGGTACACTAATGATTGTCACTTTCCTTATGTTTTCCATTTGTCACTCACCGATTGAGTCTTACTTATTTTTGTTTTTGAGGATCGAAAAATCAAATGATATTTTTATTTCAAATCTTATCTCAACGTCTAGATAAAAAATGCTTCCAACATCCAGACAGAGATGTTCCGAACATCATGATAGAAGATGTTCCGAACACCCTGGCAGTTGTTCTGAATTTCCTGATAGAAGATATTCCAGATACCGTAAAAAATGTTCCGTACATTATGACAGAAGATGTTCCGAACACCTAAAAAAAAAATTTCAACCGCGAATTTTTATTCAAAATTCATCCAAAGCAACTCAAATCAACACCAAATTATCTCAAATTTTATACTTAAGATCGAAATACCATTCTCAAGCATTTCAAACAATACCCACTCCAAAATTACATAAAAATCATGTTTGAATTTTTAAACCCACTTCAAATTTTAAATTTTCTTTTTGCATAAGAAGAAGAAGATAAAGAAGAATGAGAGCAAGAAGAAGAAGAAAATGACTATGTAAACAACAAAAAGTAGTTGAAGAGTATGACAAGAAAGATGAAGAAAATGAGAAGAATGTGAAGAAAAGAAAATAGAAGAGAAGGAAGATGAAGTAGATATGATGAACAAGAAGAGAAAGAGAGAATTTTTATTCATTTGATTTAAAAATTATGGTATTTAATTTTGATCCCAAGAAGTTTAAAAGTTTTGTTACATTTAATTACAGCCCACAAAGTTTTAGTAATGCTAATTTGGTCCATGATTAGTCCTAATTGTACTTAGAATAAAAAGAAAATAGAAAAGAAAAGGCGAGACCCTTTTCTGCCAAAAAAGACTTGAGGGGTTCTGGAACACCACATCTCACAAGTTACTAAAGTAACTGCATACTAAGTAACAACAAAATGAATAGCTCTAAGAGTAGTTTTACACTAAGGATTATAGTGAATAAATTTATTTTTCAAAGAGAATGTGACTATTGTGGTCTTTCAAAGGTCAAAATGGATGGATAATACAATCTAAATGGTTATCCTTATAATTACAAGCCTAAGAAGAAAGGGTGATTA
Organism: Petunia secreta; assembly: GCA_029990175.1. Lineage (NCBI taxonomy): Eukaryota > Viridiplantae > Streptophyta > Magnoliopsida > Solanales > Solanaceae > Petunia > Petunia secreta. Next base: position 31,458,895 of record JARKIP010000065.1, on the reverse strand, counting down.
TACAATGACAAAAGAAATTCTTATAATGGTCAATGAAACTCTTACAATGGTCAATAAGGTACCTACAGTCAGCTATTGGAAATCATACTCAGTTAACAATAAGGATTCATCATCATCCAATACTACCTACAGGGGATTCTTGGGATTTGTTTCTTAGTAGCAGCAATAATAGGTTAGTTGTTGGAAATCAGGATTGAATTCATCATGTAGCCTTACACAAGAACAATATATACTCAAATCATGTAAATGTTGAACAAGGGAAAGCAGGTGGAAAGTTCAGCTAATATTGCAACAATATGCACTTAAATCATTATAATAACACTTATGTCTAATCTAGTTAATCAAAACTGGATAGTTGAAATAGGAGCTTCAAACCATTATGGTTTGTAATCAGGACTTACTTAAGGCTATAAGAGAGAGTCTCAATCTGATAAAGGGAAAGTTCACTCGCCAAATGAAAGTCATGTACCTATAAGCTATACATAGGTCATATTTCTTTGTTTGAAGATAACTCTATTGAGAATGTGTTGTATGTGGCAAACTTCAAATACAACTTACTCTCAGTATCTCAGCTCACTAAGGATTTAGGTTGCTTGGTGGTTTTCTTCTCTGACTTCTGTGTATTTCAGGAGCTCCCCAGTAAGAAGGTCTTGGGGATTGAAAAAAAGAAGGTCTACAAATGATGAAGGCATAAGGAGAAAGAAGTTCAAGTCTAAATTGTATGTCAGTTTCATATGTTAATATCATCAATTAATAGCCTATGTTTGATGCATTATCTGTAAGTATCATTGCTTCCAATAATAATGATGGTAGTAGTAATGAAGATGTATTAGGTCTATTGATGTTACTGGTCTATGTAAAAAGAGATTAAGCCATGCATCTTTAAAAGTGATTAAGAAGATAAACTACTTAACTAATGTTCTTTTGAAAGAACATCATTGTACTGTGTATCCAGTTGCAAAACAATCAAGGATTCCTTTCCTCTATGCAATTCTTGTTCTCCTGTGCCTTTTAATCTGTGTATGTAGATGTTTGGGGGACCCTATAGGGTACCAAATCATGATGGCAAAAGGTACTTTATTACTCTTGTCGGTGATTTTTTTCAGATTTACCTGGATTTTCTTAATGACCACCAAAGCTGACTCAACTGCTGTTCTGAGGATTTTCTTCATTTTAATCAAGAATCAATTTATTAAGGGTGTAATGTTTTCACAACAAATAATGGAACAAAATTTTTCAATAATCAAGTAGTCGAACTACTACATGAATTTGTGGTTGAACATAAGACTTAGTACCTGTTTATCCATACAATTTTTCTATTTTTTTCAAAAATTTTTTGAAAAAATATTTGTTCATGAAATCTTGTGACTTTTTCAATGAAAAATAGCTTTTGAAAAACCATAAAATGGTTTAAAACACTTTTTCAAGTTTTTCAAAAAAAGTTACTTCTTCTCTCACAAAACTCTACCTTTTTTTAAAGTGAAATATATGTCCAATCACAACTTCAACTTCCAAATACCATTTTCAATTCAATTCCAAAAACTCTTTTTCAAATATTTTTTTGAAATCTATGGCCAAACGACCACTTATTGTGTCTATACTCCACAACAAAATGGAGTTGTTGAGAGAGACATAAGCATATCTTAGGCATGGTTAGGCTCTAAGGTTCCCAAGCTAACATCTCAAATCTTCCTTTCATAGAGTTTCACGATGAAAGCACCATTTCCTCTACTACTTCACCGGATACTCACTTACCTCAAATCCCAACTGTAGCTCCACTACCTACTCAATCTCAATATAATCCTTCTTACAACATATATATCAAAGAACTTCTTCTAGTCAACCTATCCAACACGGAACCCAATACCTGCTTATGCTGCTTCATCTAATCCTATTACTGAATCTGTCAATTTAGAGCTTAGAAGAACTAGTAGAACATTTAATCCACCTGTATGGATGACTGATTATGTCACTCAACCTAAGAAAGCTAAGACCAATTATGTCTATCCTATAAGTAACTATGTTAGCTATTCTTACCTGACTCCTACCTGCATGGCTTCTAATAACACCTTATTATGTTGTCTCTGAATCTAACCTTTTCTAAAGCCTGTAGAGATCTTGGTCTCTGGTTGATTTTCCTCCAAACAAAGTTCATAATAGATGTAATGGATCTTTAAGATCAAATACAAGTCGAATGGTGAGATAGTTTAGGCAAGTGTCTAAATGGTATGGCCAACAATAGGGGCTTCACTACAAGGAGGCATTTTTCCATATGGCCAAGATGGTCACTGTTAGATTTATTGTAGCTATTGCTTGTGGTTGGTTCACATTTTAAATAGATGTTCGTAATGCCTTCTTGCAAGGTAATCTTATTGAGAAAGTCTATATGCAGGTTCTTGAGGGTTTTTCCAACCAGCGGGAGAAGCAACACAAAGTTTGCAAGTTAGACAAATCTTTGTATGGGTTGAAACAAGCTCGCATATAAGTGGAACTTGAAAGTTACAGAGGAACCGCTAGACATGGGGATCAAACAAAGTTATCATGATTCTTCATTGTTTACTCAGAGAATTTGACAGGAGCTAGTCATTATCCTTGTATATGATGATTTGTTAGTAACTGGAAGTAACTTAGGAACTTATAACAAGATCAAATAAAATTTATAGTCAAGGTTTAAGATAAAGGATTGGGAGAACTTAAGTATTTCCTTAGCTTAGAGTTCTACTCTAGATCACTGAGTGGAATATTTATGTGTCAAAGAGAGTATACACGCGAGTTGATATCTGAAATGGGATTAGCAGGTGCAAAACGGTACATCACTTGAGTTCAATTATAAGCTCACGTTTATTGAGTTTGATCAATATGTGTTTCGAAAAGTGGTTGCTGCTAATAAAACAGTCGACGATAAAGGAAGCTATCAAAGGCTTATAGCTTTTGTGGTTCAGGTACATAGTCAACATATGATAACTCCGAGCCCGAGGCAAGTGTTACAAGATCCTTCATTCGAAGCCACACCAAGGAGTTAAAAGTATTGGGATTATTCATGATGAAGCATGAAGCCTCTGGGTGATCTTTTGTAAGGAACAGCCTCAAGAGGTATCACACTACTATAATGAATGGAGGATCAAGAGGCTGCAAGTTAAAGAGGCTTCATGCTACAAAAGAAGCTACTTATTATACTAGTATAACTTCCTCCCATTTGCTGTGGTAGACAATTTGGATAAAAAAAGCTTGAGAGTTTCTTTAATATTTTAGTACCTTTTAATGCTTTTAATTATTGCCTATTGTAGCAATTATCTAGTAAATAAAATTGAGAGATTTTATTGGTGAAATCTCTTTTGCATTGCGATTGGCCCAAAGATTGCAAGAGATTCCAATCTCTTAAGGTCGTTGATAACTTAGTTGTTAGACTTATTTCTTTATAGAGAAGGCTAGGACTAATTTTTCCTAAGTGGTGCTATAATCTCGATAGGATTAATGACTAGCTTTTATCTGTTTTACTTCTCGAATATTGTGAAATCTCTTATTTGAATCTTTTTAAATCATTCTAGTTGCTTCAACACTAGGTTCTTAATATTCTTGTGATGTTTGCTTGATGCCGGGCAAACCACGAGACCCTTCACTCGGAGCCAAGCTAGGGAGATCCAAGGAGTACACCTACACTTGGTGAGGAAGGACCTAGAAGAAGGAAGCGATTGGAGGCCGTACCGGGTGATTAGAGCACAAGAGGAGCAGCCCAGTGCTTTGGGCGCCCCGCCTGGCATTCCAGGCGCTCCGCCTGAAGAAGCCTAGGCTGAGGCGCTCTGCCCCAATTCTGGGCGCCCCGCCTAGGCCACCCCACTGATCATTTGGCCGGGCGCTCCGCCCGGAATGCTGAAGGACGAGATTCCTAGTTATGTTAAGACTATTTTGACCCTACGTGGTCCTATGTTCCTAAGCCTAAGTGTGGGCATATTAGACCTTTCATATGGTGTCTAAAAACACCTATAAATAGCTAGATTGCTTGTTATTTTCATTAGCTTACCTTTGATGAAAACAAACACTTGTGTTGAAGAGTTGAACTCTTATTGAATGAAAAATCTTGAATTGGGACTTGTTCTTCCTCTAGCGGATCTAGATGAATTCCAATCCCCCCCGACCATTCTACTTGCGTGCTCACGTTAGCTCGAGGGTAGTTGCCTAGCGTAGGTGTTCTTGACCTCCTCTCGGGGTGTAATGGAACAAGTTCTCCGTTGCTACTTGAGATTTGTGATCGAGATACGTCTCGTTCCTATCTTTTACTTTCCGCATTTGATTTCCTACATCATTTGGTATCAGAGCAAGGTTCGGGTATCGTTCCTACGAACCCCGACCCTTGATTCTTCGTGCTTAGGTTAGTTTGTTTAGATTTCTTGTTGTTGAAGTTATTGCAAAAAGAAAATTACAAAAAAATTGAAAAATTGAAAAATTCAAAAATTGGTGTAACTTTTTGGTGTTTGTGATTATTGAAGTGGGTGTTATAGATTATTGATCCTTGTTGAAAACTTGACGATTGGGTACCAAATTTGTTGGGATTGGATTGAATTGAAATTTGAAAACCCCAATTGTTGAAAAACCCTACCAAACCCTTGTTCTTGAGGAAATTGATTGATTTTGGGTTGTGTGTTTATGGGGTTTTGGAATTGATTATTGGAGATTGATCTCTATTGAAAACCGAACAATTTGCAACAAGAATCGTGTGATTCGGAGTTCGGTAACATAGTTTTTGAAGAATCGAAACCCACTTTTGAACCTTGAAACCCATGTTGAAACCCCAAACTTGAAAACTTTGAATCTTGATTGAGCATTATTTGTTGGTTGTTTGGGTGTGAAATTGATTGGGGATTGTAGGTTGTATCAAGGAGCAACTTTGGGTACCTTGGATTTGGCCAAAACACCTTGGAATCGGCCTAGAAATTGGATTGAAAACGAAGAACACGGAGTGGAAAAACCCAGGTGTTCTTCGTCCAGGCGCTCCGCCTAAAGTTTGGGCACCCCGCCTGACTTGTTCTTGCTCCAGGCGCTCCGCCTGAACCCCAGGCGCCCCGCCTGCCCGACCTCACTGACCAAATTTTCAGGCGCTCCGCCTAACATCCTGAAGGGTTGTTTTTGGGTAGTTTCTTCTAGGATTGCTTGTTCTTTGTTGCCTAATCTCTTATTAGTGCCTATCTAAGTAATCTTTCTACTTAATTAGCACTAATCTTTCATTGCTTTTAGGTTGATTCGTGCATTAGTTGGAGAGTAGAATTCCAAGAAGAATCCTAGACTTTTTTATTCAAGTCCTCACTTCAAAGTGCCTAGCTTTCATTGAGTCCTATTAACTCCACTCACCCCGGAGTGTGCTTGACTCGTGAATAGTTTGGTTGAGTTGAGGAATTGCTACTCATCTACGTGAAGCTTTGGAACCACAAGTCGAGTGAAATACCCACCGTCACTATACGAGAGAGCCGAGTGATCTCAAGTGAGGGAGTGTGTGAGGTTGTTTACTAACGTTTGCTACTTGTGTAGGTACAATGTCTTCCGAAGGAGATGATTTTGTAAAGAGTTCCCTTGCTACTATCCTCTCCAAATTGGATAGTATGAACTTGAGGATTGAAAGCCTCGAGAGGGTGAACTATAGTGCTCCAGTTGAGCAAGGGACCTCTAATGTCCCATCGGAGAAAGGGACCCCGAGTGTCCAAGCCGAGAAAGGGACCCCGAGTGTCCAAGTTGAAGTCTCAAGTACTCCTAACTTTACCCCGGAGCAAGTTAGCCATGTCATTGAATTGCTCAATCAACAACGGGCAAAGGAGGAGCGAGAGAGACTTGATCAAGTGTTGGGCAATAACCAACGAACGGGCATTCCCCGTATCTTGGATAACCCCCCAAGAAACATTCCACTACCGAGACCCGTCCGAAATGTGCAACCTCTTGAGCAAGTAGATGAAGCTCAAGAAGGGGAGGAAGCCGATTATGGTGATGATATGTATGGGTTTGATGATCACTTTCAACTAAGGCGAGGTATGAATTGGGGTCGAAATGTGGATAGAGGTAGGGGCCAAGGTCGAGGGCCACCTATGGGTTATGTTGGAGGGAATGCGAGAAGGGAGTATGGTGTGAATGAAGATCACTATGGGGGCCAACCGGAGCCTTTCCGTGGGGGTCGTGACAACACCAACATCAATAGTGTGAAGCTTAATCTCCCAACCTTTAAAGGGAATTGTGATCCGGCGGCTTACATAGAATGGGTGCTACACATGGAAATATTGTTTGACACAAATGAGATGACTGATGAGAAGAAAGGTACCTATGCTATTTCATCCTTTGAATCCTATGCATCTACTTGGTGGGAGTCCGTCAAGAGATCAAGGAGGAGAGCGGGGGTTCCCGTGAATGTGGGTTGGAATGACTTGAAGGGTATCATGAGTATCAAGTACGTCACTCCTAGATATCGGCAAGAGCAACTCAAGAAACTTTATGAGTTGAAGCAAGGTGTCAAAACGGTGCATGAATACTTTGATGAGTTTGAAAGAACTCGAATGGCCTTGGATATGGACACCGAAGATGAAGAGCAAGCCGTGATCCGTTTCATGAATGTTTTGAGCTATGGTATAGCTTCACAATTGAGATTGCATGCTTATCTTTCATTCCAAGAAGTTCTTGATGCCGCTATCCAAGCCGAGAAATGGCTTGAGAAAGAGAAGTCTAACCGTTACAAGAGCAACACTTCTACTTCCATGAACAAGTCAAAGGATTGAAAAAATCCTACTCTCAATGCAAAATTCACAAATGCAAGTGGCCCTAGTGGAGCAAGTGCTAGCAAAGATGTGAAGAAGCCGTTTGAGAAGTACACACCCAATGTGGGAGGTAATTCTAAAACCCAATTGAATACTCCTACTTCTTCTTCCATTCAATGTCACAAATGCAAGGGGTATGGACACTTTGCTAAGGAGTGTCCTACGAAGAGGACCATGGTTCTTGTTGGTGAAAATGCTTATGAACAAGAGAGTGAACCGGAGGATGATGAGGGAGTAGAGGGAGATGAGGGAGTAGAGGAGGATGATCTAGATGACACGGTAGAGGATGAGGAGCCTCATACTTTTCTAGTTGTGAGGAGGAGCTTAGGAGCTATGATTGTGGAGGATGGTGAAACCTTGCAAAGAGAAAACCTTTTCCATGCTAGGTGTCGTGCTAAGGGTGTTGTATGCTCTATGATCATTGACTCTGGGAGTTGTGCTAATGTTGTGAGTCAATCTCTTATAACCCAATTGAAGTTGCCTACCGTGAAGCATCCCAAGCCATATCGATTGCAATGGCTTAGTGAATGTGGGGAGCTAAAGGTAGTGAAGCAAGCAATGATCAAGTTCAAAATGGGTAGTTATGTTGATGAACACTTGTTCGACGTTGTGCCCATGCAAGCTTGCCACCTTCTCTTTGGAAGGCCTTGGCAGTTTGATCGACAAGCAGTCCATGACGGGCGTGTCAACACTTACACGCTCCAACATGAAGGGAGGAAATTTGTGTTGAAGCCCCTAACTCCCAAACAAGTGAGTGATGACTACAATAGGATGAGGGAGTTGAGGGAGGTGGCAAAGGCAAAGTCAATCATTGAGACTAGCCCTTTGTCCAAAAGCATGGTGGCAATCCCACCTTCTTCTTCTACCGGTGGCATTTGTGCCATGATGCAACCGGGCGAGATCCTAAAAGGAAATGATAGCACCAAGTTTCTCCTATGCCTAGTGCACAAAGGTATGATCCTAAACTCTAATTGTGATTTTTCTTCTAACCCTTTGCCTAGTGTGTTTGAGATGTCTTGAAGGATTTTGGGGACATGTTCCCGGATGAGATGCCGGATGGATTACCTCCTTTGAGGGGTATTGAACATCAAATAGACTTTGTCCCGGGATCTCAAATCCCAAACAAGCCGGCTTATAGGAGCAATCCAGAGGATACAAGAGAATTGCAAAAGCAAGTTGATGAATTGCTCACTAAAGGCTTGGTGAGGGAGAGCTTGAGTCCTTGTGCCGTGCCCATGATCCTTGTTCCCAAAAAGGATGGCACTTGGAGAATGTGCGTTGATTGTCGGGCCGTGAACAAAATAACGGTAAAGTACCATCATCCCATTCCCCGACTTGATGATATGTTAGATGAATTGAGTGGTTCATGTGTGTTTAGCAAAATTGACCTTAGGTCCGGCTACCATCAAATCCGGATGAAACTGGGTGATGAATGGAAAACCGCATTCAAGACCAAATTTGGTCTCTATGAATGGTTGGTGATGCCCTTTGGGCTCTCCAATGCACCTAGCACTTTCATGAGGCTAATGAACCATGTTCTAAAGCCATTCATCAACAAGTTTGTGGTCGTCTACTTTGACGATATATTGATCTATAGCAAATCAATAGACGACCATGTTGATCACCTTAGGCAAGTGCTTGAAAAGTTGAGAGCCGAAAAGCTCTATGCTAATTTTAAAAAGTGTGCCTTTGGTGTTGAGAAGGTAGTCTTCCTTGGGTTTGTTGTGAGTGCCCAAGTAATGGAGGTGGATGAGTCTAAGGTAGAGGCCATACGTGATTGGCCTACTCCTACTACCGTGACTCAAGTGAGGAGCTTTCATGGTCTTGCTAGCTTTTATAGGCGATTTGTGAAAGACTTTAGCTCCATTTCCGCTCCACTCACCGAATTGGTGAAGAAGGACCAACCATTTGTGTGGGGAGAGCCTCAAGAGAAGGCCTTCCATGAATTGAAAAGTAGGTTGAGTACCGCCCCTCTATTGCAATTGCCCGACTTCGGAAAGGCATTTGAGGTTGAATGTGATTCCTCGGGGGTGGGAATTGGTGGTGTTTTAATGCAAGATAGCAAACCCATCGCCTACTTTAGTGAGAAGTTGAAAGGGGCCTCCTTGAATTACTCTACGTATGACAAGGAGTTGTATGCCCTTGTGAGATCCCTTGCCCATTGGCAACACTACCTTTGGCCTCGTGAGTTTGTAATCAAGAGTGACCATGAGTCACTCAAGCATTTGAGAGGCCAAGAGAAGCTCAATAAGAGACATGCCAAGTGGGTTGAATTCATTGAGTCTTTTCCCTATGTGATCTAATACAAGAAAGGGAAAGACAATGTTGTGGCGGATGCGCTTTCTAGAAAGTTCGCTCTAGCCACCACTCTCACCTCTAAGCTTATGGGTTTTGAAAGCATTAAATTGATGTATGCTCATGACCCGAAGCTCAAGAGCATCCATGAAGCTCTAGAAAAAGGGGAGAGAGTTGAGAAATACCAATGGGTTAATGGATATATCTTTAAGAATGGTAAAGTGTGCATACCCGAGTCCTCATGGAGGGAATTGCTAGTGCAAGAGGCACATTGTGGAGGAGTCATGGGTCACTTTGGTAGGGACAAAACCTTGGCCATCCTTCGGGAACAATTCCATTGGCCAAAAATGGGGACCCATGTTGAGAGACTTTGCAACTCTTGTCTTGAATGCAAGGTTGCTAAGTCCAAGTCGAACCCCCATGGTGTGTATACCCCACTCCCCGTACCTACTAGTCCATGGTTGGATATCTCGATGGATTTTGTGATGGGATTACCAAGGACTGGGGGGGCATGATAGCATTTATGTTGTTGTGGATAGGTTCTCCAAAATGGCTCATTTCATTCCATGTCGAAAATGTGATGATGCACAACATGTTGCAACCTTGTTTGTTGATAATGTCTTGAAATTGCATGGTGTGCCTCAAACCATAGTGAGTGATAGGGACACTAAGTTCCTAAGTCATTTTTGGAGGAGTTTATGGGGTTCCCTTGGCACCAAACTCTTGTTCTCTACGTCCCACCACCCCCAAACCGATGGGCAAACCGAAGTGGTGAACCGAACCTTGGGTGCTCTTCTTAGAGCCATGACCCGAGGTAAGGGTGGGACTTGGATAGATAAGCTACCTCTTATGAAGTTTGCCTACAATCGAACCGTGCATCGGATGATTGGTATGACTCCATTCGAGTGTGTGTATGGTTTTAACCCCTTGATTCCCCTTTATCTAACCCCTTTGCCAAGGGAAATGGTTGTTAATTTTGAAGGTAAAGCTAGAGCCAAGGCTTTGATGGAGCTACATGTTAAGGCGAAGAAGAACTTGGAGGAAGCTTATGCAAAGGTAGCCTCCATGAAAAACAAGGGACGCAAGAAGGTGGAACTCAAGAAGGGTGACTATGTGTGGGTGCACTTCCAGAAAGAAAGGTTTCCAAACCTTAGGAAAGGGAAGTTGGCACCCCGTGGAGATGGCCCATTCCAAGTGCTCTCAAAGATAAACAACAACACTTATGTGGTCGACTTACCAAGTGAGTATCAAGTGTCTAATACATTCAATGTTTGTGACTTGGTTCCTATGGATGTAGGTGATGAAGAGGTCGTGGATGATAATGCTTCAATTTCGAGGACGAAATCTTCTCAAGAAGGGGAGGATGATGCCGGGCAAACCACGAGACCCTTCACTCGGAGCCAAGCTAGGGAGATCCAAGGAGTACACCTACACTTGGTGAGGAAGGGCCTAGAAGAAGGAAGCGATTGGAGGCCGTACCGGGTGATTAGAGCACAAGAGGAGCAGCCCAGTGCTTTGGGCGCCCCGCCTGGCATTCCAGGCGCTCCGCCTGAAGAAGCCTAGGCTGAGGCGCTCCGCCCCAATTCTGGGCGCCCCGCCTAGGCCACCCCACTGATCATTTGGCCGGGCGCTCCGCCCGGAATGCTGAAGGACGAGATTCCTAGTTATGTTAAGACTATTTTGACCCTACGTGGTCCTATGTTCCTAAGCCTAAGTGTGGGCATATTAGACCTTTCATATGGTGTCTAAAAACACCTATAAATAGCTAGATTGCTTGTTATTTTCATTAGCTTACCTTTGATGAAAACAAACACTTGTGTTGAAGAGTTGAACTCTTATTGAATGAAAAACCTTGAATTGGGACTTGTTCTTCCTCTAGCGGATCTAGATGAATTCCAATCCCCCCCCCCCCCCCGACCATTTACTTGCGTGCTCACGTTAGCTCGAGGGTAGTTGCCTAGCGTAGGTGTTCTTGACCTCCTCTCGGGGTGTAACGGAACAAGTTCTCCGTTGCTACTTGATATTTGTGATCGAGATACGTCTCGTTCCTATCTTTTACTTTCCGCGTTTGATTTCCTACATCATTGCTTCTTGAAAAACTATTGATTCTTGAACAATTGAAAAACACAAAGTCACGCTATTACACAACATCTTGTCAATATATATGATGAATAATCGATGCCTATAACACAAGTGTCTCATATCTTAGTATTTTGATCGTATGAACATTTACAACTCCCTAATCGACGGCTTTGAAGTAATGTCATGATAAACAATATTTTAGTTACTACAAATTAGAAAGAAAGTAGTCTCATGATCATCATTATGAGATGAAATAAATAAGTATTTTTTTCCTTAATTATTTTATTTGATTGAACTTACTTTTCAGCTTTTCCAAGTTTCCTGGGTAAGTTTAAAAAGAGGGCCTTAGCAAGTCTTTTAATAATGAAAAGGGCCTCAAGTTTTAAAAAATAAGTATAGGGTCCTCAATTAGGATTAGTGTTAATGGGTAAAAGATATATAAAAACTTAACCCTCAAGTTTTTAAATTTACACTTTGCACCCTCTAATAAACCCTCATTTTACCCCCCTCCCCCCCAAAATGGCCCTAAAAATTCCCCCCCAATAGCTCCCCCTGCCGTCCCCCACCACTCCCATCACTGCTCCGCCGATTCCGGCGAGTTTTCGGCCCTTTTTTTATTTTTTGGTTCACTATCAGCTCCCCAAAGTAGATTCAACAATCATTTCCAAGTATATTGTGTTTTTGCAAAAGAATTGTTCTTAAAAAATTTGAAAATTGTCAAAAATTACTCAGCCATTTATAACACGAATCTCAGCTAATCGCCTTAGATTTTCAGCCACATTTAGTCTCTGGTAAGTGTCTTTAACTTTATAGTCGAGAAATTTGATTTGAAGCTAAAAGCTATCGGAGTGACAATTTTGAGGAACTGGATTTGGTTTCTGGTCAAACATCCGTCGACGAGATGATTGATGTTTAAACATCTCGTTGATGTTTTTGTGCACATCGTATCATATGTTTAAACATATGTTGCTGCTGAGCGTATGTTTAACCATCAAACATTTGGACTTATGTTTAAACATCATGGATGATGTTTGAATATCAATCAGGATTAGTAAACATCATTGAGTATGTTTAAACATAAATGCAAATGTTTAAACATATGAGTGTATGTTTAAACATTCTCAATGATGTTTAGTAATCATGAATGATATTCAAACATCATGCATGATGTTTAAACATAAGTCCAAATGTTTAAATATTTTAACTTATGTTTAAACATCCTCAATGATGTTTAGTAATCCTGAATGATATTCAAACATCATGCATGATGTTTAAACATCTTAAAAAATGTTTAAAAACATTTTATCGATGTTTTGACAATCCTGAATGATATTTGCACATACTGTAAATTTTTTTTACAGAATGTTTGAAGCAGTACCTTTCATTTTTGTGAAAATGGCTTCTATAAACAACTGTATTATGAAATTTATGCTATAAGGATCTAATTTAGACCCTCTTTGTATCTTCAGGACAACTAATGGGGCCCGTATTATTGGTAGTTGATTATCTCGATGAATGGGTGGAGAAAGCTAAAAGTTTTGTTTGGGTTCCTGTTGTGAAAGAGAGTAGACCTATTCTTGTTAGTAAGCAGGTTACTTATAATGAGATGGTTGAAAAAATGATTCAAAGGTTGGGAATTCTTGATGATCCGAGGAATCTTTCTATTACGTACTTGTTGAGCATTGCAGAGCAAAAGACTGCACCCTCTCACATTAGGAATGACATTGATGTCTCTTTTTTTATGGCTGATGTGGATGCATCTGGTGCTAGGCCCACTCTACGTGTAAATGCGGTTCCTCGGACTGAAAATTCTAATGAACAAAATCATGGGTTGGATGACATTAGGGAGGAGGCTTGATTAAATATGAATGTTCCTGAGAAGGAAGAAGATGAAGAAGCAAAAGAAATCCAAGAAGATAATGAGGTACAGTTTCCTGATTCAATACCATCACAAGGCAGCCATACTCGACCGGACGGCACTGGTTTCTACACAGGGCAAATATTTACGAACAAGCGCGAGTTGGTTGTGCTGTTGAAGCTTGCTGCAGTGAGAGTGCCTTTCTATTTTCAGTATGTGAAGAATAAGAAGAATGTATTTTGTGCTAGATGTGTGGAAAAGAATTGCCACTGGTGGATTCGAGCCATGAAGTACAAGAGCTTTGACATGTTTTATATCATTATCTACAATAGCCAGCACACTTGTGGTTCTGAGCATTCTAAAAGCCATCATCCACACGCCGCGTGCAATGTTGTTGGAGAGTACATGAAGAACAGATTTCATGTCCGAAAAGCACCATCCACTAAAGAAATCAAGGATGCAGTTCTAGCAGAGTTGGGTTGCAAAAATAAGCTATTGGAAGTGTCTCAAGGGCATCAACATTGCAAAGTGTTTGGCAAGGGGGTCACCCGAACATGGCTATGCCATTCCTGGTGCATACAGCTATATAATTCGGCAGTCAAATGAAGAAAGCAAGACAACATTACAACTTGATGAACAAGGGAGGTTTTTGTATTTTTTTGTTTCTTACGGTTCGTGGATCAGGGGATTTAAGACTATTAGAAAAGTGCTGCTGTTGATGGCACTTTTTTGACGGGTCCATATGATGGAGTGTTGTTGTCCGCTGTCGGTCGGGATGCTCAAAATCACATCTTTCCTCTTGCATTTTGTGTAGTTGATAAAAAGTGTGATGCCGCCTACGAATTTTTTTTTGAGCAATTGGTTGGAATAGTCCCTGACGATGATGAGTTGTGCATTATCTCCGACAGGCACAGAAGCATTGAAAAAGCTGTTTCTAAGGTTTTCCCATTTACTAACTATGGTTATTGCAAGAGGCACCTTGGTGAGAACCTCCGCACGACTTTTCATTGTGGAGAATTAATTGGTAAATACATTACCACAACGGAGGCGTATACGGTTGCTCAGTTTGATAAGCATTTAAAAGAAGTTGAAGAAATTGACCCGAGGGTATCCAACTATCTGGTTGATCTTGGAGTTGAGAAGTGGAGCAGAGCACACTTCCCTGGAAACAGGTACCTGAATTACACCAAACATATATTTAGATGTTTGAAACATTATTGTTGATGTTTGAAACATAGTGTTGGATGTTTAAATATATTAACGAATGTTTCAGTATGTGTGACTGCATTTCTAAACATTTTAATATATGTTTGAAACATATCAGTAATGTTTAATATGTGTTCACAACAATTTAGCAGATGTTTTAAACATTATAGTTGATGACATAATTTATTGTTCAGTGCATTGTTATTGCTTGTGACATAATTTATTGTTCAGGTTTCAGATTCAGGTTCATATCAACTTTATTGTTTGTTAATATTGTAGGTTCAATGTGATGACCACAAACATTTCCGAGTCGGTTAACTCAATGTTCAGGAATCACAAAGAATTTCCAATTGATGCGCTTTTCAATGTTATAAGCGAGAACTATGCTGAAAATTTTCTTCAGAGACGCGTGGAATTTTTGTACAGTTCGAACACTTGTGTCCCCTTAGTTGAGGAGGTGATATTAGCCAACAATTCATTGGGCAGCAAGCTTTTGGTGCATCGAGTGAATATCAGTTTTTTCAAAGTCAAAGGAGGAGGTTCAACAAATATGATTTATGAGGTGGACCTACACAATAGGACATGTACTTGAAAGCGGTTTGATTTGGACAAGATACCTTGTCCACATGCTATGGCATCTATGAGGTTGAAGTATCCAGATGAGTTTGGGAGGAAAATCTACGAATACACGTCGCCATATTATTATGTAGATTCCTACTTGCTTGCATATACCGAAGCAATCTATCCAGTTCTGGATGAACAATCTTGGCATGACTGTCCTCATGAGCTGAAGGAATGGAAATTACCTTGCCCTTACTTGAAACTTGGCCGTGGAAGAAGGAGGATGAAGATAATTCCATCCGTTGGGGCGCGATTCAAAAAGAGGAGAAACAAATGCGGGATTTGCAAAAAGCTTGGCCACAAAAAAACTACCTGCCCAACAGTTACAAGACCAAGTCAGAATGATCCCCTAAGTGTTTAGCTGCTGCTTTGAACAATCCTTTTTTTGGGTGTTTGTTGTTGAATTTCTGAACTTCTTTTTAGACAATCCTTTAATATATAATCTCTATTTAGACAATCCTTTATTTATGTTCATCTAAGTTATTAAGTTGTGTCTTGTTTTCTCATACTTTGCCTGCTTCTTTGTTCCATATAAAATGTTTGATCGCATTTGAGTATGTTCCAAACATCTTGCACAGTGTTTAAACATATAACAAGACATTTAAACCTCTTGAACAATGTTTAAACATCAATGGAGATGTATACACATTAGATCTAATGTTTAAAAATAAGTTAATATGTTTCAACATCACGTGTAATGTGTAAACATATTATGAAATGTTTCAGATTCCACCGAATATATTAA
This sequence comes from Petunia secreta, assembly GCA_029990175.1. Classification (NCBI taxonomy): domain Eukaryota; kingdom Viridiplantae; phylum Streptophyta; class Magnoliopsida; order Solanales; family Solanaceae; genus Petunia; species Petunia secreta. The sequence goes on along the minus strand of JARKIP010000065.1, from coordinate 31,443,297 downwards.
ACATCCCACTCGATGTTTAAACATCATGACGGATGTATCGCAGTAACTGTGAAAAACTGCATGTCTACACTAAAAAGACTAGTTCTCATGAAAAGACACATTTCAAAACTGCACGACTGCACTGAAAAGACATATTCATTCCACAAGGTGCCTCTTAAAGTATAAACGATGACTTTTAAAAACCACATTGACAGCCTATAAATACCCAATACTATATGCACCAACAGTATATGCAACTTTTCCATCACCAACAACTTCAACAACATAAATATGTCTGAAGCAGGATCAAACGACCCCTTGCAGGTAGGCAATAGTGATCAGGCATCCCGTCAAAACCAACCAATACAGAATGCACCACAAAAAGAACGACGAGGTGATATAAATTAGGAAGTTGCAATTCTAAAGGACGACATGGCAGAGATGAATCGAGCCATGGAAACAGTACGAGCAGAATTATGGCGTTTAAGGTACAGGCACGCGAGGGATCACAAAAGAGTCATGCAAATAATTATACAAATTTTGGATGAGCTGGACCTAGAGATTGAAGGCGTATGAAGTTTATGATATATTTTAAGTTGTTATATATAATCTAGTTTCCGTATTTAACGTATTATTATGTTGTAAACTTTATATCATGTAACGTATTATTATGTTGTAAACTTTATATCCGTATGTTGTAAACTTTATTATTTAATTTAGTCGATATGTCTCTTTTTTACAACTGCTTCTTCTCATTTTAGTATAGTAATTGCAATGTTTAACAAGCAGACGGGATTTTAAACATTTAACACGATGTTTAAACATATATCGTTATGTTTAAGATCTCACTAATTTACTTAAACATAATGTGTTATGTTTAAACATATGTCATGATGTTTAACCATCACGTGTCATGTTTATACATATCATATTATGTTTAAACACCACATGGGATGTTTAAATATAATATGATATGTTTAAACATCAAACATCATGACAAATGTTTAGGATCCTGCCAAATATTCTAAACATCAGTGGATGTTTAAACATTTTGTAAGATGTTGCACATCGTCCGAGATGTTTCAAACATCTTATGATATGTTTAAACATCATAGCAGATGTTTGAAACATATGACAATATGTTTGCACATTTCATGAAATGTTTAAATATATCATGCTATGTTTGGATGAAGCAATCTATTTTTTGCAAGTATGCAACCATATGTTGAGTTATGAGACGTATAATTACACATTTTGAATGATAAACTTAATGATTAAGTATACAAAGTATAATTCCATCGATATTGAAGGTGTTTGAAATGATAACACTGACGATTGGTGTTTCTATCAATCAAGATGGAGGTGTTTGAGTGACAGGTGTTAGTGTTATGAGTGATAACACCAAAAACTAAGCGTTTACATGTATTTTTATTGAAAGGTGAACATATTAATAGTTTAAACTCCAATAATTAGTCGTTCATATGTGCATATGAATGATTTTGAACAAAATTGGAGTGAGAACTCTATTTTAACTTGTTCACTCATGTAGATGAACATTAATAAAAGAGTTTGGAGTGACCTATCTAGTGATTAGAGTTAATCTAAGTTTTCATCAAAAATTGAAGGGTTTAGGAGTCAAAACGGTAAAAAAATATTTTAAAGTAAGTATATATTGATAATTGAACTCATTCTTATTGAAAACTCAGGATTAAGCTTAAACATCGTCCGAGATGTTTCAAACATCTTATGATAGGTTTAGACATCATAGCAGATGTTTGAAACATATGACAATATGTTTGCACATTTCATGAAATGTTTAAATATATCATGCTATGTTTGGATGAAGCAATCTATTTTTTGCAAGTATGCAATCATATGTTGAGTTATGAGACGTATAATTACACATTTTGAATGATAAACTTAATGATTAAGTATACAAAGTATAATTCCATCGATATTGAAGGTGTTTGAAATGATAACACTGACGATTGGTGTTTCTATCAATCAAGATGGAGGTGTTTGAGTGACAGGTGTTAGTGTTATGAGTGATAACACCAAAAACTAAGCGTTTACATGTATTTTTATTGAAAGGTGAACATATTAATAGTTTAAACTCCAATAATTAGTCGTTCATATGTGCATATGAATGATTTTGAACAAAATTGGAGTGAGAACTCTATTTTAACTTGTTCACTCATGTAGATGAACATTAATAAAAGAGTTTGGAGTGACCTATCTAGTGATTAGAGTTAATCTAAGTTTTCATCAAAAATTGAAGGGTTTAGGAGTCAAAACGGTAAAAAAATATTTTAAAGTAAGTATATATTGATAATTGAACTCATTCTTATTGAAAACTCAGGATTAAGCTTAAACATCGTCCGAGATGTTTCAAACATCTTATGATAGGTTTATGGCACATTTCATGAAATGTTTAAATATATCATGCTATGTTTGGATGAAGCAATCTATTTTTTGCAAGTATGCAATCATATGTTGAGTTATGAGACGTATAATTACACATTTTGAATGATAAACTTAATGATTAAGTATACAAAGTATAATTCCATCGATATTGAAGGTGTTGTAAATGATAACACTGATGATTGGTGTTTCTATCAATCAAGATGGAGGTGTTTGAGTGACAGGTGTTAGTGTTATGAGTGATAACACCAACAACTAAGCGTTTACATGTATTTTTATTGAAAGGTGAACATATTGTTGTTTAAACTCCAATAATTAGTCGTTCCTATGTGCATATGAATGATTTTGAACAAAATTGGAGTGAGAACTCTATTTTAACTTGTTCATTCATGTAGATGAATATTAATAAAAGAGTTTGGAGTGACCTATCAAGTGATTAGAGTTAATCTAAGTTTTCATCGAAAATTGAAGGGTTTAGGAGTCAAAACGGTAAAAAAACACTTTAAAGTAAGTATATATTGATAATTGAACTCATTCTTATTGAAAACTAGGATTAAGCTTAAATATCAGACGAGATGTTTCAAACATCTTATGATATGTTTAAACATCATAGCAGATGTTTGAAACATATGACTATATGTTTGCACATTTCATGAAATGTTTAAACATAGTGAAATATGTTTAAACATTGATATGCATGTTTGCACATCGACCAAGATATTGGAAACATACCCACACAATGTTTAACATTCTTTCCAAATGTTTAAACATTTCTTGAGATGTTTAAACATGTGTGATGATGTTTTTATAAACCGCATTGATGCCAAAAACTATTATTTGGAGCGAATGTGTAGTATTTTTTTTTTTTTGACAATGAGCAGTCGTATTTAATGTGAATGTGCAGTTATTCTAATGTGTAAAAGGGCAAAGATGAAGGGGTGTACGTGGGGTTATGAAGGGGTGTGTGTGAATTTATGAATGGGGTTGATGTGAATAGGCACATACACAACTACATATGAATAGGCACCTCCTGTAATCATCACATATGCAACCGAAAAGGCACCAAATTTTGCTTATATATATGTGCCATAATTACTTCCATCCAGCCCAAATAAAATCTGAAGAAAACAACACAAACCAACACTATTAGAAAGCATTTGAATCTGCAGCAAGCAACAACATTAACAACAACAACAAAGATGCCTCGCCGAGGAACGCATCTAGAACGTGATCATAGAGTGCCAAGGACCACTGAAATCGAATATGTCCGTGAAGATATTGCAACCTTGAGCGCAGATGTAGATCAATTACCAGCATATATTGGAAATGTTGAGGATCAAGTGACGCAATTAACGACTAGGTTCGACGAATTTCTTGAGGATTATAAAATAAATATACATCTTATCAAGCGTATGCTCCGTGGTATTCAAGTTTAACTCAAGATTGACCCGCAGAACTACTCTACACCACCACGTCCTCTAGCGGCACACATGTGAAGTGAAGATATAATGTAGTTTGAATTGTCTCCTTTTAAGTCTAGTCATTTAATTTTCAGTTTGTTTACAATGTCGTGTTTTGTAGTCTTGTATTTTCATTTTCCGTTCCATTGTTTTGAATAATTATTAAGTTTTTCTATATGATTTGAATTAAGTTATTGTTACAAATTTCTTTGATCAAACACCATATGCAGTTAGAAACTTTATTCAACACCTTCATCCACCAATCATAGTGGATAGCAAGGGGTGTGTGGGTGTATTGTTAAAGGAAAGGAATTAATGCCTTTTCTTTAAAAGGTTCACAACTGCAAAGGTAGAAAACTTATCAAAAAGAAAAACTAAAAGGAAATAAAGAAAGAAAAGAGAGCTTGCAGCGCATTAAACTAACCTTGTAAACAAAAATGTGATGTTTAAAACATATTTTGAGATGCTGGAACTTCTGTATAAATATTTCAAATTTTTAAACATTTAGATAAGATGTTTACACATATATTGACATGCTTAAACATTTGGATGATGTTTCAACATATTCCAATTAATATTTTAAACATCTGAATTATGTTTCAACATAGTCAAGTATGTTTACACATATGATGAGATGTTTAAACATCCACACGATGTTTCTTAAATCAGTGAGATTTATACAGTGTACAGAACCAAAATATTTACATAAAATATATAATTATCCTTACATGACGACCAACAAAACATAACATAACATAACATAAAATTAAGAAAACAAGCCAAAACAAATACTTAATTATCCTAACATGCCAACAAATATTTAATTGTCAACCATAACTTATCAAACTATGGTACCATCTTCCCACGAAATATGTCCACAGCCCATTTCACCTTAAAATCCACCATGGTGTTGTCGCAGAGCTTGTCCCAGGGAGTCTTTGTAAGAAGGTGCTCAATGAAGGCTAGGGCATAACCACCTGATGCAGTACGACCGTTGTTTGTCGGGAGGTCTTTCACACGCTCATATGGCCACAATTTTTTGTTCAGGATATCCTCCGGCAAACTTTGGAACAAATCGCACTCTCTGATGAAAATGGGGAAAAGGGAAGTGATGGGATTGATCAGTGTGTCAAATTCATCATCAGTATTGTCACTGTACAGGGAGTCGTATACCCTTATCTTACCTTCCTCCACAAGGAACTCCACAGTGACAAAATGAACATCTTTCAATTTCAACACATAGAAAATCCTCTTCACCCCAGCCCACTTCACACCCCCTGGGTTTGGCTGCTTACCTTGTGCATAGTCCAGCATATCATCCTTCAATTGAACAGTCTCAAGCTGTACTTCTAAGGGCGCAGCCAAGACATCAGCGAGTATACGATGCTTCTTATAAAGCTCACACAATTTCGTAGAGAAATTCAAATCCAAAATGACATCGAATTTGAGATGAACTGGGAGTGGGCATTCTTTTTAAGTCTCATCAGGCTCATGATTTCCTCAACATGCTACAGAAAAGGAAAAAAAAAGGAAAAAGAAAACACATAAACACCAGGCAGAACATGTCAACATCAGTGGAAATATTTAAACACCAGACATAATGTTTAAATATCTTGTGATATGTTGCAACATCGTATAGATGTTTAACATTATATAAACATCAAGGCGTAATATTTAAACACTAACTAATATGTTTACACATTATGTATTATGTTTACACATATCATAAGTTATTTGTGATGTTTAAACACTGCTTGTTATGTTTGCACATCCCAATCCATGTTTAAATATCTGCTCTAATATATGCACTAAGAAAAAAGAATTAGGGTGAATTGCGTGTACCTTTTCCTCCAAATTGCTTTCCATTCTAATGATCTCTTCCAGATCCTTCTAATTGTACTCATGCCCAAGAAAAAATGGACTTTTTCCCTCTTTCTTCTCTTCCAAGAAGGCATCCAATGCATCTTTACTCTTCTTATCCACAGCCTTGTAAAGATCAATCTTCCCCCTCACTATCTTCTTCTTCCCCTTTCTTCCTGTAGCAGTAAATGAGGATTTCAGAACTCTACTAGGGAACACTGTTCTCAAACCTGTTCTTTTGGGCACCTGAGTTTTCATCATTTCCTTCAACTGTTCTAACATTGTCTCAATCCCACCAACCTTCAACATCAATTTATCAGTGTCCTCCTTGCACTTTAAGCATTTGCAAATACACTCTCCAGTCGACGTACCCACAACTGCTTCTTCTCTCCTCACAACTCCTCCTCTAGTACTGCCACCATCTTCTTTTCTTCTAGCAGGTCCTCGACTGCTGCCATCTTCTTCTCTTCCAATAACTCCTCCTCAACCCTCATCCTGCCTTCTAGTATATCCAAAAAGATCCCCAGCAATTCCAGTGTACTCTCTTCCACTTACTCCAAAAAGATCAGCACCCTTGCCCCTACTGTATCCCGTCAACATTGCACCACAGCTTAGCACAACATGTTCTAGAGGGGTGTTAGGAACAACAGCTTGTTTCCTCAACATTGTCACTGCCGCACCCTACTTGAAAGTAAAGTGGTTTCTGATTTGGGGTAACTCGTTTGGATAGAGTTTTGGAGTCGCCACCTAATAAATTTTAAAGGCCTATTAGGTCAGCTAAAAGCACTTCTAATTCAATTTAAAGAATAACTCCGGGTTAGTCTACTAGTCAGAGATTTGGTTAAGTGTTCAAGTTAACCTAGAAGGAAGGAATTAGGCACCTCCTAGGTTCCACTAAGTGTGGTTCCCGGGCGATTTCTATAATGAGTTTAGCATACATAAATTCAACTAGAAAGAATAAAATAAATATAATAGAAATAATGATATATAAACATGTTGGAAGGGCTAAATTCTAAGATGCATTTTCAACTGAAGACTAGTTCTGAAACTTCAGCCTGGAGATGGTCCAAACCTCAAGAGGGTTAGAATCTTAATTAAACATTGAATATGGATTATCTCTGCAAAATTCAATTCTGAACAATACTCAATTATGAAAAGAGAAGTTTAACTAGATTTGCATAAACAGTCTATGATTTGAATCGTATTGCACCGGTAATATAGGGATGCACATTTCGACATTACCTAATTAACCCTCATGAACACAAATAACTTTTAAATGACAAAAATGAGACATATATAGTATAAAAAATATCCGAACCTAAAGGGTGGCATTGCGACATTAATTGTCACATACCTTTAACTTTGGTGGCGACTTTTAGTGAGAGGTCGCGTTTAAAATAGTTTGGTTTAAAGTAAAAAGATATATTTAAAATACATGTAAAGTTATATCTAATTAAACACATAACATGTTAAAAAAAATATTAATGTAACGAGCAAATAGTGATATATCTAAATTAATTAGGAAATAGATAATTTGAAAACACTCAGGATTTTCAAACAGTGAAAACACTAAGGATTTTCAAAAAAAGAAAGCACAAAACATCTCAGCTTTAAGTTGGATAAACTCACATTTCAGGATTTGCAGAAATGATCCTGCTTAAAGTAAAATGTTAAGCTTTTAGCCTTTTGAAAGTCAATTGTAAACCAACTTCTGAATTGCGTTTTCCAGATTTTAGATTTTGTAGAAAAGGACTAGCTTAAGCAACGATTTCAGTTTTGACCACTTTCTTATGTTTTGCAGAAAATAACCCCTATTAGGTTAAACTTTACCATTCCCCTGTTTGACATAAAATTATAGATACAACAATTTCACATTCAACACTGCACAAATAATCCTGTTTCAATGGCAATTCGCATCTATAACCTTTTCAACATGTAAAATTAAAAGAAGCGTAGGAAAGGTAAGATAGGCCCCTGTTTAACTATTTCACTGCTCCTAGCAGTGTATACAAGCTGAACATGTTTTACGCACTAATTGCACCTTATGGTGCATATAAGGATTAACCAATCCTAATGATCACAAATTTCAAGTTCAAGTTCTAATAATATTACAATCATTCAAGAAAAGAAAGGATAAAAAAGAGGGCCTTTGTCCCTGGTGCTTTTGCTAGCCTTCTCCGCGTCTTTTATATAGAATAGTATGGACTTCTACAACAACCAAAGAACCTGTGACAAATATTAATACTGGTATGGCCAATTGGCCATCCTATTATAGTTAAAACCTGCAAAAGAAGGTTAGGGGTGGCCCCAAAATAGCCCAGTAATGGTACAGATAACAAGCCAAGAGCTTTGATAATAGAATCAACGACACTAATATAAGTGGCAGGCAGTGAGAGATAGCAAAAGCAACTAAGCTTTGCTCTAACTTATTATCCAGCCGAGAAAAAGCTTTCAACAATAAGTAATTGGAAGGATTGAAAGTAGTATGTTTTCGAAAGAGAAAACAGTTTGTAGAAGGGGAAAAGAGGTGTCCCCGAGTGTCCTAAAAGGTCAAGGAAGGTGCCTTTAAATAGTGTA